>LR738714.1:3683926-3704707 GCA_902687465.1 Secale cereale | reverse complement strand
CCCCCAAAAAAAACACATGTATGCATCAAAAGGTATACTGCATATGCATTTGTGGCATTAGGTGAATAAAAAAATAAATCAATTCTCCATCACCAGTAGGAAACAGGGCTTTGGTCCAGACGGGGGAGGCCCATTAGTCCCGGTTCACTCATGAACCGGGACCCATGGGGACATCTGTCCCGATTCATGAGGCCAGGGGGGCGGCCAGGCCTCGGTGGCCATTGGTCCTGGTTGGTCTGGCCCCTTTGGTCCCGGTTCCAGACACAAACCGGGACCAATGGGACTCGCTCCTGGCCCACGACCATTGGTACCGGTTGGTGGCTGGAACCGGGACCAAAGGACAACCTTTGGTCCCGAATCCAGCCATCAACCAGGACCAATGAGGTGCCTATATATACCCCCAGCCCGCGAGCAGAGCAGTCCACTGCTCTGTTTTTTGGCCGGCCGTAGGAGAGAGAGCTTTGTGGTGCTCTAGCTCACCTTCTATGCACATGAGGTGTTCGATGAAATAACCGAGCCACACTACTTAAGCTTTCTCCTCTTGAAGCTCATTGTTCAAACTTCATTATCCTCAAGATTTGTCTAGATTTATCGGTCCGTCCTGTCCCGTCCCTGTCCACACCGCCGTAATTCACCCGCGCCGATCTCGTCGCCGGCACCACCGTGGTGAGCCTCTTGTTCGTATCTTCTTTCTAAAAAAAAAATTCTTACTTGTATGATTTAAAAAGATATTTGTATAATTTTCTTACTTTTATTATTGTTTGTTATTATATAGTGTGATGGTTTTGGTATCCGCCCACGTCGACCCTCATCCTGTCTATGATTCAGATGTGGTATATTATATTTTATAACTTTTTTTAGTGTTTATAACAATTATGCCGACCAACGTGACATAGGTGTTTTTATCTAGGAGGTATGTGAACCGAAAATTCCAACCGACCCTCTTGTAGAGATGTTAAATTTAGTTGAAAAGGAAAACATTTACTTGAATAAAAAATTGGAAAAAAAATGAGAAGGAGAAGATGGAATTAGAGTTGCATGTTGCGGAAGTCCTCGATGATCACAAGATCAAGATGGACCCTCTTGTGTAGAGGTTAAATTTAGTTGAAAAGGAAAACATTTACTTGAAGAAAAAATTGAAAAATACTAAGGAGGAGAAGATGGAATTGGAGTTGCATGTTGCGGAAGTCGTCGATGGTCACAAGATCAAGATGGATGCAATGTGCTTGAAGATTAGAAAGATTAGAAAATATGACATCCATACTGAGGCTTGTTATCATTATGTCGTTGGATCAATTGTTACCTTAGTTGGGGTTATGATCGCATTTGTTGTTGCATTGAAATGTTTTACATAGTTGCAATGTATGGTTTAATTAGATGCTTAGGAGAACTATATGTTGTTCAATGAGAACTAGTTATGTACTTTGGTTTTAATGTGATGATGAACTATGTATGAAGCCCGGATACTTCGAAATAGATTGTCCGTTTTGTACATGAAGTGCATCCAGGTTTTGTCGTAACCCTCTCAACTTTTTAGAACATGCTATGTGGGTGAAATGATGATTACCATACCAACTTTAAACCTTTTCAAAGTTCATTTGTAGTGCTTTTCAATTTCAGGGTCATTTAGCTAAAAAAAATCAATAAATGCATGAAAAATACCAAATGAAGTTAGAAAGGGTTGAAAATTGATTATGTGGCTTTGAATGGTGGATTTTGAACACACAAAAGTCTGGAGTTCAAACACGTCCAAAAAATGAAATCCCTTTGTAACAGATGAGTTTTTGTCCAAAACCCCGATACTTCGAAAGAGATTGTCCATTTTGTACATGAAGTGCATCCAGCGGTCGGTCGGATACCAACTATTAAAAAGACATATACAAATGCGGAGCGGTCGGGAAATACTTCAAGTGATGCAAGGTTAGTACAACGAAGAAGTGGAAAAAAAATTCCCCAGCTCGGCGAACAGGCGAACCAATCGTGCCCCCCGCTCAAGATGTCTAGCGATATCGTCGTTAATCTGCCGGGGATGGTGCCCGGTACCAATCCTGATGATTACCTGGGCGATCGTGTAGAGTTTGAATTCCTGGAGGTGGAAGAATTCAAATACCACTACGGGCAGCCTCTCGTCAAAGATGGAAGTCATCCTCTAACAACGATGATTCGAAAATTCCATCAATGGTACATGAAAACCTACAGCGAATCCGAGATGGACGCTTTGACGATGTGAATTGAAGAAGAGCACGACTCGTTCCAACTGGTCTGTTCTCTGTTGAATTTGACGAGTTATTCCAGTTCTACAATCAAAAGGCCCTCGACAAATCACTCATGGCTTGCTACTGTCTATAAGTACTACTTCTGTAATTAAGTCCCTATATATAGCTCAGCTCTTTTATTGCACGTGTATATATAATTATCCTCACTATATTATGCGGATTGAAGATAGTCGAATGCAGAAAAGCACAAATCTAAGACATTGGGTTCATTAACCCAAATGTCATACATGAATGGACAGTTCAAAAGAATGCCAGCGAAATCGAGGCCAACTTGCTACAATCATTGCTCAAAATCCAAAACAAAGATACAGTACTCTTTCCTTACAACTTAATGTGAGTGTTACTGTCTTGTGCATATTTGATTTCCCTTATTACTCGAGGTTATAGTAATGTAATTGATGAGTTATGCATGCGTGCGCAGCTTCCACTTTATTCTACTAGAGATTATGCTTGACCGGGGAGTAGTAACCGTCTTAGACTCGAGACGAAAAGATCCCCATGCCTATGCGGACATGACAGAAATGCTCAAGAAGTAAGTTCTATCGCACCATATTGGAAACTTTGTTCCTTTCCTGATATCAAGTAATTATTTTCTTTGTCTGGCAGGGTTTGGAAAAAGTTCACCAGAATGGTTCCAGGATCGCCTACGGAGCTGCAATTTAAACACCCAAAAGTTAGTACTACTACCTAGTTCCGCGCATCTCCCATTGATTCTAGTATTATCAATACCATTTATCATGTTTGATTATCAGTTTGATTGAACTCTATTTCTCGTATAGTGCTTGTGGCAGGAAGGCGGGAATGATTTTTGTGGATACTACATTTGCGAGTTCATCCGCCACAATACCTGTGAGCGGGGCTACTCTTAAAAACAATTTGAAGTGCGTAAGCAAAAATATTCACAATTTTATTTTATTACCATCATTTGTGTTGAGTTTCATTCATATACATGTATTGACCCTCTTCTTCAATTTAGATCTAGCAGATGCGGGATGAACTCCTACCACAAGATCACATACGAGCAATTCAAGAGGAATTGGCAGGATTCTTTCTTGACCACGTCATCAATAAAGACGGAGAATACCACGTGGAAATTGATATAAACATGAGATATCAGGGATTGTAAGAGATCTTATATTGTATATATGTAGCTAGTACCGTCGGATAGATATACGGAAATTTATTGTTCGACAAATCTCTCAGAGAAAGAGAGGTGCACTCCTCTCTGTATTTGTTCATGATGATCTTGTGTAATTAATGGTTTTCTTTCATTTGCTTACTAGCTAGCGTGTCGAGTTCTCTCCATATGTATAGTAGCTAGCGTCGACCAAGCATTTAGATAAGAGAGGCCACTTCTCTCTATTAGCTAGCTAACACAATATATGAAACCCCTAAATTAACCCTCCAAAAACCCCTAAACCCCTCCCCCCTTTAAAAAACCCCCAGCTCCTGCCAGCTACTGCTGCGTGGATGCCCTTTGGTCCCGGTTGGTGTTACCAACTGAGACTAAAGGTCCTCCTCACCGGGTGCCATGCAGCGGCCACGTGGAGCCCCTTCTGTCCCGGTGTGTAAGCGAACCAGCCTAAAAGTTTGGGGCTTTAGTCCCGACACTTTAGTCCCGGTTCCAGAACCGGGACATATGGGCCTTTTTCTACTAGTGCATGGCTGAACTATATATTAGTGTTTCTAGGAATACTAGCCCAAAATTAAAACGTTGCACATGAATTGGACCATTTATACAGTTTTTTGTTGCGCGGTATAAAGTACAAGCCTACAACTCATATCACATGTATAAATAAGAAGTTATACATATTTAATATAGAAAACTGAGATAATATCATGGAAATCATTAGTTTCGCCTTCATTCAAACTCCATATATAAAAAATAAATAATATCTAAAGATTGCTTGCGATGGTTGTCGTCATCGACATCTGCAGGTTAATAATTTATGGGTTGTTTTCATATTCTTTATCATTTTAATTTGGAGCATGAATCAGAAGAAACCTGTACCATCACCTCCGTCGCGCCATTCCAGATGTGATTGTGATTTTGAGTGTGGAATTAATAAATTCACCCACAAAAATTACCTTCTTAATCAAATTGAGGGTTTTCGCTACTTCACATTTGCAACTTTTCCAATAGAAAGAACGTATGTAACATGCCAAACATAGGGGGCATGACTATGAACTCTTTCTCATGCTATGTTTTTTGACAAAAAAAATTGAAAAATCAGAATATATATGGGTGAGCCAGGACCGCGAGTACCAATTGAAACTAAATGGGAGTGCCCCAAAAGTTGTTTGTCTATGGTGTAGTTCATCAAACCATGTTAGAATGATATCGAATAAAACAAAGGTGGATTTAACAAATTCTTGACCAAAAGATGTACTTGTTGCACAAAGGTCAAATGTGCATTTTTTGTTCTTGTTCTATAGAACATGTAAGCTTTAGATAAAACTTGGATAGACTACTTGGAGGTGTGTCTCGAGCCACTAGAAACACTCTCATATTATTTTTAACTATGAATACTTTGAATGGAAAGAAAAATTAGTAATTTAAATCATGGGAAACATAAAAGTACCACAATTATTACTATTATTATTATTTTCAACACCACCATAACAATTTGTGAGATGATCAACAAACATGATTTGGCCTACACTTGTGAAGTGTTATTGAATCCAAATAGGCAAAACTAGACCGAAGGATAACATTTGCACGATATTAGAAGTTGAGAGCGACTTTGGGTGTCTTTGCAGTTAAAAAATAAACGTCATAGTCTGATCGAAGGTGATGGATGAAAGATAAATATCATAGTGAACCTATTTAATGTAAGTGTTGCAAGCTATAACCAATAGCATAGAGAAAATACAACCAACACAAGTTTTGTGTACGTAGAGATTATATTTATTTCTTATGTCATTGATGGAAGAGAAGCACAAGAGAGAAAATAAGAAATTAGTATGAGACTACAATTTTTGATGATAGTATGTTGAACACAATGCCTTCACTTTTCTACTATCACTTACAGAGAGAGAGAGAGAGAGAGAGAGAGAGAGAGAGAGAGAGAGAGAGAGAGAGATGTGCAATACTATTTCTTGATATCTGCATCAACCACAATATTTAATGAAGTTATTATCTCTTTGGCACTGGTAGAGTTACCCCTCAAGGGAAGAAATTTTACTTGGAGTAACATGCAGAGTGCAGCTTTGCTAGAAAGAATTGATTGGTTCTTCACTTCTCAAAACTGGACCTTAAGCTACCCCAATACTATGGCTCTTCCTCTTTCTAGACCAACTTCCGATCATATTCCCTATTACATACAGATATGCTCCAACATTCTGAGATCCACCATTTTTAGGTTTGAGAACTTTTGGCTTCAACCTAGTGAATTCAAGCAAGTGGTGAAAAACATTTGGGATCAACATGTTCAGGAGGTGGAAAAACCTTTCCAGCCTCAAGAATACAATCCAAGCCACCAATGACTTCATTATTTTTCTGGGATTTGGTGGAGGAGTATCACTACTGGAATCTGGGAATTTACCATCTGCCATCACTTTGCCATCTGTGAGCGGATGGCAAAGAACGTCTTTGCCATCAGCTTACAAAAAACAGATGGCAAAGAACCGACAGATGGCAAATAACCTGGTTGCCATCAACCAGTTCTTTGCCATCTGTCAGCCGATGGCAAAGAATCTTTGCCATCGGCTGGCAGATGGCAAAGAGGTGGGTGGGCCCTGTGGATGACGGCGCTGTAACGGCTCACTAGCCGCACCTCTTTGCCATCTGCCAGCAGATGGCAAAGATTCTTTGCCATCAGCTGGCAGATGGCAAAGAGATGGTCCTTCTCACCCCTCTCTCTTTGTCTCAAAAAACCCTATCGGGACGAGATTCTTGTTTAGTGGGGGTGAGTTGTCACAGCCCTAGACCAGCCCTTGCCTGTCTTGCCTGGTCTTCATGTGCATCATGTTTAATCTCCTCAGAAACCTGGAAATGGGGATGTTCAAACCCTAGCACCAAATGAATTCAACTAGGGTCAAATTTAAATCTTTTCCAATGAACCCAAAATGCCCTTTGGAATAGTTCATCATTTTTGGATTGATTAAAAATCTCTGCCAAAAATGTTGCACACATTTCTAGGACCATTCTGGATTTGTGAATTAAATCTTAAAGTATTTGCATTTGGGCATTTAAATGCTACTAATTATTTTAAATGCTCAAATAATCATAAACTAAAATGTTTAATGTTGGATTTATTCTAAACAGTAGCCATGCTGGGTTTCATGATATTTGGAAATGCCCTGGCATTTTTAATAAAGCCCTAAAGTTTACAAAGAAAGAAAATAGAAAACAGAAACAAATAAAAGAGAGAGGGACTTATCTGGGCCTTACCTACCTGACCCAGATCCTGTGCACCCCAGCTGTGGCCCAGCGCTGTAGCTGGCCTAGCCCAGCCGCCCCACAGTCTTCAACCTCCTGCGAGTAGGCAGGAGGGCGTGTGCTCCCCGCGCGTGGCCACACGCCGTGGCCACCTCCTACCTCTCTGCCTGTCTCCTCGTCGCCCTGAGGTTGCCACGCACCTCCCTGCCTCTCTCTGTCACTCTTCCTCGCTCTTTCTCCCTTCTCCTGGCTCTCTCCCCCGCACCACCGAACACGCCGTCACCGCCGCTCGTCGTTTTCACGGCCACCGGATCTCCCTCACCCCCTGCAGCCGCCCACGAGCTCCGTGACGTCATCTTTGACCCTCTCACCGAGCCACGCTTCGCCGGTGATGGCTTCTCGCCCCTCGTTGGTTACCCCAAGTGGAAGGTTTGAGATGCAGTGTAGCGGAAGTTTTCCCTTGGCAAAGATACCAAGGATCGATTTCCCTGAGACTCCCAGTTTCAACAAGAAGGTGTCAACTGCTAACGGCGCCAGATATTAGCAATCAACGTGGACCTGCACACAAATACAAATAACCTTGCTCCCAACGAGTACAGAGAGGTTGTCAATCCCTCCGGCCTTGTAGTTTAAAGAGGATCAAACGCAAGTGATAATAGTAATAGGTATTGTTGCAATAGTAAGTAAAAACAGAAAGTAAATAGCGGATGTGATCAGTGATGGTAATATGGACCGGGGTCTCATGATGTTCACTAGTGATGTCTCTCTCCCAAAAGATGATAAAACAACTATGTGAGGTAAACGAATTACAACTGGGCAATTGACAGAATTATGTGCGCAAACCAATGCTAATTATATTGCAAGAAAGGTAGAGGTTCAAAGCATGGGCGGTACGCCAAGGTAAGTAGACCGAAATCCATCAATATCTACTACTAATTATCCACCTTGAGATATCTATCCAGAACATCTCGCTGGTATTAAGTTGCGAGTCCCACCCATAGTGTAAACTCAAAGCAACAGACAACTGCATTAAAAGAACTTTGCGTAAAGTAAACAATCCTTGCACCCGCGGGCACAAGCACCATTGTTTTCCCCCTTATGGAAACATCACATCCCCTAGACTCATGTTTCTGTCACTCAAGCTAGTCATCGAGGGGCATGAACCCACAATCAAGCATAACGTTCCCTCTTGGAGTCACTACCTACTACTTGGCCAAAGCAATAAATAACAACGGGGAACATGCAAGAATTACTTACGAAAATAAATATAAAAGAGGTAGATCAAATATATTACTCAAACACAATCTGAACATAATCTCACAATCCATCGGATCCCAGCAAACTCAACATAGCAACAGCATAAGGATTACATATGTGCCTCGATCATGTAGGGCAGCTCACGAGGTCTAATTAGTGAAGCACAAGAAGGGGAGGAGAACATCACATAGCTACTGGTCATGGACCCATGGTCCAAGGGAGACTACTCACAACTCATCCGGGAGGCGTCCATGGTGGTGGAGAGGCTCCCGGTGGTGATCCTCCCCTCCGGCAGGGTGCCGGGAAGAGTTCTCCTGGTGCTCCCGATCTTGGAAGCGCGGCGGCGGCAGAACAGAGATGAGATCGCCAAAAAGGGTTCCCGTCTCGAGGGTTTCGGGAGACGTCTTAAATATATGCCAAGGGGGGCATCAGCGGAGGCTCGGGGGGCCCAGGCGCCCCCCCGGCGCGGCCAGGGGGGGCCGCGCCACCAGGGCGCCTGGAGCCCTGGTGCCCCCCCGACTGTACTTTGGCTGTCGGGAAGCTTCTGGAACGCTGATTTTTTATATAATTTTTCTGGAATTTTTCGGGCAGTTCTCGTAACGTGAAAACCTGAAATACAAAAACAGCAGAAAACAGAAACTGGCACTGGGGTGCACTGAGTTAATAGGTTAGTCCAAATATGATCAAAAGTGTATGGAAGTGTATATATATCATAGCAATATCACCCAAAAGAGGCATGGAGCAAGCAGAAATTATAGATACATTTTGGACGTATCAGCCGGACGCCCTGGAGCCTCTCCAATGCCGCCGTTCCGCCCTCGTGTGCCGGCGATCCCCGCCATCGTTTCGCCGGACCCCGTGCCTCCCCTGCCTTGCTAGCAGTACCAGAAGAACCGCAGTGAGCCCCGGTTTCGTTTCCCCCATGCCCCGTCGCCTATTTTGTCCCCTAGCCGCATCAGCCACCAGAGCCGAGCGCTCCTCGCCGCCGGCCATGGCACCGCCGCGGCCACAGCGGCTGCCACCTGCGTCCGAGTGCATCACCTCACTCAGCGCATCACCACGGGGCCGTAGGAACCAACCGTTGCTCCTGCCGTGCCCTGCAGCGTCGAATCCGTCGACGTTTGAACCACGGCCGCCGCAAACCTCGTCGTCGGTGTTGATTCCGGCGACCCCCGCGTCCAGCTTCACCGTCGCTCGATGCGGGCGAGCAAGGGCTACGCCCTGGTACCCTCAGCAAGCCAAACCACCGCCCGTAGCGCCGTTTCGTTCATCACCCGAACGCCGGCCGCCACGTCTGAGGTCGACGCCGTCACTTTAGGCCACCTCCGGCGAAGCTGAGGGCACCAATCGACGCGCGCGAGCTCCAGCTACTCGTAGATGGGTTCAGCCATTGATTTGGTCGCCGGAGGGCGATTTCCGAGCACAACCGCCGACTCGGGCCTCGCCGGCGGCTAAACGCCGGCAGGTTTGACCCGTTGACCGGCGTGGGTTGACCCCACTGCCTGGTTTGACTTCCCCCCCTTTCTCACTGACTTGCGGGCCCGCCCTGTTAATTAACCTAGAGTAGTGCTAATTAATTGGTTAGTTAGTTAGTCACTGACGTGTCGGCCCTGCCCTGTTTAATTATAGTTTAGGATTAACTAGTGCTAAGTAACCTTGTTAATTAGCAGTGTCACTGACCAGTGGGCCCCACTAGTCAGGTTTGACTGGACCAGCCCCTGCTGACTTGCTGATGTCAGCATGACCTAGTGCTGACGCAGTAACTATTTTCTATGATTTAAAATAAATCAGAAATGATTTATTTATTTCAGAAAATAGCCAAAACTTCTAAAAATCACAGAAAATAATCTATAACTCAGATGAAAATAATTTATATCTGAAAATTGATCAGAAAAATCCAATGAATCTGTTTATGGCATTTTCATGCATGTTTGAATAACTTACATCCACTGTTTAGGACAATTTGAATAAATGGCATTTGAATAATCACATATGGAGTTTGAATTTGAACCTTCGGTTCAAATCAACTTCATTTAATATGGTTGCTAGTTGCATTAGCTCAATCAACATCATATTGCCATGTCATGATCATGCATCATATTGTCGCATTGCATTGATTGTGTTCTCTCTTGTTTGCCGGTGTTTGTCCCCTCTCAGTAGACGCTGTTCCGACGATGTGATCGATGACACCGATGAAGACTCAATGATATCTTTAGAAGTGCCAGGCAAGCAAAACCCCATTGAGCATTTCGATACAATCCCACTCTCTCGCTCTTGCTCTCTTTTATTGCATTAGGACAACAACGCTTCAACTGTTACCTGCTGCGGTAGTTGAACCTCTTTCCACTGCATGACCTGTCATTGCCACAGTAAATAGTTGAAACCCACTAGTATGAGTAGGAGTTGTTTGAGCCATGTTGTGCCTACTCATTCATGCTATCTGGTTATGCCTGCTATTGCTTAGAGTTGTGTCAGGTCTGATTCATCGGGGATGAATTGGAAGGGTGATGAACATGTCCTACTGTGTGTGAGCTAAGTGTGTGAACACGATTTGGTAAAGGTAGCGATGAGAGGCCATGTAGGAGTACATGGTGGGTTGTCTCATTGCAGCCGTACTCAGGAACTGAGTTCAGTGTTTGTGATCCATGAAACAGCTACCACCACACATTGGGATCCTTAATTGACTCTCCCGACTTATTAATGAACATGATCTCTGTCCAGGAGTTGCAATTAGTTTCTGGTGTTGTAGTTTACTGGAGGTCGTGCGCAGCGCTGACCCTCGGGGTGGGCAGTGACGCGGCAGGTACGTGGCACGGTGTACCGGTCGCCCGTTTGGCGATGCGGGAACCCTGTACACATCGTTTGGGACCGTGAGCGACACCCCGGCCGGATCTCCCCACGGATGGAACCCAAATAGGCGATAAAACTGGACGAGAGACTTGTGTGGTTAGTCAGGTCATGGCCGACACCCTCGCTAGGCTTCCGCTTGAAGGTTGCCGAGATACATGACGTGTACATGGCGGTAAGTGGCGAGAGCGTGTGTGAAGAAGTACACCCCTGCAGGGTTATATATGATCTATTCGAATAGCCGTGTCCGCGGAAATGGACTTCCGGGTTACCTCTATAGTTCATAGACAAGTGAAAGTGGATACTATAAAATGCGCAAGATAAGCATGAGTGCTATGGATGGCCTTCTCGTAGGGAGACGGGAGCGGATCCATGGTGGTGTATTGATTGGTGAATATGTGGACTTGTGTGCGCCACCTCAAAGGAGTTACTGGCAGTCGTAGTTTAAGATAGCCACTGAGTCAAGCTGGCTTGCTGCAGTCAAACTCCACTACCCCTTTGTTGATACTGATGCATATGTAGTTAGTTCTGATGTAAGTCTTGCTGAGTACCTTTGTACTCACGTTTGCTTAATTTATGTTTTGCAGAGAGACTTCAGTCTCGCTAGTGATTCCGCGTGGACTTCGACGTTTATCTTGTTACCTCAGCTACGATCTTGTACCCTTGGGAGGGTCTTGTAGATAGTCAGGCTTCTCAGCCTTTTTCATTTGTAGTTGTCCGTACTCAGACATGTTATGCTTCCGTTGCCTGTATGCTCTGTATGTTGGGTCATGTGACCTCTGTTTGTAATAAATGCTATGATGGCTCTTCTGGGCCTTTATCTATATGAGTTGTTGAGTTATGTTGTGATGCCATGTTGTACAACACATACTTGCATGTTATGCGTACGTGTAATGTGTATTGCTATGTGTGGGATCCGACACCTAGTTGTTTACCCTTGGTAGCCTATCTTACAGGGAAATGTATCCTAGTGCTTCCACTGAGCCTTGGTAGCTTGCTACTGCTCCGGAACACTTAGGCTGGCCGGCATGTGTCCTTCTTCGTTCCTGTGTCTGTCCCTTAGGGGAAATGTCACGCGTTGATCCTTTAAGTCCTTGTAGCTTGCTACGACTTGGGATCATACGTTGATGACCGACACGTTCGTTGCTGGGTCATGTATGCATGTCTCTGTAATTTAGTGCCACTTTTGGTTTATAACTAGTCATGTCGGCCCGGGTTCTCTGTCATATGGATGCTAGCGACACTATCATATACGTGTGCCAAAATGCGCAAACGGTCCCGGGCCAGGTAAGGTGGCACCCGTGGGGATACCGTGCGTGAGGCCGCAAAGTGATATGATGTGTTACAGGCTAGACCTGTGTTACTTAGGATCGGGGTCCCGACAATCTGCAATAATTTTTACAAGCTGATCCAGGATTTGTACCATGGGAAAGTGAATCTGCAAAGTAACAATGCTTCTTTCATCACTCTAGTTCCTAAAAAGGATTCTCCTATAAGTGCAAATGATTTCAAACCCATTCATTACCGAAGTGCACTATAAAAATCATCACAAAATTACTTGTTGATAGACTCCAAAAGATTATTCTCAAGGTGGTTCACACTAATCAGTATGGATTCCTCAAATCAAGGTCTATTCAAGATTGTGCTGCATGGACCTATGAATACCCCCACCAGTGCCATCAGTCCAAAACGGAAATTCTAGTGCTCAAATTAGACTTTGAGAAGGCTTTTGACCTCATTTAGCATAACATAATCGTAGAGATCCTTCAAGCTAGGGGTTTTATGCACAAATGGCTTCTCTGTTTTCCACTAGTACTTCATCAATGCTTCTTAATGCTGTGCTTGGAAAGGGTTTCCACTATAAGAGACGGGTGAGCTAGGGTGACCCACTACCCCCACCTTTTGTTTTGGCAGTGCTTCTTTAGTTTGTTCTGAATGATGATCCAAAGCAACAACTTATCCAGACTCCATAGTTTGTTCTGAATGATGATCCAAAGCAACAACTTATCCAGACTCCAATGAAAGTTAACTCATGCCCAGACTTATCAGTAATATAGTATGCATATTACACAATTGTGGTTCTCCCTGCAAAAGTAAGTCAACTGGCTCAACTTAAAAATCTTCTCACTTTTCTAAGCACACTAGCTTGAGAGTAAATTATGATAAATTAGTCATAGTTCATATCAATGTTGATGAGAGTAAAATGCCTGGTTTGTTAGCTCAAATGTACTATTAGCAAGGATCTTTTCATTTCACCTACCTGGGGAGTCCAATGAGCATTCACAAGCCTAAAATAGAGGATTTCGGTTCCATTATGCCAAGAATTGAAAGCAGGCTACTTGGTGTTCCACTATTCTACCCTATGATGGCAGACTGCTGCTTATTAAGTTAGTTTTCAATTCTCTTCCAATTTTCTTCATGTGCACCTTGAGGTTACCCATGGGAGTAGTGGAACAAATAAATAAATGCCCGAGACATTTCCTCTGGAGAAAGTATGGGATGGAAAATAGTGGGCCACCTCTCATTTCTTGGAATATGGTCTGCAGACCCAAGCAACAAGGAGGTCTTGGAATTTTGGATGTTGCCACCCACTACAAGGCCTTGCTTCTAAAAAAATCTGTCCAAATTCTTTAATAACAAGAATATAATCTCATTTGGGGAAAGTACTATAACTCAAACCCTCCTACAGGTAACTTGAAGAGGTCATTCTAGTGGAAAACACATCCCAAACTCATTTCTGGATTCAAAGCTTTGGCAACTTGTAAACTTGGAGTTGGGAATACATTTCTTATTTGGCATGATAATTGGCACGCGAAGCCTCTTATGTAGTTGTATCCAGAGCTCCATTCTTGGTGATCAAAGATAAGGGCACAATGAACAATGTTTTTCCCTTTGGAAGACTAGACCCCCCCACTTTAACTTACCCCTTTCTAGTCAAGCATTTGAACAAGCCGACCAACTGCTGCGCTTACAAGCATCCCTTTTGCCTGGGAACAAAGATCAGTGGTCCTGCTTGGGATGGTCAGCCAACTTTTCTCCGGAAAGATTTACAATGAACTCAGGGGAGGGCAGAAAGCTCATAAACTATTCCATCTTGTCTAAAACAATGCCAGTAAACTCAAGCACAATTCTTCTTCTAGCTTTCCCTTCATGACAGAGCTAACACAAGAGATATAAAAATAAAAATCTTTCAGTTAGATGACTAAACTTGCCCTCTCTACAATCAGAGTGCTGAAGAAACAATGCTCCATCTAGTTTGGTATAGTAATCTTGCTCTTGACTGCTGGAACAATTTGATCCCCAAAAGGAAAAGGGGTACATTGGTTTATGAGGATTCATTGCTAACGATACAAACCTTTCCTAAAGAGTGCAATCTATCCGGGTAGCAGGCACCTGACACATCTGTATTAGTAGGAATGACAAAATTTTCAGAGGTATCCCACACTAATTAGAAACTTCAAGATCAAAGTTCAAAGAAGATCTAATTATTTTGGGGTACAAAATTAAAGACAACCATGCTAACTGTGTGAAGAATAGGTTCGGACTTATCTTTGATCATGTGTAGTATGTTTCCAAGAGTTGTTGTTGGTTGATCTTGTAAACCCCCAGGGTTTAGTTAATTTATAGTCTTTTCCTTTTTCCACCATGTCGGTGTCAAAACCGACAGACCTCGGGGTAGGGGGCCCCGAGCTGTGGATCTAGGATCGATGGTTAACAAGGGACGATGAACGCATTGTTTACCCAGGTTCGGGCCCTCTCAAAGAGGTAATACCCTACGTCATGGTTGATTATATTGGATGTGTATATGGTTATAGAGTAGATCTACCTCGAGATCATTACAAGCTAAACCCTAAGGTGATGAGGTGGTATGGAAGCTCTCCCCTAATGACTACACCCTCGATTTATATAGACACCGATAGGGTTAGGGTTTTCATAGATAGATTAAAACAAGGAATAAAGAGATCTTGCCTATCCTTGACTTGGAGGACACACCACGGCTTCGTAGATCTTCCGCTATTATACGACTTCATCAATCCGGCCCATACAAAGTGGACCGATGCCTCGAGGACCCCTTAGTCCATGACTCCCTCAGTAGCCCCCGAACTTGTCTTCAACGTCAAAGCTTGTGTCCGGCATCTGCCCTGTTAACTGTATTCTTCTTGCAAGGTGAGTTCTGTTATTCAGTCCAGGGTTGGACCAATCTCACCGGTCCCTATCCAGAACCTGAACTAATGCGCTCGGGCCCGCACAATTTTATTTACGCCTCGGAGCCAAGGAGTGTCCGGAATCTGAAACGACAATTCCGCGTAGCCATGAAGGAAAAAAACCATCCAAGTATGAACAGTGCCTTCGTCTGACCACTTGCTCTCTTTCAACGAAGAGTCATGTCCGGTCATAACACCGAGTGTTTAGTGTCGCTCGAAGCACGCTTCGAGGCTGAGACCACGTCTGACATGTCTCATTAAACTGGAGATCGTGCCCCGCCTTTCGGGGGATACAGTTAATGATTTTGATTCCCCTTCCCCGCACATAACGCTGTGGGCGCAAGAAGTGGAGAATCGCAAGGCGTGGATAAAGGAACCCCCGACCCATCAACATCCTGTAAAAGGGGGCTACTATAGTCAGCATCCCACGCCTTCTTCCACCTCCCGCTCACACAAATCCTCAGAGCTCCAGCACCCCTTTTCCTAAGTCGCACAGCGCATCCCACCCCATCTCCACCAGCCATGGCAAGATCCGGTGCCAACGGGAAGTGGGACACCTCCTCTATCACCGACAGTGAAATCCAGAAGCCGAGACAGGCCGGCTACTTGTCGGCCAACATCGCGCATCGGGCCCCTGAACAAGACCAGATCATCCCCACACCCAGGGCAGGCGAAAGGGTGATTTTTCTTTCTCACTTCTTTAGGGGGCTGGGATTTCCCCTACACCCCTTCGTGAGGGGGTTAATGTTCTTTTGCGGGCTAGACTTTCATGATCTAGCCCCCAACTGCCTCCTCCATATCCTGACATTCATCATCATCTATGAGGCGCTCCTCCGAGTCCGGCCGCACTTCGGCCTATGGCTGAAGGTCTTCAACATCAAACCCAAAGTGGTGGGCCGTGACTGCTACTTCTCGAGCTTGCGTTGTATTCCCTCGAAGAGGAAAGGGAGATGCAACATAGTAGCGTAAGTATTTCCCTCAGTTTTTGAGAACCAAGGTATCAATCCAGTAGGAGACCACGCGTGAGTCCCTCGCACCTGCACAAACAAATAAGAAATTTACAGCCAACGCGATAAGGGGTTGTCAATCCCTTTACGGTCACTTACGAAAGTGAGATCTGATAGAGATGATAGTTTATATTTTTGGTATTTTTGTTTATAAGAACAGAAAATAAAAGCTGTAAAAGTAAAGTAGATGTAGATTGATATATTGAGAACAGACCCGGGGGCCATAGTGTTCTCTAGTGGCTTCTCTCATGATAGCGATATTCTACGGCGGGTAAACAAATTACTGTCGAGCAATTGATAGAAAAGCGAATAATTATGAGACTATCTAGGCATGATCATTGTATATAGGCATCACGTCCGAGACAAGTAGACCGACTCCTGCCTGCATCTACTACTATTACTCTACACATCGACCGCTATCCAGCATGCATCTAGTGTATTGAGTTCATAAGAACAGAGTAACGCCTTAAGCAAGATGACATGATGTAGAGGGATAAACTCAAGCAATATGATATAAACCCCATCTTTTTATCCTCGATGGCAACAATGCAATACGTGCCTTGCTGCCCCTACTGTCACTGGGAAAGGACACCGCAAGATTGAACCCAAAGCCAAGCACTTCTCCCATTGCAAGAACTATAGATCTAGTAGGCCAAAGCAAACCAATAATTCAAAGAGACTTGCAAGGATATTATGAGCACACATAAAAAGTTCAGAGAAGAACCAAATATTTCTCATAGATAATCTTGATCATAAACTCACAATTCATTGGAGCTCGACAAACACACCGCAAAAAGAGATTACATCGAATAGATCTCCTCGAAGACCGAGGAGAACTTTGTATTGAGATCAAGAGAGAGAGAGAAGAAGCCATCTAGATACTAGCTATGGACCCGAAGGTCTGTGGTAAACTACTCACAACTCATGGTGAGGGCGATGATGATGATGATGAAGAACTCCGTGATGGATCCCCCACCGATGGAGCTCCAGAATAGGCTCCAAGATGGGATCTCATGGGAACAGAAGGTTACAGCGGTGGAATTAGGGTTTCCTCTCTTTTGTCAAAGGTTTCGGGGTACGTAGACTTATATAGGAGGATGGGGGACACCGGGAGGTGCTTGAGGTGCTCACGAGGCTGGGGGCGCGCCCTAGGAAGGGGGGCGCGCCTCCCACCCTCGTGGACACCCCGAGGCTCCCCTGACGTGGTTCTCAAGTCCCCCGTGCGTGATTTTCTCCAAAAATATCTCTCGCGAAGGTTTCATTCTGTTTGGACTCCGTTTGATATTCTATTTTTGCAAAACCCTAAAACAGGCAAAAAACAGCAATCTGGACTGGGCCTTTGGGTTGGTAGGTTAGTCCCAAAAATGATATAGAAGTGTAAGATAAAGCCCATTAAACATCCAAGACTTCATAAATAATAGCATGGAACAATAAAAAATTATAGATATGTTGGAGACGTATCAGCGACCACGCGGACTGTGGCGGAGCCATGATCAGCAATCTGACGCGGGTCCAATGGTTGGAGGGCAATTTCATTGACACCATTAAGGTGTGGTAGAAGGAGTGGTTTTACATCACCGAGCCCAGGGATGCCGCCTGGGGAGCGGCCCCCGCATTCAGATCCAGACCCCCAACTAGACTGGCCTTGTTGACCACCAAAAGTCCGGGATGGGGGTCAGTAGCCCAGGTGACAGCGCTGCAGAAGCGCGTCATTAGGGTGATGGAGACCAGCGCGAAGCAAGTCGACATGGTCCAAAACATCATCAACCGCCGGCTCCTCCCCTACCGAGAGAGGGCCAAGCCAATGTGGGAGCATGAGCCCGAAGACCCGACCACCGTGCAGCACCTCTTCGGCACGACCCATGATAAAATATGGGGCCTGTTATTCAAGCCTCAAGGGAAGTGGACATTCGAGGGAAAAGACATCGGCTTGGACGTTGCGAACCCTCCGGGGGAGTTAAGTGACATTCATCTTTAATTTGTGTTTGGATATTGACACCGCATATGATTTTATATGAACCTATATGCAGATTTTGCAGGGCTGGGTCACCAAGGCCAAGAAGATCAGCAGCCCGGCGTCACTGCCCGAAGAGCCCCGATCGGAGCAACTACCAAAGTTGTTGGTCGTGGTGCCTTACAAGGCGCCCGACGGGAAGGGCAAGACGAAGGAAGAACCAGAGGCCAGAGAGGGCCTCCATTGTAGAGCTCATCGGAACACTAGGTCCGAAGACGCTGCAGCCCCGTCCGCACGGGATGGGGACGAGGACGAGGACGAGGAAGAGGAGGAAAGCGCCTCCTCGTTCTCGAGGAAAAGGGCGGTGTCCAAGGACGTCGACGAGGTTCAACCCCCACAAGCCCTAAAGAAGTGGCACTGGCTGAAGTTAGTTTTGCCTGACAGCTCGGACGAAGAGTCCGCGACGTCTGAAGAGGTTCCCAAGAAGGAACGCAGGGTCAAGCCTCTGGTTGACAAGTACAATACCTTTAACTTACATTGTTTTCGGTGGTTCTTTGTATTCGGGACCTAACTCTTCAAAAATCACAGCCCTCCGCATGACCGTCCCACGGAGCAGGCCTCGGAGGCGATGTCTTCACCCGCCGAACTGGCGGATCACGGGTCGGCGTCATGCTACGCACCTCCCCAAATCCATGAAGGAGCCGGGAAGGTGTTGTCCCGAAGGAACCCTCCTCCTCCGAACATTGATGGGGAGGTCGACACCATCATGACCGAGGTTGACACCTCGGTCGCCCAAGTCCGGTGGGATGGTTCCCTCTTGGCCAGTATGGGAAAAGAGTCCAGACCATCCGGACCCCATCAGCCGTCCGCTCCCGAGCCCCCAATACCCTCGATGGCACAAGCTCCTCCTTTTAGTGAGTGAGGGGGTGGGGAACCAACGCCAGCGCCGAACACCTCCACACAGGCGACAATTGGCTTGCCAGACGTGCTGGAGGAGTTGGTGAACAACTCCCCCATCGTTGATGGGCACCACACTCTTATGAGTGCGGAAATGCAGAGTGTTCTGTCTGTCCAATCTGGATTGAACGATGATGTCCAAGGCCTCCTGACAGGCTTTGAGGTAAGTCAAGTAATACGTTCTTCTCATAAATTGGATCTGGTCCTTAATTTTAAGTGTACCATATTTATAGTAGCCCTGAGACTCTACATAGATTGGGAGGAAACCTGTGGACGATCCCGTTCTATGGACCACTATTTTGAAGCGGCGTGAATTTTTTTTAATTCCACAGGCGTCTTCTCTAGCTATGGCTTCTAATGTTGTGGCGCTGGAGGAGATGAATCGGAAGATCAACAATTCCGATGAGGAGCTTGACCTTGTTAACAAGTGGCTTGACGAAGCACAAGGTAAGCTTTTTGATAACATATGCAATTGCTAGGTTTCGAATATTGACGATCCAGAGTGTGTACTGATTATTTGTTATGTGGATATTTCAGCTGCCGCTGCTAAGGTAGGGGGCTTGCGAGAGTACCTGAAGAAAGACAAAGCTAACCCGGCCGCAAAGAAATTGGCCGCAGAAAAAGCAGTATCCAAGCTTGAGGAAGCCAAGCTTGGCGGCCAAAACCATGAGTCTTGTGTGGCCAAAGTACAGGTGGAGCTCAAAGATGCTGCCATGAAGCTAGAGGCTCTTGAGAGGGAGCAGGGGGAGCGATCATTCCAGCTATCAAACGTCGAGAAGGAGCTCCAGGAGGCGACCGAGGACCGAATTGCAACGTGTCCGGGAGGAGCTCCGCCAAGTTGGGCAAATTGCAAATGGTAAGAAATACTTACTGCAGAGTGTGTTCGGAGGCAAACAGTTTGTCTAGAAGACGCGGATCTGGCGCTCCACAGGCATCTTCGCCGATCTTCCGAAGAGCGTAGAGGCCGCTAGGGAGCACTTTGCCACTCACGAGGAGGACTCCGTGCAACGGTTGTTCTGGTCTCAGTTTCCGGCCTCCAAGCATCCTCCCCTCCTCAGCAACCAGATGAAGAAGCCGATGGAGCTGCATCGGCCGTTTGAACTGGCGCTGAAGGACCTGTGCGTCAAGATGTGGCCGGCCGAGCCAATTCCGAAGATATACTTTGGCTGATTGCAGAGGTTGCGGGACGCGCCACTCCGCATTGACGCCGTGAAGTGATCGACATGCCTTGAGGGGGCTAGGCTGGTGTTTTCCAAGACCATGGTGCACTAGCCGAGGATCACCCGATGGAAATGGCCACTGGTACTCGTCCCAAAGGAAAGGAACACCACCGCCCAGAGCTATATTATGCGCACGTGATGAATGTCGCGCGCGCGATAGAGGGCCAATGTTCGAAAGATGTAATGTTTGAGTGACTTTGTATCAATTGGACCCTTATGTTTTACGATGCATGACTTGTTTTGCCTTGCCATTTTTTAATATTGACTCCTATGCGGCCATATATTTATTCAGAAAGCTACCAGTCGTCAGCTTCGACCCCCAAGTGAATAGTCCACAAAACAGGCTAGAATCGGCCAAAACCGCGAGTGTTGATGACCGACACGTAAAGGCACCCCGGGGTTCGTCAATATTGGAAATCACTCCGGGATCCCAAAACAGTGAGTAATAGTCCACGAAAGAGGCAAGAATCGGCCAAAACCGCGAGAGCTGATAACCGACACGTAAGCGCACCCTGGGGTTCAACAACTATGGAAATCGCTTCGGGACCCCAAAATGGAAAGTAATAGTCCACGAAAAGGGTCAGAATCGGCCAAAACTTCGAGTGTTGATGACCTACACCAAAACGCACCCCGGGGCTCGTCAGTCGTGGAAATCACTATGGGACCCCAAAACGGTG
>LR738714.1:3660902-3675997 GCA_902687465.1 Secale cereale | reverse complement strand
GAAACGGCTGAGAATCGACAAAAACCGCGAGTGCTGATGAGCGACACGAAAACGCACCCCTGGGTTCGTAAATCCTGGAAATCACTCCGGGACCCCAAAACAGTGAGTAATAGTCCACAAAACAGGCCAGATCGGCCAAAACCGCGGATGTTGATGACCGACACGTAAACGCACCCCGGGGTTCGTCAATATTGAAAATCACTCCGGGACCCCAAAACAGTGAGTAATAGTCCACGAAAGAGGCCAGAATTGGCCAAAACCGCGAGTGCTGATAACAGACACGTAAGCGCACCTTGGGTTCAACAACTATGGAAATCGTTTTGGAACCCCAAAACGGTGAGTAATAGTCCACGAAACGGGTCAGAATCAGCGAAAACTTCGAGTGTTGATGACCGACACAAAAATGGTCTCCGGGGTTCGTCAGTCGTGGAAATCACTCTGGGACCTCAAAACGGTGGGTAATAGTCCACGAAACGGGTCAGAATCAACAAAAACCGCGAGTGCTGATGAATGACACGTAAACGCACCCTGGGTTCAACAACTATGGAAATCGCTTCGGGACCCCAAAACGGTGAGTAATAGTCCACAAAATGGGTCAATATCGGCCAAAACTTCGAGTGTTGATGACCGACAAGAAAACGCACCCCGGGGTTCGTCAGTCGTGGAAATCACTCTGGGACCCCAAAACGGTGGGTCGAAATCAACAAATACTGCGAGTGCTGATGAACGACACGTAAACGCACCCTGGGGTTCAACAACTATGGAAATCGCTTCGGGACCTGTCGTGGAAATAGCACGGCAGATGTCCGGTTTAGCGGACTTGATGATGGAACCATCGCACGGGTTAGCTTGAAGGGGTTCATAGCACACAAAGGACACAGAAGGTTTATACTAGTTCGGCCCCTTCGATGAAGGTAAAAGCCTACGTCTAGTTGGTTTGGTATTGCTTGGGCGTCGGATTACAGGGAGCGGATTCGCTTGCCTGTGTCTCGACGGGTTGATTGTTGCTTGTCCCTGAACCATCGCCGGGTCGCCCCTTTATATAGAGGGTACGCCTGGTCCGGTTTACAGAGTCCCGAGGCCGGCTCATATCTGTGTCCGCCTCGGTCTCTATCTTTTCTTCCTTATCTCTCAAGTTACATCACGGGGCGGTTTACAAACCTTAATTCTATAAATGGGCCCTAAGATCTTTATGGGCCGTAGCCTTTACTACATATTACAAACAAATATATTAACAAAGCCGGTTTATACTAGCCGGTTTATACCTGCTAGTCATATCCCTGACATTAGGCCCCAGAATGATTTGAACTTGTTCATATCAGTCTTCTCTTCTATAGTTTTCTTCTGTCTTCTCATCCTTATAAACCGGCTTTGACGTCATCCTCAGGGATCATTAAATCTGACAGTGACATCATCTCCGCATTAAACGCCGCGAGCTGTACTGTAGCTTATTTTAAGGGTTATCCCGAGAATCGAGGCGTCAGAGGATCTTTATCCGATTTTTTGCCTCCTCGATTCCCGCACCTGTCGCTTCAGATCTGACTCTCCTTTATAAATACTGCTATCCCCATTCATTACCTTCTTCCTGCTCCGTCTTCTTCCTCGTTGCCTGAGCTCGAACCACCGCTGTCGTCCGCTGGATCCAAGCCCTCGCCGGCCGCTGCATCACCCTGAGCATGACCAGAGAACCTCCGCCGCCGATCCTTGCCGCTCCAGGTATGCCCTTCTTCTTCATTATCAGTCTGCAACTTCTAGGGTTTCTTCTCCTACCTCCGCCATTAAAGCCTTGATAAGAACTTCCCCTTGTTCGACCTTTTAGCCAATGATTTCTAGTAACCTTCACTTTCAGATCTTGCTCTTTAAACTGTTCTTTTATCCTGCTGTAAATACTTCAGATCTCCGTCGTTCCTGTCTTAGCCTGTAGATCCATCCGCTTAGTATAAGGTCTTTGTAGTTTTTTCCCGCATACTCTTACAATTGTTTCTCTTTTCCTAGTATGCTCAGATATGTTCTTCCTTATCTGTCTTTTAGAAACCTGTTTTTCTCCTTGGTAGATCTGTTAGGTATGTCCCGGTTTAAACTGATATGCCCTGCTCTTGCGAAACTCTGTAATTTAAACGCGACGGTTTAGCCGTTCCCCTTCAACTGCCATTAACCGGAAATGATGTAGCCTGTCATTATTGCCGGTTTAACCATGCCATTAGTCCTCAGTTGAACCGTTGCGTAACTTTCATAGATAGATTCCGGTTTATGTTGCTGTATCTTCATAATCCGTTTTCTGCGCTTTATCTTTTCCAGTATTTTGCCTTTTCGTTGCGATGGCCAAGCAGTATGTCTCCTGCGACTGGGTTCCTTCTATCATTACTGAGGATGATTTGATCAAGATTTCTGAAGTTGGCACGTTAGGACCTCAGTCTGTTTTAAAGTGGCGGGCCCCGGGTAATGAATGTCCACCTACTCCCAGGTCCGGGGAAGTCATTGTGTTCTTTGATCACATAACTCGAGGCTTTTCTCCCCCCGGTTCAATGTTTTTCCGGGATGTTCTTGCTGCTTTCCAACTGCACCCTCAGGATATTGGACCCAATTCTGTCTCAAACATCTGTGACTTCCAAGTGTTTTCGGAGGTATATCGACAAGAAGAACCTTCCGTCGATCTGTTCCGGGACTTCTTCCATTTAAACCGGCGCACCGAGTTTACCAGCGGACCACATCAAGAGCTCGGCGGTGTTAGTATTCAGAAGAGGAGAGACGTGGTCTTTCCTCACGCTGCTTTACACACTCATCCAAAAGACTGGAATAAGTCCTGGTTTTACTGCGTTGACACTTCTCCTGAAGGGGAGAACCCTCTGCCGGGTTACCGTGAAACCCGTATTCCGGAGAATCATCCTTTACCACCACGGCTCGGCGCTGTTGAACGGACCCGGTTTTCATCACAGCTCTCCAAGTTAAGAGCTTTCATGGCTAATGGTTTGATTGGAACCGACTTTCTATGCTGTTGGTTGTCTTGGAGCATCCTTCCCCTGAGCCGGCGTTCTCAGCTAATGTGCAAATATTCTGGTAAACCGGATGATCCTCAAAGGTTTACCAAGGACAAACTTTCTGAATTGGAAGTAGTAGAATCAGCCAAGAAGATCCTCAATGTCTCTTTAGCAGACTGCGGCAAGGTCGGTTTAGCTCCATACTATAAGAAGAACAAACTGCCCGCAGTAAGTTTCACTTTACCCAGTATTTGTAATCCGTTTCTTTTAAACCGTCTTTCAATTGTCTTTCTTTCTTTTGACTAGGCTGATGACCCTTTCTGGAAGAGAAAACCACAGGAGAAAACTGGCAAACAGGTTCGACGAAAAACCTTTGCCAATAAGAAAAGGAAAGCAGCTGTTGACGCCGGTTCTCCCACCGAGGATGATGATCCAGATTCCGAGGTATGCTTTAATCCGGTTTAAATTTTGCTTTCATGTACTTGTAATTGTATCTAATGATACCTTTCCACAGGAGTTGCCTGAAGGTGATAACCCGGCTGAAATTGAGGTAACCCTTCTTTCCTCTGACTCAGAACCTCTTCCACAAAAAAGTCGTCGGACCGTCTGGAAGTACCAATTTTCTCATCCTTATGCTCAGTTGGACCCTAACTTTATTTTGAAGAAACAACAGCATGAAGCTTTTCGCCGGACCACTCGCCACAGCGGCTTGGCGGTGGAGTCATCCGGGATTTCTTTAACTCCGGTTCGAAAACGCCGTGCTGAGGTGATACTTTCTCCGACTCCCCTTCATCCCAAGGCCGGGCTTATCCGAAAACCTCTTAAACCGTCTGACCCTGATTATCAGGAAACTCCACTGTCTTCCTCTGGTGAATCAACCGCCACACAGCTTCCTCCATTGAAGACTGTCCCAGGGTAACCTTTCTCACTTTTTCCGGTTTATGATCCCTTTACTTTATAATGTCAACTCATTTTGCCTACTTTTCCAGCAAACCGAAACCCAGCAAGAAGCCCAAGGCAAATAAGCCTCCTGCCGAACCCACTGCAAATGATCCGGCTGCTAATCCGTCCAACACTGTTCCTTCCGAGGGTGAGCCTGTAGCTCCTCTTGAAGACCCTGCGCCAACAGACCACATCTCTGCTCCTGAAAATCCTACTGCGGAAGACGTCCAAAATCCACCAAGTCTGGCCCGGGTTAACTCTCCTCAGATTAATCCGGCGTCTCCTAATCCGGCTCATACTGCCACTCCCCCAAATGCACCTTCCTCTCCTGATGTTGTGGTAACCGGGGCTGCTTTTGTTGCTCCGCCTGAACCCACCGTTTTAGCCAAACATACGGCTAAAACGGAAAAGCTAACTCAGGAAAAGGGGAAATGGAGCACTGAGATATCTAGCCTTTCCGGTATGGGCGCTCAAGAAATTTATTCTGGGTATCTGAACCGGCTCCACAGCAGCCGGGATTATGAAGCCAGCCTGGTTAATTTAATGAGGGAAAAGTATGAGGTAAACTTCTTCTTCTGACTTTTGTTCTTTTGACGTGTCTCTATCTCATAACAGCCCCCAAGTTCCGGTTTAGCTGAGTGCTGAAGGTGAACCGGAACTTTGTAGATTGAACCGTTGGTCTTTACATTAGCCCCCAAGTATCAAGTAGATAACTTGTTTATGTATTTGATACTTGTAAAAATTGCTGATAATACTTCAACCATACATTAGCCCCCAAGTGTCAAGCAGACAACTTGTTTGTGTGCTTGAGACTTGTAACTTTGAATTGCTGTTGTTTACCGCTTCAACTGCCATTAGCCCCCAAGTGTCAAGTAGACAACTTGTTTGTGTGCTTGAGACTTGTCTGATTTTCACCTCTTGTTTTTAACTGTGTTTGTAGGCTGAGTTGAACCGGAATGCTCTTGAAATCAATGAACTTCGTAGCCGTCTTTCTGAAACAGAGTCTGCCGCTTCAAAGGCTAAAAAAGAACTTCAGGTGAGCTTAAAAACTGCTGAAGACTTGAAGAAATACTTTGAAGAAGAGCGGACCGCTTTTGAGGTCCAGAAGAAAGATCTGGAGAAGCGGGTTCAAGATGCTGAAGGAGTGCTTAATCCGGTAACAGAAGAATTGTCCGGATTAAGGCGACAAATTGACTTGATGACCTCTGCTGTCTTCGGTAAGTGTAATCTGAACTCCTGCTTCTATCTTTGTAATCTGCCTTTTGTGCCGATTTAACTATAATAGTTGTGTGCAGGCCGCCGTGTCTCCCATCTTGGGGATGACTTACGGAAGAAACTTAAAGCATGCTACACCTTGGTCGAGCAGCTGTACTCCGGTACTCAGAGGATCATCAGTGCCACTTCTTTTGGTAAACCGGCTCCTACGACAATCCAAGACACTTTGAATAAGTTATCGGTTTTGCCGGCTCGTCTTGAAGAAGTCAAGAAGTCTGCCGCTCGGGGTGGTGCTCTTCTGGCTCTCACAAGGGCTAAGGCTTGGGTTCCGGATCTTGATCCGGAGGAGGTTTTAACCGGATTTCCAGATACCAAGGATGATGGCGCAACCTTTACTGAAAAGGATCTCTATGCCCTGACGAAGGAGATGCGTCCCCTCACCAGCAAGCTTGCCGCTGAATCTTACTTGTCCAGATATCATCCAGGATATAACTTGCAGAACGAGCGGGTGGAGCAACCGGTCTATGACACTGTCAACTTAACTCCGCCGGTTCGTCCTCACACTTTTGCTCCTGACATTGATCCTTCTGAACTTATCAACGATGAGATGTATTTCCGGGCCTTAACGAAGATTGACTGGCGTGCGCCGGATTTCCAACCGCTTCACGAAGATGAAGATGTTCCGGATCAAGGCGATGGCCAGCCGTCTCAGCAAGGAGAAGCATAACTTCAAATTTTATTGCTGCAATCATAATCTGTATTCCGTCAAACAATGTTTCCAAACCATTGGGCTTGTCGTGCCTTGTAATAGGTTAGCCGAAACTTAATGTGCTTCGATCCGAATATTTTGTCTTTATGAAATACTCGCCGGTTGACCTGTTGTCTGATATTTGTTTCCTTCCTCTGCTCATACAGAAAAAATATCGAAAATATGTCCTAGTGGCTTACCACTGGACGGATTAACTTGTTCTCTTAAAATGTCAAATAAGCATATCTTTACTAAAAATAACTTTAATACCTGAGATTATACGTGGTCAATACTCTTTAAACCGGTAGGACTTTAAAGTCACTTTATGAAGATCTTCATGGATCCAAGTAAAAACTCGAAATTCTCCGGTCCATCTTGATGATAAATCCGGTTCATCTTGTTTCGGAAAGTCGTAACTTTTGCCTGATATGCGATCCGGGTTTTAATGAACGCCGGTTTACTTATGCTGGTATTCATGATCCAGACTTTGCACCTTATAGATATGTGGTCAACTTGTGTAGCTGTTCCACTCCGATTTAAAAGGTTATAAAACACAAAAAACACCAAAAATACGCAAATTTTGCAAATAAGACCATGTAGTCGAGGCTTTTTCAAGAGCTGCCAGGCTCAAAGCAAGGTTCAGCAAATCAATGGGACGTGGATTAGCCAACACTCCCAGGGGGCCTAGCCAATCACTGAACGTGGAATTATCCAACTTTTCAGAGGGCCGAAAGAACCGGAAATAAAAACTGAGCCAATCACTGGGACGCGGATTAGCCGACACTCCCAGAGGGCCTAGCCAATCACTGAACGTGGCATTATCCAACTTTTCAGAGGGCCGATAGAACTATGAAACTGATCCGATCACTGGGAGTAGATGATACCACTCCCAGAGGGCCTCCAGGGTTCCTCCTGAACCGGTGGGTCAATATACAAACTGAGCCAATCACTGGGACGCGGATTAGCCGACACTCCCAGAGGGCCTAGCCAATCACTGAACGTGGCATTATCCAACTTTTCAGAGGGCCGATAGAACTATGAAACTAATCCGATCACTGGGAGTAGATGATACTACTCCCAGAGGGCCTCCAGGGTTCCTCCTGAACCGGTGGGTCAATATAAACCAATCACTGAACGTGGACGTATCCAACTCTTCAGAGGGTCGATAGAACTTTAAAACTAATCCGATCACTTGGAGTGGGTGATACCACTCCCAGAGGGCCTCCAGGGTTCCTCCTGAACCGGTGGGTAATTTAGTGAAGTCTTCTCTCCTTGAACCGGACATGATCGCATGTTTTTGAGAATTTTATTGCTCCTTTGTATATTCTGCAAAAAATCAATTTCTAAACCGGCCAATATATTGAAATATGGTATCTGATAATAAACTTGTATGGTTGTTTTCACAGGTTTTTTGTATATGGGAAAAGAGCTAAGCCCCCGGTTTACCGAAGGTGCCAGTTTATTTAGTACTCATAATATATACATAGGATACAATGGAGCACGTAGCTCAAGTATAGTATGGCCGTAAGTGCGCGATGTTCCAAGGCCTCTTCGTCTCCTCTTCTGATGTCCGTGAGTCCTTATGTTCCCGAACGTCCACCAAGTAATATGAGCCGTTGTGTAGATTCTTGCTGACCACAAAGGGTCCTTCCCAAGGTGGGGATAGCTTGTGCATATCTGTTTGATCTTGGATGATCCGGAGTACCAAGTCACCCTCCTGGAACGTCCTTGTTCTAATCCGGCGGCTATGATATCTACGCAAGTCTTGCTGATAAATCGCCGATCGCGCTGCAGCTATATCACGCTCTTCATCCAGCCGGTCTAAACCGTCTTGCCTTGACTCTTCGTTGATTGTTTCCACATAAGCCGTCACCCTTGGCGAATCATGACGTATATCGCTCGGAAGAACTGCTTCAGCACCATAAACCATGAAGAAAGGTGTGTAACCTGTAGACCGGTTTGGTGTAGTATTAATACTCCAAAGCACAGATGGCAATTCCTCAACCCAACATCCCGGGGTTCTTTGCAAAGGTGTCATAAGCCGGGGTTTGATACCTCGCAAAATCTCCTGATTTGCCCTTTCAGCCTGACCGTTGGTTTGGGGGTGAGCCACAGAAGATACGTCTAAGCGAATATGTTCTCTTTGACAAAATTCCTTCATCTTGATGAATTTAACTGCCGTTGCCGCATCACACTTGCTTATAGGCTCTGCTTCAACCCACTTTGTGAACTTGTCTACTGCCACTAGTAGATGAGTTTTCTGATCTTGGGATCGTTTGAAAGGCCCAACCATATCAAGCCCCCAAGTTGCAAACGGCCAAGTTATTGGTATCATCCGGAGTTCCTGTGCCGGAACCAGGGCACGTCTTGAGAATTTCTGACAAGCGTCACACTTCCGGACTAGATCTGCCGCATCTGCATGAGCAGTTAACCAATAGAAACCATGTCGGAATGCCTTCGCCACCAATGATTTTGAACCGGAGTGATGACCACAATCTCCTTCATGAATCTCACGCAGAATCTCACAACCTTCCTTAGCTGATACACATCGCTGAAATACTCCAGAAGTACTGCGATGGTGAAGTTCTCCGTTCGCAATTGTCATGGACTTAGAGCGCCGGATTATCTGTCGTGCTTCCTCTTCGTCAGCTGGCAACTCTCCTTGGCTCAGGTATGCCAAATAGGGCAGCGTCCAATCTGGAATAATATGGAGTGCTGCAACTAACTGTGCCTCTGGGTCCGGAACAGCTAGGTCTTCCTCCGAAGGTATCTGAACCGAAGGACTGTGCAATTCATCCAAAAAGGTGTTTGGTGGCACCGGTTTACGTTGCGACCCTAGCCGGCTTAGAGCGTCGGCCGCTTCGTTCCTCCGCCGGTCTATATGATCCACCTGATATCCTTGAAAATATCCTGCGACTGCTTCAACATCTCGTCTATAAGCCGCCATGAGGGGGTCTCTTGAATCCCACTTGCCAGAAACTTGCTGTGCCACTAGATCTGAGTCACCCAGGCACTTCACCCGGCTCAAGTTCATCTCCTTTGCTAGCCGTAAACCATGAAGTAAGGCTTCATATTCCACTGCATTATTAGTACAAGGAAATAATAAGCGGAGGACATAGCAAAATTTATCACCTCTGGGTGAAGTTAAAACAACTCGAGCCCCCGAGCCCTCCAACTGTTTTGAACCGTCAAAGTGAATCGTCCAGTAAGTAAGATCCGGCTTCTCCTCAGGAGTCTGCAACTCTGTCCAGTCATTGATGAAGTCTACCAATGCCTGAGATTTTATAGCAGTGCGTGGTACATATTTTAACTCATGCGGGCTAAGTTCAATGGCCCACTTTGCTACTCTGCCCGTAGCTTACCTGTTCTGAATTATATCTCCCAACGGTGCTGAACTAACCACAGTTATTGGATGCCCTTGGAAATAATGCTTCAGTTTCCGGTTTGCCATGAACACACCATATACTAACTTCTGCCAATGAGGGTATCTCTGCTTGGATTCAATGAGTACTTCACTTACATAATTAACCGGGCGCTGAACCGGGTGCTCCTTCCCTGGTTCCTTGCGCTCAACCACAATTGCAACGCTGACTGCTCGTGTATTAGCAGCAACATATAACAACAAAGGCTCCTTGTCAATAGGAGCAGCTAAAACCGGCGGTTTTGCCAGTTGTCGTTTCAGATCCTCAAATGATGTATTTGCTTCATCACTCCAGATAAACCGGTCTGTTTTCCTTAACATCTGGTAAAGTGGGATCGCCTTCTCTCCCAAGCGACTGATGAACCGGCTTAACGCTGTGATCCGGCCAGCTATGCGCTGAACATCGTTGATGCAGACCGGTTTAGTCAAAGACGTGATGGCCTTGATCTTCTCTGGGTTAGCTTCTATTCCTCTGTTTGAGACCAAGAATCCCAGTAGCTTACCAGCCGGAACACCAAAAGCACATTTTTCCGGATTAAGCATCATCCTGTAGGCCCGAAGATTATCAAAGGTTTCCTTGAGATCCTCTATCATTGTTCCTTCTTTCTTCGATTTGACCACAATGCCATCCACATAGGCATGAACATTCCTCCCTATCTGCCCCTTCAAGCAATTCTGAACGCAACATTGATAAGTTGCCTGTGCACACTTAAGCCCAAAAAGCATAGACACATAGCAAAAAGCACCAAAAGGAGTTATGAAAGATGTCTTCTCTTGGTCTTCCACCGCCATCTTGATCTGGTGATACCCTGAATATGCATCCAAAAAACTTAGCCGCTCACACCCCGTTGTGGCATCGATGATCTCATCGATGCGAGGTAGAGCAAAAGGATCAGTTGGGCAAGCTTTATTGAGGTCGGTGTAGTCCACACACATCCTCCACTTCCCATTCTTCTTTAACACCAGCACCGGATTAGCCAACCACTCCGGATGAAAAACTTCCACTATGAACCCTGCGGCCAAAAGTCTGGCCACTTCTTCTCCTATAGCCTTGCGCCTTTCCTCGTTGAAGCGGCGCAGATACTGTTTAACCGGTTTGAACTTCGGATCAATGTTTAACTTGTGCTCAGCGAGTTCCCTCGGTATACCTGGCATGTCAGAAGGTTTCCATGCAAAGATATACCGGTTCTCACGGATGAACTCGATGTGCGCGCTTTCCTATTTGGGATCAAGGTTAGCGCTAATAGTGAATTGCTTGGACGAATCCCCAGGCACAAAATCAACTTGCTTGGTCTCTTCAGCTGATTTAAACTTCAACGCCGGATCATGCTCGGTAGTTGGCTTCTTCAGCGGAGTCATATCTGCCGGATCAACATTATCTTTATAAAATTTCAACTCTTCCGTGGCACATACTGCTTCTGCATAAGCTGCATCACCTTCCTCACATTCCACTGCTATCTTGCGGCTTCCATGAACCGTAATCGTGCCTTTATGACCCGGCATCTTAAGCTGCAGATAAACATAACACGGCCTAGCCATAAACTTAGCATAAACCGTCCTTCCAAACAGAGCATGATATGGACTTTTAATCTTGACGACTTCGAAAGTGATCATCTCTGACCTGGAATCATACTCGCTTCCAAAGGTAACTTCTAAGTCAATCTTTCCAACCGGATAAGCTGACTTACCTGGGACCACTCCGTGAAACACTGTGTTTGATTGTCTTAGCTTTTTATCAGTCAGACCCATACGACGGAAAGTCTCGTAATATAAGATATTGATACTGCTACCACCATCCATGAGGACTTTAGTAAACTTGTAACCTCCCACCTGAGGTGCTACCACCAAGGCTAAATGTCCCGGATTATCCACCCGCATTGGGTGGTCTTCTCTGCTCCATACAATGGGCTGCTCCGACCATCGAAGAAATTGCGGTGTCGCCGGTTCTACTGCATTAACAACCCTCTTCAAAACCTTCTGGTCTCTCTTACACAAACTTGTGGTGAAGACATGATATTGCCCACTGCTTAACTCCTTCGGATTACTCTGATATCCAGATTGCGGCTGCTGTTGCTGACGCTGTTGCTGCTGATTTCCCTGATTATTATAATTCCCTTGGCCCTGCTGCTGATTACTCTGATTATTGTAACCACCTTGATGATGTGATTGATTGCCCTGACCATTATAGTTTCCTTGATTATTTTGGCCGCCTGCCCGGGGTTGATAACCACCGTTATTGCCCCTATATCCTGATCCGGAGCTGTTCCCCTAATGACCCGGACCATAAAATCCAGGCCCCGAGCCGCCATGTGGGGGTTGATTAGGAGGATTGAAACGGCCCGCTATTGCCTTCATAAGGGGTATGCACTCTCTCATGGTATGCTTCGCCACCTTCCCCTTTCCACTATGCTTTGGACAAGGCTGATCTAACTCCTGTTCCCAGCCAAAAGCTCCTCCGCCGGTTTGTGAAGACGGATCTCCCGGGTTACGCTGAAAACCCCCTTGAACTTGAGTGTTAGCCACGAAGTCTGAACCACCCTCTGCTTTCCGTTTGCCCAAAAAACCTGAAGCAACCGGATTGATCGGTGCCGGTTTACCAGACTTGCCAACCTTCCCAGCCTTGTCTCCTTCTGCTTCCGGATACTTTGTGTTATCAGAGTCCCCGTATTTCACCAGGGCACTCATTAAAGTTCCCATATCATTGCAGTCCCTTTTAAGCCGTCCGAGTTTTAACTTTAAAGATTCAAACCGGCAATTGTTCTCCAACGTCACTATTGCCGTACTAGGATTAATACCATTCGAAGAGTGTAAAATCTCTGCTACTCTCCGTACCCAAGCTGCTGTAGACTCCTGCTCTCCTTGCACACAAGCTGCTAGATCTATCACTAACATCGGCTGTTTGCATGTATCTTTGAAGTTTTTGATAAACTGACTGCGCAGTTCCCCCCATGACCCGATAGAGTTCGGGGGTAAAGCTTTTAGCCAAGTCCGGGCCGTGCCCTCGAGCATCATAGTAAAATATTTGGCACAAGCCGATTCATCCACGTCCAGCATCTCCATGGCCATCTCATAACTTTCAACCCAAGCTTCCGGTGGTAAATCGGCTGTGTAGTTGGGTACCTTGCGGGGCCCTTTGAAATCTTTGGGCAGCTTGACACTCCGTAAAGCGGGGATAAGACACTGTACCCCGAAGGAACTCGCCGTAACCCCTGTTTCTGCAGTGGCTGTGTGGACCGGCGTCGTTTGACGAATCTCCTCCCTGGCACCTGATCTAACCCGGTTTATGTCTGGAGCTGGCATCGCCGCCCCTGCCGGATTATCCTGCCCGCGCTGATGTCTCCTACGCTCACTGCTAGATACTTCTGGCTCCTCCCAATGCCTAGTATAACTTCGGCTGGGACGCGGTGTTGAATGTAACCTTTCCCTGCTGTGAGAATATGCTTGCTGCTGCATCAACGCCGTATTAAGTAGCTTCTGGACCCTGCGCGCCTCTATCGCCACCGGAGATGTTTCTTCCGCAGGTAAAGCGGCCAAACGCGCCGCTGCTGCAGCGATGTTATCCAAAGGGTTTGAATAATGACCTGGGGGGACGGGAACATAAGGTGCCGACATAATCCGGCTCTCCTGCTCTGCGGTGGGTTGCTGAACCGGCTCCTCCCTGGCCGGAGGTGTCCTCCGGTTTAAAGCCGGATGGTTACTAGTCCCAGCCCCAGGTGTCTTGAACAGATTCGTTGATTCATAAACCGGCGGTATACGGGACCGGTACTTTCGTCCCCTTACTCCTTCCATAGAAGCTTGCTCCATCCTTAAATAAAAAGCTTGATCATCCAATTCCGCTTGCCTCACCGCTATCATCTCTCTTTCTGCCTTCGGGTCTTCCTTTAACTGATCAATCCGGCCTTTCAACTGAAGGAGCTCTGCATCATGATGCGCCTTGTCTGCCGGAGCTACCGCTTCCACCGCTTTAGCTGTGAACTCCTCGATCAAGGTGGATAGAACTTCAGTAAGTGAGGGGGTTGAGCCGCTTCCCCCTGCACCAGCTTCCGCTGTCGTCCCGTTCACCGGAGGCTGTGAACCGGCCATGAAGACCGCCACCCGGTTTGGCGGGTCAAAGGGGCCCGGAATACTGTTTCCATCGGACTCGCCCTCAGACCGGCCGTCCTGCAACTGATACAGAGATTCAGTTTCTCCGGATGAAGATTCATCGTCCGAGTAGACAACTGTTGCACCATCAGATTTCGATCTGTCCTCGGCTCGACCTCTGTGGATTGCTCCAACGAACACATGCTTCACGGCAGGCTGAATCCGGGCCGATCTCTCACGCTTAGCCGGCTCGATGATGTTGGGGAAGACGTCCGGCTCAGGCCCCGGTTCGCCGATTTTGCCGATGAAGACTTGGATGCTGCCGAAGGGAACCCGGTACCCATATTCGATTGAATCGGTTTCCGGTCCCCAACCTGCGTCGTCGATGTAGATCCGGCCGCGGCGACTCTTGTTCATCCGGCCGATCGCGTAACCCTTGAGCCCTTCGAAGCTGCCCTTCAAGAACTCGAAACCATCGTGCGCAGGCCCCACGGTGGGCGCCAACTGTCGTGGAAATAGCACGGCAGATGTCCGGTTTAGCGGACTTGATGATGGAACCATCGCACGGGTTAGCTTGAAGGGCTTCATAGCACACAAAGGACACAGAAGGTTATACTAGTTCGGCCCCTTCGATGAAGGTAAAAGCCTACGTCTAGTTGGTTTGGTATTGCTTGGGCGTCGGATTACAGGGAGCGGATTCGCTTGCCTGTGTCTCGACGGGTTGATTGTTGCTTGTCCCTGAACCGTCGCCAGGTCGCCCATTTATATAGAGGGTACGCCTGGTCCGGTTTACAGAGTCCCGAGGCCGGCTCATATCTGTGTCCGCCTCGGTCTCTGTCTTTTCTTCCTTATCTCTCAAGTTACATCACGGGGCGGTTTACAAACCTTAATTCTATACATGGGCCCTAAGATCTTTATTGGCCGTAGCCTTTACTACATATTACAAACAAATATATTAACAAAGCCGGTTTATACTAGCCGGTTTATACCTGCTAGTCATATCCCTAACAGGACCCGAAATCGGTGAGTAATAGTTCACGAAACGGGTCAGAATCGGCCGAAACTTTGAGTGTTGATGACCGACATGAAAATGCACCCCGGGGTTCGTCAGTCGTGGAAATCACTCTGGGACCCCAAAACGGTGTGTAATAGTCCACGAAACGGGTGGAAATCAACAAAAACCGCGAGTGCTGATGAACGACACGTAAACACACCCTGGGGTTCAACAACTATGGAAATCACTTCGGGACCCCAAAACGATGAGTAATAGTTATCGAAACGGGTCAGAATCGGCCAAAACTTTGAGTGTTGATGACCGACACGAAAACGCACCCCGGGGTTCGTTAGTCGTGGAAATCACTCTGGGACCCCAAAACGGTGGGTAATAGTCCACGAAACGGGTCAGAATCGACCAAAACCGCGAGTCCTGATGACCGACACGAAAACGCACCCCTGGGTTCATAAATCCTGGAAGTCACTCCGGGACCCCAAAACAGTGAGTAATAGTCGACAAAACAGGCCAGAATCGGCCAAAACCGCGGCTGTTGATGACCGACACGTAAAGGAACCCCAGGGTTCGTTAATATTGAAAATCACTCCGGGACCCCAAAACAGTGAGTAATAGTCCACGAAAGAGGCAAGAATCGGCCAAAACCGCGACTGCTGATTACCGACACGTAAGCGCACCCTGGGGTTCAACAACTATGGA
>LR738714.1:3552459-3568258 GCA_902687465.1 Secale cereale | reverse complement strand
TGCGAGTGCTGATAACGAACACGTAAGCGCACCTTGGGGTTCAATAACTATGGAAAACGTTTTGGAACCTCAAAACGGTGAGTAATGGTCCACGAAACGGGTCAGAATCGGCGAAAACTTTGAGTGTAGATGACCGATACGAAAACGCACCCTGGGGTTCGTCAGTCGTGGAAATCACTCTCGGACCCCAAAACGGTGGGTAATAGTCCACGAAACGGGTCAGAATCAACAAAAACCGCGAGTGCTGATGAACGACACAAAAACACACCAATGTTTTCGTAAATCCTGGAGGTCACTCCGGGACCCCGAAACAGTGAGTAATAGTCCACAAAACAGGCCAGAATCGGCCAAAACCGCGAGTGTTGATGACCGACACGTAAAGGCACCCCGGGGTTCGTCAGTATTGAAAATCACTCCGGGACCCCAAAACAGTGAGTAATAGTCCACGAAAGAGGCCAGAATCGGCCAAAACCGCGAGTGCTGATAACCGACATGTAAGCGCACCCTGTCGTTCAATAAGTATGGAAATCGCTTCGGGACCCCAGAACGGTCAGTAATAGTCCACGAAACGGGTCAGAATCGGCCAAAACTTCAAGTATTGACGACCGACACGAAAACGCACCCCGGGGCTCGTCAGTCGTGGAAATCACTATGGGACCCCAAAAGGGTGGGTAATAGTCCACGAAACGGGTCAGAATCGACAAAAACCGCGAGTGCTGATGACCGACACAAAATCTCACCCCTGGGTTCGTAAATCCTAGAAATCACCCGGGACCCCAAAACAGTGAGTAATAGTCCACAAAACAGGCCAGAATCGGCCAAAACCGCGAGTGTTGATGACCAACACGTAAAGGCACCCCGGGGTTCGTCAATATTGAAAATCACTCGCGGACCCCAAAACAGTGAGTAATAGTCCACGAAAGAGGCCATAATCGGCCAAAACCGCGAGTGCTGATAACCGATACGTAAGCGCACCCTGGGTTCAACAACTATGGAAATCGCTTCGGGACCCCAAAACGGTGAGTAATAGTCCACGAAACGGGTCAGAATCGGCCAAAACTTCGAGTGTTGATGACCGACACCAAAACGCACCCCGAGGTTTGTCAGTCGTGGAAATCACTCTGTGACCCCAAAATGGTGGGTAATTGTAACACCTCAAAATTTTTGGTTTGGTTTTTACCAAATACTTTATTTGATTTAAAGGAGGTTATTTAAATTTTTTTTTAGAGGGACTCTCCTTCTCAAATTTTGTTTATGACAAAACCTTTTATGAGTCCTTCTCAATCTTGATTCTGGTCTTGAGGGTCTTTCAACTTGTGTTGGTTCAACACAAGTACTTTTGGATTGTTTTACTATTTCTTTTGTTAAAAAGAATTCCTTAAATCCTTGGATTTATGACTCCCTATTCAAAAATACTCTCTTGCCATGACCTAAGTGGATAACTTCCTTTCAAAACCTTTCTCCCTACCTTGGGTCAATTAAAGCATCAAATCCAGCAAGTTTCAACCTTCCCTAGTTTTGTTTCTATTTATTTAAACCACAAAATATTTTTCTGTCATTTATTTGGACCCTAGTGGTTTACAAAGGAACTACTAGATCTCTTTTGAATCTTGGCTCCAAATAAATTCCTAGGGCTAGTCCTTAGTACCCTCAACTCATATCCATCAAGACCTACTGGTCATCAGTTCAAAATTTTCAAAATATGCTTGCTGCAAGTTTGGAGCAGATTTGCCATTTTTGGTGAAATTCATTCTTTCTTCTTTCCAAAAATTCTGAGGTAATTCATGCAGCCTCCAGATGCATCAAGAGACCCCCTCACCAAGTCCCAGCTCAAGAAAAATTTTCCACATGCATCAAACATTTCATCAAGCACCTTACATGCACTGTTCCTGTTAAGTTTCAGGGTTCAGTGTTGAGCTTCAGTCGTCAGTGTCGTTTTCTTCAGTCGCCGTCGCCAATCTCGCCAGTGACTCACTTGGCCTCTTGCTCACTGCTCCCCCTCCTTATCCTTGCGCCGCATGGTCGGTTGGCTGGACGTGGGTGTCGGTGCCGAGCCGTCCCGTCGTCTCCGGCGAGTGCAGCGGCGACAGTACCGCCCGTGGCGGCCATCAGGGATAAGCCCTGCGGTACGGCGCCGCTCCGCACCGCCCAAGCCACCGGTGGCCTCCGCGTGTTCATCTTCCCCCTCCGAGCACGCTGCAGAACCGTCGCCGTGGCCTGAGTAGCGCAGAGCGCGCTCTCTGCCGCCGACGAGCCCGTGAGCCCCGTTCCGTCGAAACCGCGGAGCAGGCCAAATTTGAACGAGCTTAGACGTGGAATGGAGCCAGTGGACCAATCCGAAGATGCCCAGCCACCTAAACCACCAGTCCGACCACTGCCTCGCCGTAATCCCTCGCCGGAGATATTTCGCCCGCGGCACCTCCCTCGCCCGCCTATAAATAGGGCTCCAGAGGCGTTGAGAAGCCACCGCGTCCACCACACCTCACCACAGCCTCGCCAAAACCACTCAGGGGGCCTCGGAAGGGCCTTCTTCCCCGACTCCGGCCGCCCCGATCCGCTTCGGGCTCCGGCAAGGTCCGCTCTGGTGAGAGCACCCCCGCTTCCCAAACTCGGTCAGCAGCCTCCTAGTCCACCACCTCGTCTAACCCAAGCATCAATTTGTAGTCAGAAGCCCCGTCCGGTGAGATCCATCATCGCCCCACGCCGCCGTCCGCCGTAGAGGAAGTCGCCGTCGTTGTGGTGCCTCCCGTCGGTCTCTTCCACCACCCACCGACGCGGAAGAACCTCCTGAACACGCCGGTACTTCCCTCCCTCTCTGCCTCGCAGTGGTTCGTCGCCGGCGATCATCGCCAGTCTCTGGCGCCGGCGAACTCTGTTTCCCCTTTCAAACCTGACATGCGGGACCCCCTGTCAGCCTTTTCTTTTCATTCGAATCGTTTTCTGAAAGCGCCTTCGGGCAAAGTACGTTTTCCATTCGGTTTGGCGTATTCTCATCCGAAGCGTTTTCTGTCTATTCAAACTACCCCCTGGATAGTTTCTGTTTCATTACAGACTAGTCCCTGGGTTTGTTTTCTTTATAACTTTTAAACTAAAAAGGGTTTTTAGTTGATTCTTTTTCTGTCATCTTCATAACTCTGTCTAGTTTTTTATCATATTTATTTGAAAAATATTTGGAACACTTTTTGCACACGCACGTATTTACGTAGTATTCGATTTTTTTTTCATACCGTAGATACCGAAGGAGGTGACGGAGCCGCAAACTTCGCCGAACTAGACTCCGACTACTCCGAACCAGGCAAGCATGTTTGAACCTTTGATATGATGAGTGTTTTTCATGTTTGCTAGTGTGGTCTTTCTTATGGCATGTTTATATAAGCATTGTTGGATGTTATATTTCATGCAAGGTAAGTTGCAAGTGAGCTACAAACTTGATGAGATCATAATATGGTGAAACAACCTGATCATGTTGGGGCATGATAGGTTGCAAGCTGGTTTTGTTGGAGCATGCCAGTTCTATAACAATTGTTTAACTCCGGTGTCGACGTGGATCAAGTCTCGATCCCGTCCATTTCTCTTTTTGTGCTGCCACATGTTTTCTGCAAAGAATACGGTTTAGTAAGTTGCAAACCTCTTTCCTGGTACACACCAAATAGAGAGGTCGTGATGAAGGTTCCATGGCCCTGGATTAAAGCCGTCATCCGGTCAGGGGGCATGGGTGTTTCCGGTTGGGACCGAGAGGGGGGCACCCCTTAGAGCGCGCGATATAAATTTGATCCCATGCTATTCGAGGAGTGACCTCCCCGCCTCAGGAGTTTTTCTTGAACGCTGCCCAGGGTGATTCCTGACAGCGGAATGTGGAATGGGTGTGTACTGGTTAGATGTGTTTTCTTCTAAAATACCGTGGACGGAACTAGTCCTTAGTGACTACTGAAATCCGTTGACTGTGGTAAGGTACAAACTCTGCAGAGCCAAAACCATTCGCATAACCAAGTCCTTGGTCGAGGACGTTGGTTAGCAGATCCGTGTCAGTCTCAGTGTCAGGGTAAACCCGGTTGGATGTTACTTCTGTGAATGGACTAACCTGTTTACTTTTATGTGCCGAGTATTCCTTAGGATGGTGCTACCTCCAGGAACTACTCGATTTTTTCTTTGTATGATATAAGCCCTTTATGTGATGTCGCTCAGACGTCCGACTGTGGCATTCTTATTATTTACTTTTGATATAAGCCCTTTATGTGATGTCGCTCAGACGTCCGACTGTGGCATTCTTGTTACTTACTTTTGATATAAGCCCTTTATGTGATGTCGCTCAGACGTCCGACTGTGGCATTCTCGTTACTTACTTTTGATATAAGCCCTTTATGTGATGTCGCTCAGACGTCCGACTGTGGCATTCTCGTTATTTACTTTTGATATAAGCCCTTTATGTGATGTCGCTCAGACGTCCGACTGTGGCATTCTTGTTATTTTACTTTTGATATAAGCCCTTTATGTGATGTCGCTCAGACGTCCGACTGTGGCATTCTTATTATTTACCTTTGATATAAGCCCTTTCTGCGGTGTCGCCCTGACGCCCGACTGCGGCATGTTTATTCTATGTTACCTTTCGAGGCGTCGCTTCAGACACCCGATCGGTCTTCCGCTATTTATTTATATTGCAGTGCTAACTTAATTACTCACGTGTGCATTACTGCTCGTGTGCATCATGTTTGCATTTGTTATATCTTATGTCCAAACTGTCTTGCGAGTACATTCAAAGTACTCACCTGGCTTGTTGATTTGGCCAGATGTTGATGAAGGCGATCTTATGGATGAAGAGTTCGATAGCGAGTCCGACGCCTAGAGGAGTCCCAGTCAGTCCCTTGTGATCCTGGAGTTGGTCACTTGTATTATATACGCTTCTGCCACCATAAATAAATCATCGAGCCTCACTCCGACGCTTGATGAGTGTAAGATATTGGAGTCACGCCACCCACATCACTGTGGTATACCCACTACCACTATATCCACGAGTTAGTAGTTATGCCACCATTTCCCTTTGTGTCATATCCGCCTTTATGTGTAATATTGGCGTGCTTGTAATAAATTGTTGAGCAGCCTCAGCTCAACCCTGTATAATATTTAGTACTTCTGGATTTTCTGTATCAAGGATTTGTCCGCCAGTATGGGGAATCTCTCTATACTAGTTTGACGAAAGGGGCGATTTTTCAATAAAGGTTTTATTGGAAAACCGGTCCTGACAACCTTGGTATCAGAGCCAGGCTGACTGTAGGAAGCCATTAGGCGCGCTCGCTAATCGGTTATTAGCGTAATAAGTGCTATTTTAGCAATTGGCAAATTGTAGCAATTTTTCTGTTAGTCATCATAAATTTATGATTTGACTATCTGGAATTTTTGTCTACTTTGTAGATGGCTGGCCGCGACTGTGAGTCACAGGTGTTCGCCAATGTGCCTGAGGGGTTTATCAAGCTCCTCGCCTTCATCACCAAGATCGCGATCGGGCCATCGACTCGTCCGGAGTACACGCTCTACGAGCACAAGCTCAGCGACAGCGTGTCTATGCACCAGGCTGCGGTACAATTCAAGGGAGGACGTTCTGTATCACGCCACCTCCGATTTGTTGGGAGGGCCATGCCTACGGAGAGGCATGCCATGCAGATGGCTGCCCGTGAGGCCATAGCTCGTCTCCGGGATGCTCTTCCTTCGATGAAGGCTCGTCGCTACCGCTACCTCCCATGCCACGTGCCATACACTTGTCACTATGCATTTGCTTGCACTAGGGGAGAACGAGATGATGCTATTGAGATGCTTGTTGAGTATCTCAAGGCTCTTGAGGCAGCTTTTGATAACCTCGTGGACGACTTTGTGGCTGCCCGTATGGACTCAGTTGAGGGCTGTGTTGCCAACAGGAGGGAACTGCTCCATACAGCACCACCACTGTCATACATCTCGTCCTCAGCATCCTATGCACCTGCCATCCGAGCCACCGCTCGCCGCCTACCTACCACTGAGGAGTTTGACCAGGTCATTGCTCCTACCCCAGTTCGTGCTGCACCGCCTACCACACCTGCTTCAGCCGCACAACCCAGTACTCTGCACCTAGAGCCTATTAGTGAGGAAGAAGTTGAGTCCCCAGCAGCACTGGGACTTACCCTCGGCAGGCCAAAGGAAATATTTACCATCTCCGACTGAGTGCGCCGAGCAGCCGTGCGATGTACCTGCTTGTATGATATGTTTTATATGTATATAGGCTTGGTGAGAAGTAGTTTGTGTGCGCATCATGTAGGAACTCGGAGAAGTGCACTAGCCTAAATAACATGTCAGGAATGTGTACGCGCATCCTGAGTGAGATATTGTATAATTATGACTTGCTTGTAAGATACTAAACGGTCCTTCTCCATGCGCAATCAAGTATTTTCTTAAAAAGTCTTGGAAGTTTTAAGATTTCCTGCCTTTGCAAAACTGTTTATTTTTGTTACTCGGTTTTTCTCATGAGTTTTGCAAAATACCCCAGAGTGGAAAATGCATCGTCCCTGGACTCGTTCCATGCAAAGCCCGCCGGAAGAAAATCATGGTACCCGGACAGGTAACAATTTCACACAGGGGCAGTCAAGTCAGCTAGACAGTGAAGCAGCATTTTCTCAAGTATGCCGCCTTTATGAGCAAAGCCAGCAGCATCATCAAGAAATGATGAACCATATTATCAACATGAGAAATCACCGCGAACCATATCAGCAGCATTCCAAATTGGCTGAACTACAAAAGACACGTCCCCCAACTTTCTCTCACACTGATAAACCTCTTGAGGCTGATGATTGGCTTCGAGACATTGAGAGGAAATTAATTATTGCACAATGTTCAGACCATGAGAAAGTACTGTATGCACCTCACTACCTTACAGGAGCAGCTGCATCGTGGTGGGAAAATTTCCTACACATGCACCCCAATGAAAACAACATCACCTGGGAGGAGTTTAAGGAAAATTTTCGCGGGGCGCACATCCCCAGAAGTATTATGAAGATTAAGAAGAGAGAGTTTGATGACCTCAAGCAGAGAAGCATGTCAGTGACTGAGTACAATAGTCAGTTTACTCAACTATCTCGGTATGCCAACGAAGAACATATGACTGAAAATAAAAAGATGGAAAAATTTCTGGACGGTCTAGCACCAGCACTTAAATGCCAGCTGGTCGTACACACATTTCCAGATTTCAAAACTCTTGTGGACAAAGCTATTACCTTGGAGAATGAACGCCGCAGCTTGGAGGACTTTCGCAAGCGCAAGCGGGACAAGACTTCTCAATCCCGCAACAACCGGAACAAGATTGATCTTCGGAAAAATGGGGCGAACAAATCCGCAACCAGTGTTCCACGCTCAAACAAGAATTTTCATGCAAGGGATAAAGATTTTACGTATCACCCAGGCGTTACTTGCTTCGCTTGTGGAGAGGAAGGACATTATGCCAAGCAATGCCCAAAGCCAAGAAACTCGGCCTCCAAGACAAACAATGGTGGAAATAATTCTGCCCCCAAGCGTAACAACTTCAATCCCAGCAACAATCACAGGAAGGGTCACGTGAACCATGTGACCAGGGAAGAAGCGCAAAATGCTCCGGATATCGTACTCGGTACGTTTCCTGTCAACACAATACCTTCCACGGTTTTGTTTGATTCTGGAGCTTCTCATTCGTTCATTTCAAAGAAATTTGCTTTGCAACATGGTTTTCCGATTCTTCCCTTGGAAAATTCTCTAACCATCAAGTCCCCCGGGATTAAGCAAATCACCCAAAGTTATTGCCAGGGTGTGGTTATTGAGCTTGAGGGATTAAAGTTTCGAGCAAACCTCATTGTATTGGAAAATAAGGGACTGGATGTTATCCTAGGAATGGACTGGTTAACCACCAACAAGGGATTTATCGACTGTTTCAATCGGACTGTGATCCTCACTCATCACCACGGGAAGACGATAAAGATTGCAGCACAAGAAAGACCAGTATCATTGCGACCTAGATTGAACAAGGTGGATATTTCAGATTTAAATAAAGTTCCAGTGGTACGTGAGTTTCCTGATGTATTTCCTGAAGAGCTACCAGGCATGCCACCAGACCGAGAGATAGAATTCATTATTGAACTAGCACCTGGAACCACTCCCATTTACAAGAAACCTTATAGAATGGCACCTTCCGAGTTGGTAGAATTGAAGAAGCAAATAAAAGAATTACTGGACAAAGGATTTATCCGGGCCAGCTCCTCACCTTGGGGTTCGCCAGTATTATTTGCCAAGAAAAAGGACGGGACACTGAGATTATGTATAGACTATCGAGCCCTCAACATGGTTACCATCAAAAACAAATATCCGATGCCACGGATAAATGATTTATTTGACCAGCTTGCACAGGCCAAAGTTTTCTCAAAGATTGATTTAAGGTCGGGATATCATCAATTAAAAGTACGGACAGAAGATATCCCTAAAACAGCATTCACTTCCAGATACGGATTATATGAATTTACAGTAATGCCGTTTGGACTGACGAACGCCCCCGCATATTTTGTTCACCTCATGAACAAAGTATTCATGAGATTTATGGACAAATTTGTTGTGGTGTTCATTGATGATATTTTGGTATATTCCAAAACACCAGAAGAACATGCTGAACATCTCAGAATTGTGCTGGGAGAATTAAGGAAGCATCAATTATACGCCAAGTTCAGTAAATGTGAATTTTGGCTAAAACAGGTTGGTTTTTTGGGCCACGTATTAACCCAAGAAGGCGTTGCCGTGGACCCAGAAAAAGTCAAGGCCGTACTCGACTGGAGACCACCAGCCAATGTAACCGAAGTACGAAGCTTTCTGGGAATGGCTGGATATTACAGAAGATTTATTGAGGGATTCTCCACCATAGCAAAACCTATGACACAGCTACTCAAGAAAGATAAGAAATTTTTGTGGACCGAAGATTGCGAGAAAAGTTTTCAAGAACTCAAAAAGAGATTAACAACAGCACCAGTATTGGTCATACCAGACATACACAAAAATTTTGAAGTATATTGCGACGCGTCCCGGAAGGGCCTCGGGTGCGTATTAATGCAAGAAGGCAAAGTAATCGCATATGCTTCCAGGCAACTGCGAAAGCATGAAGAAAATTATCCCACTCATGACTTGGAATTAGCAGCAGTTATTCATGCACTCAAAGAATGGAGGCACTTTTTGCTTGGAAATCGTTGTGAAATATATACAGACCATAAAAGCCTCAAATATATTTTCACACAACCAGAACTCAATTTGCGACAACGACGCTGGTTGGAATTAGTAAAAGACTATGATGTTGGCATTCACTACCATCCAGGAAAGGCAAATGTAGTGGCAGATGCTCTCAGCCGCAATCCAAGCTCAAGCAACGACAGTTCACAAAACTTGAGACCTGAGTTTCAGAGGGAGTTTGCCAAACTCAACATGGTGTTGGTCACTGAAGGCACTATATCAAATTTGGAAATACAACCCACCTTAATGGAACAAATTAAGAAAGCCCAGCATGGACACCCAAGCATCGAAGGCATAAAAAGAAAAGTGAGTCTGGGCAAAGCCTCGGAATTCGTCGTAGACAGTGAGGGAATACTATGGTACAGAGACAGGCTTTGCGTGCCAAATGTAGAAGACCTCAAACAACAAATTTTGACCGAAGGCCATACCGCTCCATATTCCATCCACCCTGGAGGAACTAAAATGTACAAAGACATTCAGGAAAGATTTTGGTGGCACGGTATGAAGAGGGATATAGCCACATTCATTGCCTGTTGTGATTCTTGTCAGCGCATTAAAGCCAAGCACCAAAAACCAGCAGGACTATTACAGCCAAACAAAATACCTGAATGGAAATGGGACGAGATTGGAATGGATTTTATTGTCGGACTACCTCGGTCACGACACGGAAATGATGCCATATGGGTCATCACAGATAGGTTGACCAAGGTGGCACATTTTATTCCGGTAAAAACAACCCACACCACTCAGAAGCTTGCCAAGCTTTATCTCTCCCGTATTGTTTGTCTACATGGAGTCCCAAAGACCATAATATCTGACAGAGGCACTCAATTCGTCTCTAAATTTTGGGATCAGTTGCAACAAGCTCTGGGAACTCAACTAGTATTCAGCACAGCGTATCACCCCCAGACTGGAGGACAAACAGAACGTGTAAACCAAATTCTAGAAGACATGCTGAGAGCATGTGTCCTCACTTATGGAACCAGTTGGGAAGAAAGTTTACCTTATGCTGAGTTCGCATACAACAACAGTTACCAATCCAGCCTACAGATGGCACCTTTTGAAGCCTTGTATGGGCGAAGATGCCGTACCCCATTAAATTGGTCGGAAACAGGAGACAGCCGTATCTTCGGCCCAGACATGCTCAAAGAAGCTGAGGAGAAGGTTAAAATAATCAGGGACCAACTCAAGACAGCCCAGAGCCGACAAAAAAGTTATTATGACCAGAAACATCGTGAAGTCAGTTTTGAACCCGGTGAATATGTGTATCTAAGAGTATCCCCTATGAGGGGCCTGCAGCGATTCAAAATTAAAGGAAAACTAGCACCACGTTTTATTGGACCTTTCCGGGTGACTGCACGAAGAGGCACAGTAGCCTACCAGCTAGACCTGCCAGAAGAACTGTCAGACGTCCATGACGTGTTCCACATATCACAATTGAGGAAATGTGTAGGCAACCCAGAAAAGCGTGTATCTCATGAGAGCATTGACGTGCAACCGGATCTCACCTACAGGGAGCATCCAGTAAAAATATTAGAAGAGTCTGAAAGAAGAACCCGTCAGAAGACAATTAAGTTCTTCAAGGTTCAGTGGAGCAACCACACCGAAGATGAAGCGACTTGGGAAAGAGAGGATTTTCTTCGGGCAGAGTACCCACACTTATTTAAGGATCAACTGAAATCTCGGGGACGAGATTTTTCCTAAGGGGGTCGGTGTTGTAACACCTCAAAATTTTTGGTTTGGTTTTTACCAAATACTTTATTTGATTTAAAGGAGGTTATTTAAATTTTTTTTTTAGAGGGACTCTCCTTCTCAAATTTTGTTTATGACAAAACCTTTTATGAGTCCTTCTCAATCTTGATTCTGGTCTTGAGGGTCTTTCAACTTGTGTTGGTTCAACACAAGTACTTTTGGATTGTTTTACTATTTCTTTTGTTAAAAAGAATTCCTTAAATCCATGGATTTATCACTCCCTATTCAAAAATACTCTCTTGCCATGACCTAAGTGGATAACTTCCTTTCAAAACCTTTCTCCCTACCTTGGGTCAATTCAAGCATCAAATCCAGCAAGTTTCAACCTTCCCTAGTTTTGTTTCTATTTATTTAAACCACAAAATATTTTTCTGTCATTTATTTGGACCCTAGTGGTTTACAAAGGAACTACTAGATCTCTTTTGAATCTTGGCTCCAAATAAATTCCTAGGGCTAGTCCTTAGTACCCTCAACTCATATCCATCAAGACCTACTGGTCATCAGTTCAAAATTTTCAAAATATGCTTGCTGCAAGTTTGGAGCAGATTTGCCATTTTTGGTGAAATTCATTCTTTCTTCTTTCCAAAAATTCTGAGGTAATTCATGCAGCCTCCAGATGCATCAAGAGACCCCCTCACCAAGTCCCAGCTCAAGAAAATTTTTCCACATGCATCAAACATTTCATCAAGCACCTTACATGCACTGTTCCTGTTAAGTTTCAGGGTTCAGTGTTGAGCTTCAGTCGTCAGTGTCGTTTTCTTCAGTCGCCGTCGCCAATCTCGCGAGTGACTCACTTGGCCTCTTGCTCACTGCTCCCCCTCCTTATCCTTGCGCCGCATGGTCGGTTGGCTGGACGTGGGTGTCGGTGCCGAGCCGTCCCGTCGTCTCCGGCGAGTGCAGCGGCGACAGTACCGCCCGTGGCGGCCATCAGGGATAAGCCCTGCGGTACGGCGCCGCTCCGCACCGCCCAAGCCACCGATGGCCTCCGCGTGTTCATCTTCCCCCTCCGAGCACGCTGCAGAACCGTCGCCGTGGCCTGAGTAGCGCAGAGCGCGCTCTCTGCCGCCGACGAGCCCGTGAGCCCCGTTCCGTCGAAACCGCGGAGCAGGCAAAATTTGAACGAGCTTAGACGTGGATTGGAGCCAGTGGACCAATCCGAAGATGCCCAGCCACCTAAACCACCAGTCCGACCACTGCCTCGCCGTAATCCCTCGCCGGAGATATTTCGCCCGCGGCACCTCCCTCGCCCGCCTATAAATAGGGCTCCAGAGGCGTTGAGAAGCCACCGCGTCCACCACACCTCACCACAGCCTCGCCAAAACCACTCAGGGGGCCTCGGAAGGGCCTTCTTCCCCGACTCCGGCCGCCCCGATCCGCTTCGGGCTCCGGCAAGGTCCGCTCTGGTGAGAGCACCCCCGCTTCCCAAACTCGGTCAGCAGCCTCCTAGTCCACCACCTCGTCTAACCCAAGCATCAATTTGTAGTCAGAAGCCCCGTCCGGTGAGATCCATCATCGCCCGACGCCGCCGTCCGCCGTAGAGGAAGTCGCCGTCGTTGTGGTGCCTCCCGTCGGTCTCTTCCACCACCCACCGACGCGGAAGAACCTCCTGAACACGCCGGTACTTCCCTCCCTCTCTGCCTCGCAGTGGTTCGTCGCCGGCGATCATCGCCAGTCTCTGGCGCCGGCGAACTCTGTTTCCCCTTTCAAACCTGACATGCGGGACCCCCTGTCAGCCTTTTCTTTTCATTCGAATCGTTTTCTGAAAGCGCCTTCGGGCAAAGTACGTTTTCCATTCGGTTTGGCGTATTCTCATCCGAAGCGTTTTCTGTCTATTCAAACTACCCCCTGGATAGTTTCTGTTTCATTACAGACTAGTCCCTGGGTTTGTTTTCTTTATAACTTTTAAACTAAAAAGGGTTTTTAGTTGATTCTTTTTCTATCATCTTCATAACTCTGTCTAGTTTTTTATCATATTTATTTGAAAAATATTTGGAACACTTTTTGCACACGCACGTATTTACGTAGTATTCGATTTTTTTTTCATACCGTAGATACCGAAGGAGGTGACGGAGCCGCAAACTTCGCCGAACTAGACTCCGACTACTCCGAACCAGGCAAGCATGTTTGAACCTTTGATATGATGAGTGTTTTTCATGTTTGCTAGTGTGGTCTTTCTTATGGCATGTTCATATAAGCATTGTTGGATGTTATATTTCATGCAAGGTAAGTTGCAAGTGAGCTACAAACTTGATGAGATCATAATATGGTGAAACAACCTGATCATGTTGGGGCATGATAGGTTGCAAGCTGGTTTTGTTGGAGCATGCCAGTTCTATAACAATTGTTTAACTCCGGTGTCGACGTGGATCAAGTCTCGATCCCGTCCATTTCTCTTTTTGTGCTGCCACATGTTTTCTGCAAAGAATACGGTTTAGTAAGTTGCAAACCTCTTTCCTGGTACACACCAAATAGAGAGGCCGTGATGAAGGTTCCATGGCCCTGGATTAAAGCCGTCATCCGGTCAGGGGGCATGGGTGTTTCCGGTTGGGACCGAGAGGGGGGCACCCCTTAGAGCGCGCGATATAAATTTGATCCCATGCTATTCGAGGAGTGACCTCCCCGCCTCAGGAGTTTTTCTTGAACGCTGCCCAGGGTGATTCCTGACAGCGGAATGTGGAATGGGTGTGTACTGGTTAGATGTGTTTTCTTCTAAAATACCGTGGACGGAACTAGTCCTTAGTGACTACTGAAATCCGTTGACTATGGTAAGGTACAAACTCTGCAGAGCCAAAACCATTCGCATAACCAAGTCCTTGGTCGAGGACGTTGGTTAGCAGATCCGTGTCAGTCTCAGTGTCAGGGTAAACCCGGTTGGATGTTACTTCTGTGAATGGACTAACCTGTTTACTTTTATGTGCCGAGTATTCCTTAGGATGGTGCTACCTCCAGGAACTACTCGAATTTTTCTTTGTATGATATAAGCCCTTTATGTGATGTCGCTCAGACGTCCGACTGTGGCATTCTTATTATTTACTTTTGATATAAGCCCTTTATGTGATGTCGCTCAGACGTCCGACTGTGGCATTCTTGTTACTTACTTTTGATATAAGCCCTTTATGTGATGTCGCTCAGACGTCCGACTGTGGCATTCTCGTTACTTACTTTTGATATAAGCCCTTTATGTGATGTCGCTCAGACGTCCGACTGTGGCATTCTCGTTATTTACTTTTGATATAAGCCCTTTATGTGATGTCGCTCAGACGTCCGACTGTGGCATTCTTGTTATTTTACTTTTGATATAAGCCCTTTATGTGATGTCGCTCAGACGTCCGACTGTGGCATTCTTATTATTTACCTTTGATATAAGCCCTTTCTGCGGTGTCGCCCTGACGCCCGACTGCGGCATGTTTATTCTATGTTACCTTTCGAGGCGTCGCTTCAGACACCCGATCGGTCTTCCGCTATTTATTTATATTGCAGTGCTAACTTAATTACTCACGTGTGCATTACTGCTCGTGTGCATCATGTTTGCATTTGTTATATCTTATGTCCAAACTGTCTTGCGAGTACATTCAAAGTACTCACCTGGCTTGTTGATTTGGCCAGATGTTGATGAAGGCGATCTTATGGATGAAGAGTTCGATAGCGAGTCCGACGCCTAGAGGAGTCCCAGTCAGTCCCTTGTGATCCTGGAGTTGGTCACTTGTATTATATACGCTTCCGCCACCATAAATAAATCATCGAGCCTCACTCCGACGCTTGATGAGTGTAAGATATTGGAGTCACGCCACCCACATCACTGTGGTATACCCACTACCACTATATCCACGAGTTAGTAGTTATGCCACCATTTCCCTTTGTGTCATATCCGCCTTTATGTGTAATATTGGCGTGCTTGTAATAAATTGTTGAGCAGCCTCAGCTCAACCCTGTATAATATTTAGTACTTCGGGATTTTCTGTATCAAGGATTTGTCTGCCAGTATGGGGAATCTCTCTATACTAGTTTGACGAAAGGGGCGATTTTTCAATAAAGGTTTTATTGGAAAACCGGTCCTGACAGTAATAGTCCACGAAACGGGCCAGAATCGACAAAAACAGCGAGTACTGATGAACGACACGAAAACGCACCCCTGGGTTCGTAAATCCTGGTGGTCACTCCGGGACCCCAAAACAGTGAGTAATAGTCCACAAAACAGGCCAGAATCGGCCAAAACCGCGGGTGTTGATGACCGACACGTAAAGGCACCCCGGGGTTCGTCAATATTGAAAATCACTCCGGGACCCCAAAATAGTGTGTAACAGTCCACGAAATAGGCCAGAATCGGCCAAAACCGCGAGTGGTGATAACGGACACATAAGCGCACCTTGGGGTTCAACAACTATGGAAATCGTTTTGGAACCTCAAAACGGTGAGTAATGGTCCACGAAACGGGTCAGAATCGGCAAAAACTTTGAGTGTTGATGACCGACACGAAAACGCACCCTGTGGTACGTCAGTCGTGGAAATCACTATCGAACCCCAAAACGGTGGGTAATAGTCCACGAAACGGGTCAGAATCAACAAAAACCGCGAGTGCTGATGAACGACACAAAAACGCACCCCTGGGTTCGTAAATCCTGGAGGTCACTCCGGGACCCCGAAACAGTGAGTAATAGTCCACAAAACAGGCCAGAATCGGCCAAAACCGCGAGTGTTGATGACCGACACGTAAAGGCACCCCGGGGTTCGTCAATATTGAAAATCACTCCGGGACCCCAAAACAGTGAGTAATAGTCCACGAAAG
>LR738714.1:3421159-3436381 GCA_902687465.1 Secale cereale | reverse complement strand
CTGTTTCGTGGACACTCACTGTTTTGGGGGTCCCGGAGTGATTTCCATGATTTACGAACCCAGGGGTGCGTTTTCGTGTCGGTCATCGGCACTCGCGGTTTTTGTCGATTCTGACCCGTTTCGTGGACTATTACCCACCGTTTTGGGGTCCCAGAGTGATTTCCACGACTGACGAACCTCGGGGTGCGTTTTAGTGTCGGTCATCTACACTCAAAGCTTTGGCCGTTTATGACCCGTTTCAAGGACTATTACTCACCGTTTTGGGGTCCCGAAGCGATTTCCATAGTTGTTGAACCCCAGGGTGCGCTTACGTGTCTGTTATCAGCACTCGCGGTTTTGGCCGATTCTGGCCTCTTTCGTGAAATATTACTCACTGTTTTGGGTTCCCAGGGTGATTTTCAATATTGGCGAACCCCGGGGTGCCTTTACGCGTCGGTCATCAACACTCGCGGTTTTGGCCGATTCTGGCCTGTTTTGTGGACTATTACTCACTGTTTTGGGGTCCCGGAATGATTTCCAGGATTGACGAACCCAGGGGTGCGTTTTCGTGTCGGTCATCAGCACTCGCGGTTTTTGTCGATTCTGACCCGTTTCGTGGACTATTACCAACAGTTTTGGGTCCTAGAGTGATTTCCATGATAGACGAACCCCGGGGTGCGTTTTCGTGTCGGTTATCAACACACGAAGTTTTGGCCGATTCTGGCCCGTTTCATGGACTATTACTCACCGTTTTGGGGTCCCGAAGTGATTTCCATAGTTGTTGAACTCCAACGTGCGCTTACGTGTCGGTTATCAGCACTGACGGTTTTGGCCGATTCTGGGCTCTTTCGTGGACTTATTCACTGTTTTGGGGTCCCGAACTGATGTTCAATATTGATGAACCCCGGGGTGCCTTTACGTGTGGGTCATCAACACTCGAGGTTTTTGTAATGCCCCGGATGTAATACTTTCCCTTTTGGGTATATAATATATCTCCGGCTTCATCTATTTCCTTTTCGGGCTCTTTGTCTTTCGGGCTTTCGTCGTTTTGTTGTGTGAGTGTGTGGCATTCATTCATATCATGTAGACATGTGCATCGCATTGCATTTGTGTTGTGGGTTGCATCCGGTTCGTCGTGTTTCTTCCCGTTGTCCGTTTCGCGTTCCGGAGCTCCCTCACGTGTCTGTGACGTCCCGTAGGCCTACTTTGTTGTTCGGGCGTTTTACGTTACCGGTGTGCCGCGAGGTTGTTTTGTGTGTTGTTGTTTTGTTGTGTGCAACCCGCCTCTCAAATCTCGTCTCGTTTGGACTCCGTTGACTTTTCCATCCGTTGTCCATGTGGGTCCGAAGTGCCTTCACTTCGTGTCCCGGAAACATCCTTACTGCAGTCTTTTATCTCCGTCTAGGCCCTTTTAAGCTATCCCCGCGATCGGATCCGTCGGATCGCGATCGGAGGGCTCCTAGCGCCCCTAAATCTCCTCCTAACCCTAAAAACTGCTACATATAGACCCCCCCTAGTCTATTTTGGGCATCCCTATCCCCTTCTTCTTCCTCCTCTAGATCCCCTTCTTTTTTTTTTCTTTTCTTTCTCCAGATCCGAATTTTCCTGCCCGGATCCCGAGAGGATCCTTCGTTTCAGCAGCAGCCCAGCCGCCGGGATCCCTCGAAGGACGCGCGAGGTCAACGCCGCAGGCGCCAGCTCCTTCTGGCACGTCGCGCGTCGAGCGACCGACCGCGCCTGCCCCCTCGACCGGCCGCTCGATCCAGCCAGCCAGGCCAGCCTTCGATCCGGCCCAGGCCAGATCGACCGCTCCTGGGTCCCCACATCGCCGGCCCGTACCGCTTCACTTCCTTCGTCCACGCCAGATCGCCAGTTCGATCGACCGCCGTCGCCCACCGCTCCACGGGCCGATCGCCGCGCCTCCGAGGCTAGGCCTCGCCTTCGCCCCGCGGGCCCAGCCGCTTCCCCGCCGCCGGTTCGCCCTCCTCCCGCCGGGCCCAAGAACCGCCGCAGTCACCTGGGCCGGGGCACCTGAGGCCCAGCACCGCCTCCGCGCGGCCTCCCGCAGCCGCCGGGCCGCGTTCTGCCCGCACCGGATCTGGGCCAGATCTGCCGCCGCCGGCCCGTCTCCGTTTTTTCCTCAGATCCGATCTGACTAAGGTTGTTTTTCCCCACTAAGTCCCCAGATCTGTTTATCTGAAATGCTAACTTTGACCTGTTGTAACTTTGTGCATGTTGCTCCGTTTTGCGCGTGTAGCATGTCCAGATGTTCGTGGAGATGTCCTCTACGTTTTACCTGTTGTTGTCATGCATGTTAGATGTCATCTTGACACTTGTTTTTCTGTTGCAAGAGTGCATCATGATATAAACTGCTGTTATGTGTTATTTTCATGCCACCTTTGACATGTGATATCTTTTAGCTCGTTTGTCCAAACGATGCAAATGACATGTCCACGTGTTCGTCTTGCCACGAACTACGTGTTGCTTGTGATAGGTTGCATGGTAGATTTTTTGTTGCCTTGTTATCATCTTTGCAAAGTGCCATGTTCACATGTTGTGTTTTCACTTGTTATGAAATGCCATCTTGTTGAGCTCGTTGCAATCGTTGTGTTTGCCTCAATGATGCATGCTTGTGTGTTTCGGGATCACCGTCATGTGTTCTTTGATGAGGTGCTTACCCTTTGCCATGTTTAGTTTCGAGGTGACTTAAACATGCTCTTTTGTGTGCTATGATGATATTGCTGTTTTAGGACTTAGTGATTTTTTCACCAAGTCTGAAATCTGTAACATTCCGATGCCATGTTCGTGTGATGCTCTAGGACAAAGCATGTTAGTTTTGGGGTGGATTTTGATTTTTCCTTGTAGTATATATTGTTGTCTTTCCATCCATGTCCTTACATGTCCATTTGAGTGGCTGTAGCATGTTTATCTTTTGCTCTAAAGTTTCAATAAAATTCTGCTGCCAGAATTTTATTGCAAAGTTCAATATGTCCAAGGTCATTGCTATTGATCCGTGACTCCGTTGGGGGTGCACTTTGGACCTAGTTGCTGTACTATATGTCAAGTTTGTGTTCAAGTCCTTTGCCATGCTTTTTGGGTGCTGTAGCTTAATTATTTTGAGCTCCAAAGATGCTATGTTGCTGTAATTTTCAGCTTTCGCTCAAATCTTGTTTCGGGCATAACTTTTAGCCCGTAACTCCGATTTCAGCGAATCTTATATCAAACTTGGGTGTTTTTCTGTGTAGATTAATAATATCAGATTGTTATCTTGTTTTGAGGTGTTTTTCTTGAGTGATGTTTTACGTGCTCCATGTGCATCCCTAGTGCATCCATCATGCATTCATGTTTTTCGAGTGCGCATTGCATCTTGTTGATTGGTGCTTGGTGTGATTGTTTTGTTTAGAGCCGGAAGCTGAGACCGGGTACGAGGTTGAGCACGAGGTTTCCAATGAGGTTGAGCACGAGGACCCTTCTTACGATCCGAACGACTTCTCTTCAGGCAAGATGACCGAACCCCGATAACATTACTATCTTTGCCTATTGCTAGTAGTCTCGATCTATAGTTTTGCCTCGATGCCCATGTTCTTCTTGTCAGCCTCCTACTTGTAACCAATTGCCATGTTTAACCATCCTACCTATGCAAACCGTTGTTTGGCTAAGTACGCTTCGCTCAGCCCTTCTTATAGCGTTGCTAGTTGCAGGTGAAGTTCGAAGATGCTGCTCCATGTTGAAGTTTGGTTGGGTTATATCACACTATATAAATGCTTAAATTGAAATCATCTATATATTGGCAAGGGTGGAAGGCTAAGCCTTTTGCTTGGTGTTTTGTTCCACTCATGCCGTTAGGATCCGTATAAGCCGGTATTATGTTCCTTGATTTTGCGTTCCTAACACGGTTGGGGTGTATGGGACCCCCTCGATAAACCGCTAAGTGCGAAGTCTTTTCCAGCAAGTCCCAACATTGGTACTATTTGCCTAATAACAAACTAAACATGCATAGGGAGTAATTAACCCTCTTTCTTAATCAACAACCCCGGGCCAGTGCTCCACATGAGTGTTGGTCCGAAACGAGCAGACTGCGGGGCCGCCTCGGGGCAACCTGAGGTATCTGGCATACACCTGTAGGATGACTCATCCAGTCGTGTCCTGAGACCTAGATACGCGCGGCTACGATCAGGGTGTCGACACGCCGGGAGGATTTGCTGGATTAGCCTTACCTTAGCTCGGTATATCTTGAGCACGGGATTCCGAGGATACTCGGGTCTTCCCACCTTGGAGTTGCGACTCCACGGATCGTGGGCTTGTAATGGGTCAAGTTGGAACACCCCTGCAGGGTTTGAACTTTCGAAAGCCGTGCCCGCGGTTATGTGACAGATGGGAGCTTGTTAATTCCGGTTGTAGATAACTTGACACAATGTTACTAATACACTACCAGCGTGTGTTCCGTGACTGTCAATTTCCGAATAGGGATTCGGGAGTTGAACGCGGAGGGGTTATGATTGTGAGCTTGTAGCTAGGATCACTTCGTGATCACTTCTCGCCGATGCCTTCTCTTCTCGCTCTCACTTGCGTAAGCTAGATGCTAGTTGCTGCTGCAGACTTGTTCTTTCTTCAGCCTTTCCTCACCCGAAGGCTTTGATAGTTCTGTTACCCGGAGACGGGATTGCTGAGTCCTCTGTGGCTCACAGTTACTTCACACACCAGATGCAGGTCCAGCTGTGAGCTATCCAGGTGATGGCACCGAGCTGGATTGGGAGTACGACGAGGAGCGTAGTCGGTACTACGTGCGCTACCCGGACGATCGGTAGTGGAGTCTCTTACTAGGATTCGATCTGCCTGTGGTTTATTTATCTGAGTTTGGTACTTTGACTTTTGGCTTTTGCCCTTAGAGGGTTGTAGTGCTCTTAATGTATGATGTTTGAGACTTGTACTGTAATTCTGTGACGTGGCGAGTGTAAGCCAACTATTTTCAGTTTACTATCCCCTCTTTTACATGAGTTGTGCAAAGATTACCAAACTTGAGATCATTCTAGGATGGACTTATGCCTTTAAGTCGTGCCTCGACACGTAGGAGGTATAACTCCATCCTGGGCATTACAAGTTGGTATCAGAGCCTTCTCCGACCTAGGAGCCCCCACTGTTTGATCGAACCGTTGACGGTTGAGTCTAGGCACACACTAAAAACTTTTTGAGTCCTATATTATATCGGAGAGTAGGATTTCTTTGCTTCTCATCCCCTTTCTCTCTGGTGAGGACTCCTGACGTCTACTCTTGTCTCTCCTATCTTCAAAATTTGCACAAATTTTTTTTAGGAATCCCACGAGTATTCTGGGATTGTTTCGATGTTCTTGTGACAAGGATATTGTTCCTGATGCCTCCTGTTACCGAGGAGTTGAGCTTCGGGGTATCATTGTAACAAGCATATCGCGACAGTACTAAATACTTAAGACGGCCGACATCGAAAATCTCCCCTATACGGCCAGTGGCAAGATAACCCCGACATCACCCAGTACTGGGGAGGTAGTTCGGGAGTATTGCCATAGCTTGTTATAGTGGATGCTTTTCGAAGGTCCGAGGTACACAGTTTCCGAGAAAGACTGGTTATGTGTTGAAGGATGGATACACCTGGATGTAGGTTAGAGTTGATTGCGCGGTGCTTCCCGTGTATCCCCAACACCTATTGCATAACTGGAATCTTTCGGAAAACTATAGGTGGGTTTTATCCAGTAGATCGTAGGCATTCTTCCAACGAATGCAGGTTAGTGAGTTCGGGGTTCGACATTGAGTGAAGGGGTTATATGACCGAGGTTACTATCAGGAGTTGCATCTTAAAGGGTCCTTGGCTATGCTGATCCGGAGATTGCAAAACCTTTTCGTAACGCGTTCATATGCTTTCAGCACAAAGATGTTAGAACGAAACTCCTCTCTTGTGTTTGTTCCTTTCTGTACCTTGTTGTTTTCTTATTTTATCCTTTTGATCCCTATGTGGCTTCTCGTGAAGACTGATGTTACCAATTAACTAAGAAATTCATTCGTTCCTCTTGTTCGGATGATTTCATTCGTTCTTATTGTTCGAATGATTATTGTGAAGACTTGTTGCAATTCATTCCATTGATTCAGCTTATTCCTTTTGTCAATCAATTGCTGATTCGTGGTCATCTCTTACAGGATGGCTCCGAAAAAGGTTCCGAATGCTAACCCAGAGGTGGAAGAGGTCCCAGAGCATCCTCCTTCCCCTCCTCCTCCGCCTGAGGCTTGGAGAGCAATTATGGAGACTACAGCTCAGAACACTCAGTTGATGATGCAGATGATGCAGATGATGCAAGCTAATCAAGCTAATCAAGCTAATCAGGGTGTTCCAATGAACCAAGGCAACTTCTTCCAGCAGCACCATGCTACTCTCAACCAGTTCCTGGCTAACAATCCTAAAGCTTTCAGTTACTGTGTCGACCCTCTTGATGCTGAGGATTGGTTGACCGACATAAAGAAGCATTTTGAGTGCAGTAACGTGAAAGAAGATGACTATGTGAAGTTTGCAGCCTTCCAACTGAAAGATCAAGCAGCTGACTGGTGGCAGCAGTACAAAGACTCAAGGCCGGGTCAAGTGATCTCTTGGGAGAATTTCTGCAAGGATTTCCGCTCGCATCACATTCCTACAAGTGTTATCGAGGGTATGCGTGAGCAATTCCGCAACCTCAAGCAGGGCTCCATGACAGTCTATCAGTATAATGTCAAGTTCCAAAACCTCACTCGCTATGCAAAGCAAGACATTCCTGATGCAAAGAGTAAAATCTATCAGTTCCGTGGAGGTCTCAAAGATGAACTTCAGCTTGCTCTCACTTTGTTCGAGCCAGACGAATTCGATAAGTTCTATAACATGGCTTTGAAACAAGAAGCAGCTCAGCTTAAGATGGAGGCTTCTAAGAAGAGAATTCGAGATGCTGTTCACTCTTCCTCATCGTCTCAGTTGGCTGCGAAACAACAGAAATTCTGGCTTCCTTCTCCTCCAGTGATTCGAGCTCCATACAACAACTCCAACAACTTCAACAACTCCAACAACAAGAACTCTAGTGGTCGTGGTTTCTCCCACCCACCCAACCCAAGCAACCAGCCGAAGAAGCAGTTTCAGTCTCAAGGCTCCAAGTCCAGTGGCTCTCATTTTCCGTCCTCTCTCAGAAGTGGTGTGCAACAAGTGTGGCCAGAAGGGTCATTATGCCAACAAATGTCCGAATCCGAAGCGTCTTCCTCCTCCTCCTCCTATGAGTTCAGCTATTGTCAAGCATGATCCAAAGTCTGCAAGGGTCAATCTGATGAGTGCAACTGAAGCAGAGAACTCTTCTGATGTCATTTTGGGTAACCTCTCAGTTAACTCTTTTCCTGCTAAAGTGTTATTTGATTCGGGTGCATCATGCTCTTTCATGTCTCAACCATTTGCATCCAAGCATAATATTGACATCCAAAGTCTGCCTCAGAAGTTGCAAGTTATTTCTCCGGGCAAGTGCATGACTTCCAACATATTTGCTCCGGATGTTTCTATTCGCATGGGTGATTATCGTTTTCTGGCTAAACCGGTGATTCTTGGTCATTCTGATATTGACCTCATTCTCGGAATGGATTGGCTTTCTCAGCACGATGCTCACATTGATTGTGCTCAAAAGGAAGTCAAGTTGACTCATTCTGATGAAGATGTGATTATCTTCACCTCCAGGGATAATACTATTCGGCTTTTCTCTCTTAATGATAAGGGCGAAATTAATGCCATAGAGCAAATTCCAGTGGTGAACGAATATCAAGACGTCTTTCCAGAAGATCTTCCAGGCATGCCTCCACACCGTCAGGTGGAGTTTGTCATTGAACTCGAGCCGGGCACTGAACCTGCTTGCCGGCGACCTTACAAGCTCTCTCCGGATGAATTGAAGGAATTGAAGAAGCAGCTTGATAAGCAGGAGAGTATGGGTCTCATCAGACCGAGTACATCTCCGTGGGGCTGTGGTGTCTTATTTGTCAAGAAGAAAGATGGCACGGAGCGTCTCTGTGTTGACTACCGGCCATTGAACAAGAAGACGATTAAGAACAAGTATCCGCTCCCCAACATCAACGAACTCTTTGAGCAGCTCAAAGGAGCTAAAGTGTTCTCTAAGCTTGACCTACGAATGGGCTATCATCAAATTCGCATTCGCGAGGAAGACATTCCCAAGACGGCCTTCAGAACGAGCTACGGTTCATACGAGTATACCGTCATGTCCTTCGGCCTCGCCAATGCTCCTCCTACCTTTTCAAGGATGATGCATTACATCTTCAACCCCTATACTGGAGAATTCGTGCTTGTGTATCTGGATGATATTCTGGTGTTTTCCAAGAATGAAGAAGATCACGAAAAGCACTTGCGTCTGGTTCTTGATCGACTCCGAGAGCATAAATTCTATGCCAAGTTCTCAAAGTGCGAGTTCTGGCTCGATAAGGTTTTGTACCTGGGCCACATCATCTCAGCTGACGGTATTGCGGTTAATCCCGAGAAAGTTGAAGCAATTGTCAACTGGGAAGCTCCTCAGAACGTCAAGCAGCTCCGCAGTTTTCTGGGTCTTGCCAGCTATTGCAGAAGGTTTGTGGAGAACTTCTCCAAGATTGCCAAGCCTCTTTCCAACCTGCTTCAGAAGAATGTCAAATACTTTTGGTCTCCCGAGTGTGAAGTGGCATTCAAAACCCTCAAAGAGAAGCTTGTCTCTGCTCCAGTTCGGACTCCTCCGGATGAAACCAAGCCCTATGAAGTGTTCTGTGACGCTTCTCTTCAAGGTCTTGGTGGTGTGCTTATGCAAGATAAGAAAATTGTGGCATATACTTCTCGGCAGCTCAAGCCCAGTGAGAAGAACTATCCCACACATGATCTCGAGCTAGCAGCTGTGGTACATGCTCTGATTACGTGGAGACATCTGTTGTTGGGCAGAAAGGTCGACATCTTCACTGATCACAAGAGCTTGAAGTACATCTTCACACAGCCGCATCTGAACCTCCGCCAGACTCGTTGGGTTGAGATGATCCAAGAGTACAACCCCAGCATTGAATACACTCCAGGCAAGGCGAATGTGATTGTAGATGCTTTGAGCAGAAAGGCATATTGCAACAGCCTTCTTATCAAGCCATACCAGCCTGAGCTTTGTGAAGCATTCAGGAAGCTCAACCTCCAAGTTGTTCCGCAGGGTTTTCTTCCAAATCTCCAAATTGCTCCTACCTTGGAAGATCAAGTCCGTGAGGCCCAGCTCAGTGATACCATGGTGAAGAAGGTGAAACATGGGATTGCAAAGGGCACTCCAAAATACAAGTGCTTCCGTGTTGATGAGAGAGATACCTTGTTCTTCGAGGACAGACTCATTGTTCCCAAAGGTGATCTCAGGAAGCTCATAATGGAAGAAGCTCATGATTCTCTCCTTTCCATTCATCCTGGCAGTTCCAAGATGTATCAAGATCTCAAGCAATCTTACTGGTGGACACGCATGAAAAGGGAGATTGCCCAATTCGTGAATGAATGTGATGTTTGCAGAAGAGTGAAAGCAGAACATCAACGTCCAGCCGGTCTTCTCCAACCTCTTCCTATTCCGGAGTGGAAGTTCGACCACATTGAAATGGACTTCGTCACTGGTTTTCCTAAATCCAAGCGAGGCAATGATGCTATCTTTGTGGTGATTGACAAGCTTACCAAAGTCGCTCACTTTCTTCCAGTCAAAGAATCAATCAATGCAGCTCAACTTGCAGAGCTGTACACTTCCAGAATTGTGTCCCTGCATGGCATTCCTCAAGTGATATCCTCAGACCGTGGCAGCTTGTTCACATCAAGGTTCTGGGACTCCTTTCAGTCCGCCATGGGCACGAAGATCAGGTTCAGCACTGCCTTTCACCCTCAGACTAGTGGTCAAGTCGAGCGTGTGAATCAGATCCTAGAAGATATGCTCAGAGCCTGTGTCATCTCCTTCGGCATGAAATGGGAAGACTGCCTTCCATTTGCCGAGTTCTCTTACAACAACAGCTTTCAAGCAAGTGCAGGCAAAGCACCGTTTGAAATTCTCTATGGCAGAAAGTGCCGTACCCCTCTCAACTGGTCTGAAACAGGCGAACGCCAACTTCTTGGCAATGATTTGATCTCTGAAGCCGAAGAAATGTGCAAAGTCATACGTGAGAATCTCAAGGCCGCTCAGTCGCGTCAGAAGAGCTACTATGACGGCAAGCATCGTGATTTGGCTTTCGACATCGGTGATCATGTCTATCTCCGAGTTTCTCCGATGAAAGGAACCCAAAGATTCGGTATCAAAGGAAAACTTGCTCCCAGATACGTCGGGCCTTTCAAGATTCTTGGCAAAAGAGGCGATCTAGCCTATCAGCTCGAGCTCCCTTCCAACTTTGCAAATGTTCATGATGTCTTCCATGTGTCTCAACTACGCAAATGCTTCAAGGCACCTGAGCGCATGATTCCGTTTGAGGAGATTGATCTCCAACAAGGCCTTTCCTACCGAGAGCATCCAGTTGCAATTCTCGAAGAAACCGAACGCAAGACTCGCAACAAGTTCATCAAGTTTCTGAAAGTCAAGTGGTCACATCACACCGACCGAGAAGCTACCTGGGAACGAGAAGATCATCTTCGTTCCGAGTACCCTTCCTTTTTCCAGTCCTAGATCTCGGGACGAGATCTTTTTGTAGTAGAGGAGAGTTTGTAATGCCCCGGATGTAATACTTTCCCTTTTGGGTATATAATATATCTCCGGCTTCAACTATTTCCTTTTCGGGCTCTTTGTCTTTCGGGCTTTCGTCGTTTTGTTGTGTGAGTGTGTGGCATTCATTCATATCATGTAGACATGTGCATCGCATTGCATTTGTGTTGTGGGTTGCATCCGGTTCGTCGTGTTTCTTCCCGTTGTCCGTTTCGCGTTCCGGAGCTCCCTCACGTGTCCGTGACGTCCCGTAGGCCTACTTTGTTGTTCGGGCGTTTTACGTTACCGGTGTGCCGCGAGGTTGTTTTGTGTGTTGTTGTTTTGTTGTGTGCAACCCGCCTCTCAAATCTCGTCTCGTTTGGACTCCGTTGACTTTTCCATCCGTTGTCCGTGTGGGTCCGAAGTGCCTTCACTTCGTGTCCCGGAAACATCCTTACTGCAGTCTTTTATCTCCGTCTAGGCCCTTTTAAGCTATCCCCGCGATCGGATCCGTCGGATCGCGATCGGAGGGCTCCTAGCGCCCCTAAATCTCCTCCTAACCCTAAAAACTGCTACATATAGACCCCCCCTAGTCTATTTTGGGCATCCCTATCCCCTTCTTCTTCCTCCTCTAGATCCCCTTCTTTTTTTTCTTTTCTTTCTCCAGATCCGAATTTTCCTGCCCGGATCCCGAGAGGATCCTTCGTTTCAGCAGCAGCCCAGCCGCCGGGATCCCTCGAAGGACGCGCGAGGTCAACGCCGCAGGCGCCAGCTCCTTCTGGCACGTCGCGCGTCGAACGATCGACCGCGCCTGCCCCCTCGACCGGCCGCTCGATCCAGCCAGCCAGGCCAGCCTTCGATCCGGCCCAGGCCAGATCGACCGCTCCTGGGTCCCCACATCGCCGGCCCGTACCGCTTCACTTCCTTCGTCCACGCCAGATCGCCAGTTCGATCGACCGCCGTCGCCCACCGCTCCACGGGCCGATCGCCACGCCTCCGAGGCTGGGCCTCGCCTTCGCCCCACGGGCCCAGCCGCTTCCCCGCCGCCGGTTCGCCCTCCTCCCGCCGGGCCCAAGAACCGCCGCAGTCACCTGGGCCGGGGCACCTGAGGCCCAGCACCGCCTCCGCGCGCCCTCCCGCAGCCGCCGGGCCGCGTTCTGCCCGCACCGGATCTGGGCCAGATCTGCCGCCGCCGGCCCGTCTCCGTTTTTTCCTCAGATCCGATCTGACTAAGGTTGTTTTTCCCCACTAAGTCCCCAGATCTGTTTATCTGAAATGCTAACTTTGACCTGCTGTAACTTTGTGCCTGTTGCTCCGCTTTGCGCGTGTAGCATGTCCAGATGTTCGTGGAGATGTCCTCTACGTTTTACCTGTTGTTGTCATGCATGTTAGATGTCATCTTGACACTTGTTTTGCTGTTGCAAGAGTGCATCATGATATAAACTGCTGTTATGTGTTATTTTCATGCCACCTTTGACATGTGATATCTTTTAGCTCGTTTGTCCAAACGATGCAAATGACATGTCCACGTGTTCGTCTTGCCACGAACTACGTGTTGCTTGTGATAGGTTGCATGGTAGATTTTTTGTTGCCTTGTTATCATCTTTGCAAAGTGCCATGTTCACATGTTGTGTTTTCACTTGTTATGAAATGCCATCTTGTTGAGCTCGTTGCAATCGTTGTGTTTGCCTCAATGATGCATGCTTGTGTGTTTCGGGATCACCGTCATGTGTTCTTTGATGAGGTGCTTACCCTTTGCCATGTTTAGTTTCGAGGTGACTTAAACATGCTCTTTTGTGTGCTATGATGATATTGCTGTTTTAGGACTTAGTGATTTTTTCACTAAGTCTGAAATCTGTAACGTTCCGATGCCATGTTCGTGTGATGCTCTAGGACAAAGCATGTTAGTTTTGGGGTGGATTTTGATTGTTCCTTGTAGTATATATTGTTGTCTTTCCATCCATGTCCTTACATGTCCATTTGAGTGGCTGTAGCATGTTTATCTTTTGCTCTAAAGTTTCAATAAAATTCTGCTGCCAGAATTTTATTGCAAAGTTCAATATGTCCAAGGTCATTGCTATTGATCCGTGACTCCGTTGGGGGTACACTTTGGACCTAGTTGCTGTACTATATGTCAAGTTTGTGTTCAAGTCCTTTGCCATGCTTTTTGGGTGCTGTAGCTTAATTATTTTGAGCTCCAAAGATGCTATGTTGCTGTAATTTTCAGCTTTCGCTCAAATCTTGTTTCGGGCATAACTTTTAGCCCGTAACTCCGATTTCAGCGAATCTTATATCAAACTTGGGTGTTTTTATGTGTAGATTAATAATATCAGCTTGTTATCTTGTTTTGAGGTGTTTTGCTTGAGTGATGTTTTACGTGCTCCATGTGCATCCCTAGTGCATCCATCATGCATTCATGTTTTTTGAGTGCGCATTGCATCTTGTTGATTGGTGCTTGGTGTGATTGTTTTGTTTAGAGCCGGAAGCTGAGACCGGGTACGAGGTTGAGCACGAGGTTTCCAACGAGGTTGAGCACGAGGACCCTTCTTACGATCCGAACGACTTCTCTTCAGGCAAGATGACCGAACCCCGATAACATTACTATCTTTGCCTATTGCTAGTAGTCTCGATCTATAGTTTTGCCTCGATGCCCATGTTCTTCTTGTCAGCCTCCTACTTGTAACCAATTGCCATGTTTAACCATCCTACCTATGCAAACCGTTGTTTGGCTAAGTACGCTTCGCTCAGCCCTTCTTATAGCGTTGCTAGTTGCAGGTGAAGTTCGAAGATGCTGCTCCATGTTGAAGTTTTGTTGGGTTATATCACACTATATAAATGCTTAAATTGAAATCATCTATATATTGGCAAGGGTGGAAGGCTAAGCCTTTTGCTTGGTGTTTTGTTCCACTCATGCCGTTAGGATCCGTATAAGCCGGTATTATGTTCCTTGATTTTGCGTTCCTAACACGGTTGGGGTGTATGGGACCCCCTCGATAAACCGCTAAGTGCGAAGTCTTTTCCAGCAAGTCCCAACATTGGTACTATTTGCCTAATAACAAACTAAACATGCATAGGGAGTAATTAACCCTCTTTCTTAATCAACAACCCCGGGCCAGTGCTCCACATGAGTGTTGGTCCGAAACGAGCAGACTGCGGGGCCGCCTCGGGGCAACCTGAGGTATCTGGCATACACCTGTAGGATGACTCATCCGGTCGTGTCCTGAGACCTAGATACGCGCGGCTACGATCAGGGTGTCGACACGCCGGGAGGATTTGCTGGATTAGCCTTACCTTAGCTCGGTATATCTTGAGCACGGGATTCCGAGGATACTCGGGTCTTCCCACTTTGGAGTTGCGACTCCGCGGATCGTGGGCTTGTAATGGGTCAAGTTGGAACACCCCTGCAGGGTTTGAACTTTCGAAAGCCGTGCCCGCGGTTATGTGGCAGATGGGAGCTTGTTAATTCCGGTTGTAGATAACTTGACACAATGTTACTAATACACTACCAGCGTGTGTTCCGTGACTGTCAATTTCCGAATAGGGATTCGGGAGTTGAACACGGAGGGGTTATGATTGTGAGCTTGTAGCTAGGATCACTTCGTGATCACTTCTCGCCGATGCCTTCTCTTCTCGCTCTCACTTGCGTAAGCTAGATGCTAGTTGCTGCTGCAGACTTGTTCTTTCTTCAGCCTTTCCTCACCCGAAGGCTTTGATAGTTCTGTTACCCGGAGACGGGATTGGTGAGTCCTCTGTGGCTCACAGTTACTTCACACACCAGATGCAGGTCCAGCTATGAGCTATCCAGGTGATGGCACCGAGCTGGATTGGGAGTACGACGAGGAGCGTAGTCGGTACTACGTGCGCTACCCGGACGATCAGTAGTGGAGTCTCTTACTAGGATTCGATCTGCCTGTGGTTTATTTATCTGAGTTTGGTACTTTGACTTTTGGCTTTTGCCCTTAGAGGGTTGTAGTGCTCTTAATGTATGATGTTTGAGACTTGTACTGTAATTTTGTGACGTGGCGAGTGTAAGCCAGCTATTTTCAGTTTACTATCCCCTCTTTTACATGAGTTGTGCAAAGATTACCAAACTTGAGATCATTCTAGGATGGACTTATGCCTTTAAGTCGTGCCTCGACACGTAGGAGGTATAACTCCATCCTGGGCATTACAGTTTTGGACGTTTTTGACCCGTTTCGTGGACTATTACTCACCGTTTGGGGTCCCGAAGCGATTTCCATAGTTATTGCCCCGGGGTGCCTTTACGTGTCGGTCATCAACACTCGTGGTTTCGGCCTATTCTGGCCTCTTTCGTGGACTATTACTCACTGTTTTGGGGTCCCGGAGTGACTTTCAATATTGACGAACCCCGGGGTGCCTTTACGTGTCGGTCATCAACACCAGCGGTTTTGAACGATTCTGGCCTGTTTTGTGGACTATTACTCACTGTTTTGGGGGTCCCGGAGTGATTTCCAGGATTTACGAACCCAGGGGTGCGTTTTCGTGTCGGTCATCAGCACTCGCGGTTTTTGTCGATTCTGGCCCGTTTCGTGGACTATTACCC
>LR738714.1:3394168-3411289 GCA_902687465.1 Secale cereale | reverse complement strand
GGGGTGCGTTTTCTTGTCGGTCATCAACACTCAAGTATTGGCCGATTCTGACCCGTTTCATTGACTATTAATCACCGTTTTGGGGTCCCGAAGCGCTTTCCATTGTTGTTGAACCCCAGGGTGCGCTTACGTGTCGGTTATCAGCACTCGCGGTTTTTGCCGATTCGTGCCTCTTTCGTGGACTATTACTTACTGTTTTGGGATCCCGGAATGATTTTCAATATTGACGAACCCCGGGGTGCCTTTACGTGTCGGTCATCAACACTCGTGGTTTTGGACGTTTTTGACCCGTTTCGTGGACTATTACTCACCGTTTTGGGGTCCCGAAGCGATTTCCATAGTTGTTGCCCCGGGGTGCCTTTACGTGTCGGTCATCAACACTCGTGGTTTTGGCCGATTCTGGCCTCTTTCGTGGAATATTACTCACTGTTTGGTGGTCCCAGAGTGATTTTCAATATTGGCGAACCCCGGGGAGCCTTTACGTGTCAGTCATCAACACCCGCGGTTTTGGCCGATTCTGGCGTGTTTTGTGGACTATTAGTCACTGTTTTGGGGGTCCCGGAGTTATTTCCAGGATTTACGATCCCAGGGGTGCGTTTTTGTGTCGGTCATCAAGACTCGCGGTTTTTGTCGATTCTGACCCGTTTTGTGGACTATTACCCACCGTTTTGGGGTCCCAGAGTGATTTCCACGACTGACGAACCCCGGGGTGCGTTTTCGTGGCGGTCATCAACACTCAAAGTTTTGGCCGATTCTGACCCATTTCATGGACTATTACTCACCGTTTTGGGGTCCCGAAGCGATTTCCATAGTTGTTGAACCCCAGGGTGCGCTTACGTGTCGGTTATCAGCACTCGCGGTTTTGGCCGATTATGTCCTCTTTCATGGACTATTACTCACTATTTTGGGGTCCCGGAGTGATTTTCAATATTGACGAACCTCGGGGTGCCTTTACGTGTCGGTCATCAACACTCGAAGTTTTGGCCGATTCTGGCCTGTTTTGTGGACTACTACTCACTGTTTTGGGGTCCCGGAGTGATTTCCATGATTGACGAACCCAGGGGTGCGTTTTTGTGTCGGTCATCAGCACTCGCTGTTTTTGTCGATTCTGACCCGTTTCGTGGACTATTTCCCACCGTTTTGGGGTCCCAGAGTGATTTCCACGATAGACGAACCCCGGGGTGCGTTTTCGTGTCGGTTATCAACACACTAAGTTTTGGCCGATTCTGACCCCTTTCGTGGACTATTTACTCACCGTTTTGGGGTCCCGAAGTGATTTCCATAGTTGTTGAAACCCACCGTGCGCTTACGTGTCGGTTATCAGCTCTGGCGGTTTTGGCCGATTATGGCCTCTTTCGTGGACTTACTCACTGTTTTGGGGTCCCGGAGTGACGTTCAATATTGACGAACCGCGGGGTGCCTTTACGTGTGGGTCATCAACACTCGAGGTTTTGGACGTTTTTGACCCGTTTCGTTAGGCATCAAAATCTATAGAGATAGATCAAGACTTTTAATTGGACTTTCACAAAGCACATACCTTGATAAAGTTTTGAAGAAGTTCAAAATGGATCAATCAAAGAAAGGGTTCTTGCCGGTATTACAAGGTGTGAAGTTGAGTAAGACTCAATGCCCGACCACTGCAGAAGATAGAGAGAAAATGAAAGTCATTCCATATGCCTCAGCCATAGGATCTACCATGTATGCAATGTTGTGTACCAAAACTGATGTGTGCCTTGCTATAAGTTTAGCAGGGAGGTACCAAAGTAATCCAGGAGTGGATCACTGGACAGCGGTCAAGAACATCCTGAAGTACCTGAAAAGGACAAAGGATATGTTTCTCGTTTATGGAGGTGACAAAGAGATCGTCGTAAATGGTTACGTCGATTCAAGCTTTGACACTCATCCGGATGACTCTAAGTCAGAAACCGGATATGTATTTTTATTGAGCGGTGGAACTGTCAGTTGGTGCAGTTCCAAGCAGAGCGTCATGGCGGGATCTACGTGTGAAGCGGAGTACATAGCTGCTTCGGAAGCAGCAAATGAAGGAGTCTGGATGAAGGAGTTCATATCCAATCTAGGTGTAATACCTAGTGCATCGAGTCCAATGAAAATCTTTTGTGACAACACTGGAGCAATAGCCTTGGCGAAGTAATCCAGGTTTCACAAGAGAACCAAGCACATCAAGAGACGCTTCGATATCATCCGCGATCAAGTCAAGGAAGGAGACATAGAAATTTGCAAGATACATACGGGTCTGAATGTCGCAGGCCCGTTGACTAAGCCTCTTCCACGAGCAAAACATGATCAGCACTAAGACTCTATGGGTGTCAGAATCATTACTATGTAATCTAGATTATTGACTCTAGTGCAAGTGGGAGACTAAAGGAAATATGCCCTAGAGGCAATAATAAAGTTGTTATTTATATTTCCTTATATATCATGATAAATGTCTTTTATTCATGCTAGAATTGTATTAACCGGAAACATGATACATGTGTGAATACATAGAGAAAACAGAGTATCCCTAGTATGCCTCTACTAGACTAGCTCGTTAATCAAAGATGGTTGTGTTTCCTAACCATAGACATGTGTTTTCATTTGATCAACGGGATCACATCATTAGGAGAATGATGTGATGGACAAGACCCATCCGTTAGCTTAGCACTATGATCTTTTAGTTTTACTGTTATTGCTTTCTTCATGACTTATACATGTTCCTTTACCTATGAGATTATGCTACTCCCGAATACCGAAGGAACACCTTGTGTGATATCAAACATCACAACGTAACTGGGTGATTATGAAGATGCTCTACAGGTGTCTCCGAAGGTGTTTGTGGTGTTGGCATAGATCGAGAATAGGATTTGTCACTCCGAGTGTCGGAGAGGTATCTCTCGGCCCTCTCGATAATACACATCGTAATAAGTCTTGCAAGCAAATGACTAATGAGTTAGTCGCGAGATGATGTATTACAGAACGAGTAAAAAGACTTGCCGGTAATGAGATTGAACTAGGTATGATGATACCGATGATCGAATCTCGGGCAAGTAACATACCGATGACAAAGGGAACAACGTATGTTGTTATGTGGTTCGACCGATAAAGATCTTCGTAGAATATGTAGGAGCCAATATGGGCATCCAGGTTCCGCTATTGGTTATTGACCGGAGAGATGTCTCGGTCATGTCTACATAGTTCTCGAACCCGTCGGGTCCGCACGCTTAACGTTTGTTGACGATATAGTATTTAATGAATTATGTATGTTGGTGACTGAATGTTATTCGAAGTCCCGGATGTGATCACGGACATGATGGGGAACTCTGGAATGGTCCGGAGATAAAGATTGATATATGGCATAATAGTGTTTGACCTCCGGAAGGGGTTCCGGATGTTTCCCGAAATGTTTCGGTACGAGAACACTTTATTTGGGCCAAAGGGGAAAGCCCACAACGTTTTGGAAAGCGCAAAAGGAAGTTTTGCAGAGTCCAGGGGCCAGACGCCAGGGTCCCTGGCGTCTGGGTCCGGACGTCGGGAACCCTGGCGTCTTGTAATGCCCAGGATGGAATTATACCTCCTACGTGTCGAGGCACGACTTAAAGGCATAAGTCCATCCTAGAATGATCTCAAGTTTGGTAATCTTTGCACAACTCATGTAAAAGGGGGATAGTAAACTGAAAATAGTTGGCTTACAATCGCCACGTCACAGAATAACAGTACAAGTCTCAAACATCATACAATAAGATCACTACAACCCTCTAAGGGCAAAAGCCAAAAGTCAAAGTACCAAACTCAGATAAATAAAGCAACCACAGGCGGATCGAATCCTAGTAAGAGACTCCACTACTGATCGTCCGGGTAGCGCACGTAGTAACGACTACGCTCCTCGTCGTACTCCCAATCCAGCTCGGTGCCATCACCTGGATAGCTCACAGCTGGACCTGCATCTGGTGTGTGAAGTAACAGTGAGCCACAGAGGACTCAGCAATCCCGTTCCCGGGTAACAGAACTATCAAAGCCTTTAGGTGAGGGAAAGGCTGAAGAAAGAACAAGTCTGCAGCAGCAACTAGCATCTAGCTTACGCAAGAGAGAGCGAGAAGAGAAGGCATACGGCGAGAAGTGATCACGAAGTGATCCTAGCTACAAGCTCACAAGCATAACCCCTCCGTGTTCAACTCCCGAATCCCGATTCGGAAATTGACAGTCACGGAACACACGCTGGTAGTGTATTAGTATCATTGTGTCAAGTTATCTACAACCGGAATTAACAAGCTCCCATCTGCCACATAACCGCGGGCACGGCTTTCGAAAGTTCAAACCCTGCAGGGGTGTTCCAACTTGACCCATTACAAGCCCACGATCCGCGGAGTCGCAACTCCAAAGTGGGAAGACCCGAGTATCCTCGGAATCCCGTGCTCAAGTTAAACCGAACTAAGGTAAGGCTAATCCAGCAAATCCTCCCGGCGTGTCGACACCCTGATAGTAGCCGCGCGTATCTAGGTCTCAGGACACGACCGGATGGGCGATTCTACAGGTTTTTACCAAACCTCGAGTTTCCTTGAGGTGGCCCCGCAGACTCCCCGTTTCGGACCAACACTCATGTGGAGCACTGGCCCGGGGTTGTTGATTAAGAAAGAGGGTTAATTACTCCCTTATGCATGTTTAGTTTGTTATTAGGCAAATAGTACCAATGTTGGGATTTGCTGGAAAAGACTTAGCACTTAGCGGTTTATCGAGGGGGTCCCATACACCCCAACCGTGTTAGGAACGCATAATCAAGGAACATAAAACCGGCTTATACGGATCCTAACGGCATGAGTGGAACAAAACACCAAGCAAAAGGCTTAGCCTTCCACCCTTGCCAATATATAGGTGATTTCAATTAAAGCATTTATATAGTGTGATATAACCCAACCAAACTTCAACATGGAGCAAGCATCTTCACTTCACCTGCAACTAGCAACGCTATAAGAAGGGCTGAGCGAAGCGTACTTAGCCAAGCAACGGTTTGCATAGGTAGGGTGGTTAAACATGGCAATTGGTTACAAGTAGGAGGCTGACAAGAAGAACATGGGCATCGAGGCAAAACTAAAGATCGAGACTACTAGCAATAGGCGAAGATAGTAAAGTTATCGGGGTTCGGTCATCTTGACTGAAGAGAAGACGTTCGGATCGAAAGAAGGGTCCTCTTGCTCAAACTCGTTGGAAACCTCGTGCTCAACCTCGTTGGAAAACTCGTGCTCAACTTCCGGCTCTAAACAAGACAAACACACCAAGCACCAATCAACATGATGCAATGCGCACTCGAAAAACATGAATGCATGATGGATGCACTAAAGATGCACATGGAGCGCGTAAAACATCACTCAAGCAAAACACCTCAAAACAAGATAACAACCTGATATTATTAATCTACACAGAAAAACACCCAAGTTTGATATAAGATTCGCTGAAATCGGAGTTACGGGCTAAAAGTTATGCCCGAAACAAGATTTGAGCGAAAACTGCAAATTACAGCAACATAGCATCTTGGGAGCTCAAAATAATTAATCTACATCACCCAAAAAGCATGGCAAAGGACTTGAACATAAACTAGATATAATGTACAGCAACTAGGTCCAAAGTGCACCCCAAACGGAGTCACGGATCAATAGCAATGATCTTGGACATATTGAACTTTGAAATAAAATTCTGGCAGCAGAATTTTATTGAAAGTTTGGAGCAAAAGATAAACATGCTACAGCCACTAAAATGGACATGTGAGGACATGGATGGAAAGACAACAATATATACTTCATGGAACAATCAAAATCCACCCCAAAACTATCATGCATTTTCCTACAACATCACACGAACCTGGCATCGGAACGTTACAGATTTCAGACTTAGTGAAATTTCACTAAGTCCTAAAACAGCAACATCATCTTAGCACACAAAAGAGCATGTTTAAGACACCTCGAAACTAAACATGGCAAAGGGTAAGCACCTCATCAAAATACATATGAAGGTGATCCCGAAACACACAAGCATGCATCATGGTGGCAAACACAACGATTGCAACGAGCTCAACAAGATGGCATTTCCTAACAAGTGAAAACACAACATGTGAACATGGCATTTTGCAACGATGATAACAAGGAAACAATACATCTACCATGCAACCTATCACACTCAACACGTAGTTCGTGGCAAGACGAACACGTGGACATGTCATTTGCATCGTTTGGACAAACGAGCTAAAAGTTATCACAAGTCAAAGGTGGCATGAAAATAACACATAACAGCAGTTTATATCATCATGCACTCTTGTAACAGCAAAACAAGTGTCAATATGACATCTAACATGCATGGCTACAACAGGTAAAACGTAGAGGGCATCTCCACGAACATCTGGACATGCTACACGCGCAAAACGGAGCACCACAGTAAAAGATACAGCAGGTCAAAGTATGCATTACAGATCAGGAAAAACAGGGACTTAGTGGAAAAGAGTCAACCTCAGCAGAGAAAAAAAAACAGATCCGGGCCGGCGGCGGTGGATCTGGCCCGATCCAGTGGCACTGTGCGGGGGAGGCGGCCCGACGCGGCCCGCGGGGCGGAGAAGCGGCGGGAGGCCCAGGCGAGTCGGGAGGGCCCAGCCGGCGGGGCTGGCGCGGCCTCGGCCCAGGCGAGACCCGGCGAAGGCAGAGGCCCAGCGGGGCGGAACGGCGCTGGCGGACGCGGGCCCGTCGAGCACTGCGGCGGCCCGGCTGCCTCGGAGGGACGGCGCCCGGACTGAAGCGGAGGGACGCGGTCGTCGCGGTGGGCCTCGGCGAGATCTCGGCCCACGTGGCACGCGGGATCTGAGGCGGAGGGAAGGAGGCTCGCGGCCCGCGAGAGGACGCGACGGCGGGGATCTGGTCCCCCCCGGCCAGGCCGATGCGGGACGAGGAAGGCCCGACCGGAGGCGCTGGTCGATGCGGCGGCCCGGTCACTCGATCGAAGCCCCGAGCGGACGCTGCGCTGCGATGCGTTGACTTCGGCGCCGAACGGATCGAGGGATTCCCGCGGCTGGTCGAAGGATCTGGTTCCCTCGGGAACCAGAGGAATTTCTTGGATCTGGAGTAGAAAAGAAAAAAAAAGGAAAGGAACTAGAGGAGGAAGAAGAAGGGGATAGAGATGCCCAAAGTAGACTAGGGGGGTCTATTAGTAGCAGAATTTTAGGGTTAGGAGGAGTTTAGGGGCGCTAGGAGCCCTCCGATCGGGATCCAACGGATCCGATCGCGGGGATGATTTAAAAGGACCAGACGGAGATAAAAGAATGCAACAGGGGTATTTCCGGGACACGAAGTAAGGGCACTTCGGACCCACACGAACAACGGAGGGAAAAGTCAACGGAGTCCAAACGAGACGAGATTTGAGAGGCAGGTTGCACACAACAAAACAACAACACACAACACAACCTCGCGGCACACCGGTAACGAAAAACGCCCGAACAACAAAGTAGGCCTACGGGACGTCACGGACACGTGAGGGAGCTCCGGAACACGAAACGGACAACGGGAAGGAACGCCACGAACCGGATGCAACCCACAACACAAAAGCAATGCAATGCACATGTCTACATGATATGAATGAAAGCCACACACTCACACAACAAAACGACGAAAGCCCGAAAGACAAAGAACCCGAAATGGAAATAGATGAAGCCGGAGATTTATAATAAGCCCAAAAGGGAAAGTATTACATCCGGGGCATTACACGTCTGGCCCTGGAGTCCGAGAAGGACTCTTGCCTTTCGGGTGAAATTGACTTTGTGGAGGCTTTTACTCCAAGTTTCGACCCCAAGGCTCAACATATAAATAGAGGGGCAGGGCTAGCACCCAAGAGACATCAAGATGCACTAAGCCGTGTGCCGGCAACCCCGACCCTCTAGTTTATCCTCCGTCTAGTTTCTGTAGTGCTTGGCGTAGCCCTGCAGAAATTGTTCTTCATTAACAATCGTCACCACACCGTCTTGCTACCGGAACTCATCTACTACTTTGCCCGTCTTGCTGGATCAAGAAGGCGAGGACGTCATCGAGCTGAACGTGTGCTGAACGCGGAGGTGCCGTACGTTCGGTACTAGATCGGGATGGATCGTGAAGGTGTACGACTACATCAACCGCGTTGATAAACGCTTCCGCTTTGCGATCTTCAAGGGTATGAAGATACACTCCCCCTCTCGTTGATATGCATCTCCTAGATAGATCTTGCGTGATCGTAGGAAAATTTTGAAATTGTATGTTCCCCAACAATGGTATCAGAGCCAGGTCTATGCGTAGATGATATGCACGAGTAGAACACAATGAGTTGTGGGAGATAATAGTCATACTGCTTACCAGCATGTCATGCTTTGATTCGATGGTATTGTGAGATGAAGCGGCCCGGACCGACATTACGCGTACGCTTACGTGATACTGGTTTCACCGTTACGAGCACTTGTTGCTTAAATGTGACCAGCGGGTGTCTGTCTCTCTCACTTTAGTTGAATCGAGTGTGGCTACGCCCGGTCTTTGTGAAGGTTAAAACAGCACACTTGACGAAAAATCGTTGTGGTTTTGTATGCGTAGGTAATAACGGTTCTTGCTAAGCCCGTAGCAGCCACGTAAAACTTGCAACAACAAAGTAGAGGACGTCTAACTTGTTTTTGGAGGGCATGTTGTGATGTGATGTGATGGCCTGGCTTATTAGGGATGATAGACTACTCATATCAATAAGGAATTCCTTTTTTTCTAGGAGCCCATTCGGATTGAACTCCAAAGTTAAGTGTGCTCAGCTTGGAGTAGTTTCAGGATGGATGACCGACCGGGAAGTTGCTCCCGGGTGCGCACGAGTGAGGACAAAGTGCGCAGAAAAGACTAGTATTGATATGTGAGGCCAGTCTAGATCCCGCCAGGAGTAACGACCACCGGCGGGTGTGTCCGGGGCGTTACAATTTGGTATCAGAGGCGACCCTTGCGGTTACACGGATGTTTGCGGACAGTTTGCAGTCATGTTGTGCATGACGTTTGTGACCCGTCGTGGCACACGGCATGGCACATGTGTTGTCCTGGAAGCACAGACGGTTGTGCCAAGAGGGAACGTTCCTGTGGCCCGACGAGGACGTCGGTTCCTCTGAGTGAGGGTGTATGTGATGGCATGGCTTATTAGGGATGATAGACTACTCATATCAATAAGGAATTCCTTCTTTTCTGGGAGCCCATTCGGATAGAACTCCAAAGTTAAGTGTGCTCAGCTTGGAGTAGTTTCAGGATGGGTGACCGACCAGGAAGTTGCTCCCGGGTGCGCACGAGTGAGGACAAAGTGCGCAGAAAAGACTAGTATTGATATGTGAGGCCAGTCTAGATCCCGCCAGGAGTAACGACCACCGGCAGGTGTGTCCGGGGCGTTACATGTGATATGGCCAAGACGTGATGAGTTATACGTTATTATATGAGATGATCATGTTTTGTAAAGTTATTGGCAACCGACAGGAGCCTTATGGTTGTCTCTTTATTGTATGAACTGCGAAAGCCATGTAATTGCTTTACTTTATAACTATGGGTTAGCGATAGTAGTAGAAGCAATAATTGGTGAGACGACCACGACACTACGATGAAGATCATGGTGTCATGCCGGTGACAATGGAGATCATGACAATGCTTTGGAAATAGATATCAAAAGCACAAGATGATGTTGGCCATATCATGTCACATATTTTGATTGCATGTGATGTTTATCTTATTATGCTTCTTATTTTGCTTAGTACGGCGGTAGCATTATAAGATGATCCCTTACAAAATTTCAAGGTACAAGTGTTCTCCCCGAGTATACACCATTGTGAAAGTTCGTCATGCTGAGACACCACATGATGATCGAGTGTGATAAGCTCTACGTTCAAATACAACGGGTCTAAGACAGTTTTGCACATGCAGAATACTCGGGTTAAACTTGACAAGCCTAGCATGTACAGACATGGCCTCGGAACACTGGAGACTGAAAGGTCGAGCGTGAATCATATAGTAGATATGATCAACATAAGATGTTCACCATTGAAAACTACTCCATCTCACGTGATGATCAGACATGGATTAATTGATTTGGATCACGTGATCATTTAGATGACTAGAGGGATGTCTATCTAAGTGGGAGATCTTTAGTAATATGATTAATTGAACTTTAATTTATCATGAACTTAGTCCTGATAGTTTTTGCTATGTTGTTGTAGATCAATGGCCCGTGCTACCGTTCCCTTGAATTTTAATGTGTTCCTAGAGAAAGCTAAGTTGAAAGATGATGGTAGCAACTATACGGACTGGGTCCGTAACTTGAGGATTATCCTCATTGCTACACAGAAGAATTATGTCCTGGAAGCACCGCTAGGTGACAGGCCTGCTGCACGAGCAACTCCGGACGTTATGAACGTCTGGCAAGCTCGTTCTTATGACTACTCGATAGTTCAGTGTGCCATGATTTACAGCTTAGAATCGGGACTTCAAAGACGTTTTGAACGTCGTGGAGCATATGAGATGTTCCAAGAGTTGAAGTTAATATTTCAAGCAAATGCCCGAATTAAGAGATATGAAGTCTCCAATAAGTTCTATAGCTGCAAGATGGAGGAGAACAGTTCTATCAGTGAACACTTGCTCAGAATGTCTGGGTACTACAATCATATGACTCAACTTGGTTGCAAAGTTGACGAAGATAGTGTTATTGATAGAGTTCTTCAATCATTGCCACCAAGCTATAAAGGCTTCCTGATGAACTATAATATGCAAGGGATGCAAAACACAATTCTCAAGCTCTTCGCAATGCTCAAGGCTGCGGAGGTAGAAATCAAAAAGGAGCATCAAGTGTTGATGGTTAACAAGACCACTAGTTTCAAGAAAAAGGGCAAGGGAAAGAAGGGGAACTTCAAGAAGAATAGCAAGACAGTTGCTACTCCCGCGAAGAAACCCAAGTCTGGAGCCAAGCCTAAAACTGAGTGCTTCTACTGCAAAGGGACTGGACACTGGAAGCGGAACTGCCCCAAGTATTTGGCGGATAAGAAGGATGGCAAAGTGAACAAAGGTATATTTGATATGCATGTTATTGATGTGTACCTTACTAAAGCTCGTAGTAGCACCTGGGTATTTGATACTAGTTCGGTTGGTAATATTTCTAACTCGAAACAGGGGCTACGTATTAAACGAAGATTAGCTAAGGACGAGGTGACGATGCGCGTGGGAAATGGTTCCAAAGTCGATGTGATCGACGTCGGCATGCTACCTCTACATCTACCATCGGGATTAGTTTTAGACCTAAATAATTGTTATTTGTTGCCAGCGTTGACCATATACATTATATCTGGATCTTGTTTGTTGTGAGACGGTTATTCATTTAAATCAGAGAATAATGGTTGTTCTATTTATATGATTAATGTCTTTTATGGCCGTGCACCCTTAAAGAGTGGTCTATTCTTGTTGGATCTCGATCGTAGTGAGACACATATACATAATATTGAAACCAAAAGATGCAAGGTTGATAATGATACTGCAACTTATTTGTGGAACTACCGTTTATGTCATATTAGTGTAAAGCGCATGAAGAAACACTATACTGATGGACTTTTGGAATCAATTGATTATGAATCACTTGGTGCTTGCGAACCATGCCTCATGGGCAAGATGACTAAAACTTCGTTCTCCGGAACAATGAAGCGAGCAACTGATTTGTTGGAAAAATATACATACTGATGTATGTGGACCGATGAATGTTGAGGCTCGCGGCGGGTATCGTTATTTTCTGACCTTCACTTATGATTTGAGCAGATATGGGTATATCTACTTGATGAAGCACATGTCTAAAACATTTGAAAAGTTCAAAGAATTTCAGAGTGAAGTAGAGATTCATCGTAACAAGAAAATAAAGTTTCTACGATCTGATCGTGGATGCGAATATTTGACTTACGAGTTTGGTCTTCATTTGAAACAATGTGGAATAGTTTCACAACTCATGCCACCTGGAACACCACAGCGTAATGGTGTGTCCGAACGTCGTAACCGTACTTTATTAGATATGGTGCGATCTATGATGTCTCTTACCGATTTACCACTATCGTTTTGGGGTTATGCTTTAGAGACAGTTGCATTCATGTTAAATAGGGCACCATCTAAATCCGTTGAGACAACGCCTTATGAACTGTGGTTTGGCAAGAAACCAAAGTTGTCATTTCTTAAAGTTTGGGCCTGCGATGCTTATGTGAAAAAGCTTCAACCTGATAAGCTCGAACCCAAGTCGGAGAAATGTGTCTTCATAGGATACCCAAAGGAAACTGTTGGGTACACCTTCTATCACAGATCTGAAGGCAAGATATTCGTTGCTAAGAATGGATCCTTTCTAGAGAAGGAGTTTGTCTCGAAAGAAGTGAGTGCGAGGAAAGTAGAACTTGATGAGGTAATTGCACCTTCTCCCGAATTGGAAAGTAGTACATCACAGAAACTAGTTCGAGTGATTCCTACACCAATCAGCGAGGAAGCTAATGATGATGATCATCAAACTTCAGATCAAGTTACTACTAAACCTCATAGGTCAACTAGAGTACGTTCCGCACCAGAGTGGTATGGTAACCTAGTTCGGGAAGTCATGTTACTAAACCATGATGAACCTACGAACTATGAGGAAACAATGATGAGTCCAGATTCCGCAAAATGGCATGAGGCCATGAAATCTGAGATGGGATCCATGTATGAGAACAAAGTATGGACTTTGTTTGACTTGCCCGATAATCGGCAAGCCATTGAAAATAAATGGATCTTCAAGAGGAAGACCGATGCCGACAGTAATGTTGCTATCTACAAAGCTCGACTTGTTGCAAAAGGTTTTCGGCAAGTTCAAGGAGTTGACTACGATGAGACTTTCTCATCCATAGCGATGCTTAAGTCTGTCCGAATCATTATGATTATGAAATATGGCAAATGGATGTCAAAACTGCATTCCTTAATTGATACCTCAAAGAGGAGTTGTATATGATGCAACTAGAAGGTTTTGTCGATCCTAAAGGTGCTAACAAAGTATGCAAGCTCCAGCGATCCATCTATGGACTGGCGCAAGCATCTCGGAGTTGGAATATACGCTTTGATGAGGTGATCAAAGCATATGGTTTTATACATACTTTTGGAGAAGCCTGTATTTACAAGAAAGTGAGTGGGAGCTCTGTAGCTTTTCAGATATTATATGTGGATGACATATTGTTGATTGGAAATGATATAGAATTTCTGAATGGCCTAAAAGGATACTTGAATAAGAATTTTTAATTGAAAGACCTCGGTGAAGATGCTTATATATTAGGCGTCAAAATCTATAGAGATAGATCAAGATGTTTAATTGGATTTTCACAAAGCACATACCTTCATAAAGTTTTGAAGAAGTTCAAAATGGATCAATCAAAGAAAGGGTTCTTGCCTGTATTACAAGGTGTGAAGTTGAGTAAGACTCAATGCCCGACCACTACAAAAGATAGAGAGAAAATTAAAGTCAATCCCTATGCCTCAGCCATAGGATCTATCATGTATGCAATGTTGTGTACTAGACCTAATGTGTGCCTTGCTATAATTTTAGCAAGGAGGTACCAAAGTAATCCAGGAGTGGATCACTGGACAGCGGTCAAGAACATCCTGAAGTACCTGAAAAGGACAAAGGATATGTTTCTCGTTTATGGAGGTGACAAAGAGCTTGTCGTAAATGGTTACGTCGATTCAAGCTTTGACACTGATCCGGATGACTCTAAGTCACAAACCGGATATGTATTTTTATTCAACGATGGAGCTGTCAGTTGGTGCAGTTCCAAGCAGAGCGTCGTGATAGGATCTACGTGTGAAGTGGAGTACATAGCTGCTTCAGAAGCAGCAAATGAAGGAGTCTGGATGAAGGAGCTCATATCCGATCTAGGTGTAATACCTAGTGCATCGGTTCCAATGAAAATCTTTTGTGACAACACTGGAGCAATAGCCTTGGCAAAGAAATCCAGGTTTCACAAGAGAACCAAGCACATCAAGAGACGCTTCAATTCCATCTGCGATCAAGTCAAGGAGGGAGACATAGAAATTTGCAAGATACATACGGATCTGAATGTCGCAGACCCATTGACTAAGCCTCTTCCACGAGCAAAACATGATCAGCACCAAGACTCTATGGGTGTCAGAATAATTACTATGTAATCTATATTATTGACTCTAGTGCAAGTGGGAGACTGAAGGAAATATGCCCTAGAGGCAATAATAAAGTTGTTATTTATATTTCCTTATATATCATGGTAAATGTATTTTATTCATGCTAGAATTGTATTAACCGGAAACTTCATACATGTGTGAATACAATCTCGTTAATCAAAGATGGTTGTGTTTCCTAACCATAGACATGTGTTGTCATTTGATCAACGGGGTCACATCATTAGGAGAATGATGTGATGGACAAGACCCATCCGTTAGCTTAGCACTATGATCGTTTAGTTTTACTGTTATTGCTTTCTTCATGACTTATACATGTTCCTCTGGCTATGAGATTATGCAACTCCCAAATACCGGAGGAACACCTTGTGTGCTATCAAACGTCACAACGTACCTGGGTGATTATAAAGATGCTCTACAGGTGTCTCCGAAGGTGTTTGTGGTGTTGGCATAAATCGAGAATAGGATTTGACACTCCGAGTGTCGGAGAGGTATCTCTGGGCCCTCTCGGTAATACACATTGTAATAAGCCTTGCAAGCAAATGACTAATGAGTTAGTCATGATATGATGTATTACGGCACGAGTAAAGAGACTTGCCGGTAACGAGACTGAACTAGGTATGATGATACCGATGATCTAATCTCGGGCAAGTAACATAGCGATGACAAAGGGAACAACGTATGTTGTTATGCGTTTCGATCGATAAAGATCTTCGTAGAATATGTAGGTGCCAATACGGGCATCCAGGTTCCGCTATTGATTATTGACCGGAGAGATGTCTCAGTCATGTCTACATACTTCTCGAACCCGTAGGGTCCGCACGCTTAACGTTCGTTGACGATATAGTATTTAATGAGTTGTGTATGTTGGTGACCGAATGTTATTTGGAGTCCTGGATGTGATCGCGGACATGACGAGGAACTCCGGAATGGTCCGAAGATAAAGATTGATATATGGGATAATAGTGTTTGACCTCCGGAAGGGGTCCGGAATTCATCGGAAGGGGTTCCGGATGTTTCCCGAAATGTTTGGGTACGATAACACTTTATTTGGGCAAAAGGGAAAGCCCACAAGGTTTTTGGAAAGTGCAAAAGGAAGTTTGCGGAGTCCAGGGGCTAGACGTCAGGGTCCCCGGCGTCTGGCCCTGGAGTCCGAGAAGGACTCTTGCCTTTCGGGTGAAACCGATTTTGTGGAGGCTTTTACTCCAAGTTTCGACCCTAACGCTCAACATATAAATAGAGGGGCAGGGCTAGCACCCAAGAGACATCAAGATACACCAAGCCGTGTGCCGGCAACCCCGACCCTCTAGTTTATCCTCCGTCTAGTATTTGTAGTGCTTGGCGAAGCCCTACAGAGATTGTTCTTCATCAACAACCGTCACCACGCCGTCGTGCTGCCAGAACTCATCTACTACTTCGCCCATCTTGCTGGATCAAGAAGGCGAGGACGTCATCGAGCTGAACGTGTGCTGAACACGGAGGTGCCATACGTTCGGTACTAGATCGGGACGGATCGTGAAGGTGTACGACTACATTAACCGCGGTGATAAATGGTTCCGCTTTGCGATCTTCAAGGGTATGAAGATACACTCCCCCTCTCGTTGCTATGCATCTCCTAGATAGATCTTGCGTGATCGTAGGAAAATTTTGAAATACTGCGTTCCCTAACAAAAGTGCCTTATAAATAACTTGGCAGAAGGAAAGGGGCGTATGTATTTGCATGACCCCTACGGATTTAACCCTACCTACACCCATAGTCAATCCCCTAGCCGTCCTGCCACCAGGCCGTAGAACAGGAGCTCGTATGGAACCTTGGATTTCTTGGCGTAACAACAGTGATCGGTATCAAAATATCATAACATTGTATATACGCTAAGGTCAGACACAATAAGGACACCCGAAGAGTCCGACGTGCACAATCCTATCCTATCTGAGCCCATCATTGTATGCACTTCGGACAACTGTCTGTAGCATCATAAAGAGCACCTCCCTTTTGAGGTAACCCAAATGGAATGTTCTTCATTTGTGTTGCTGGTTGGTCCTTCTCAATGTGGTTTCTAGCACGACAAAACATTCTTTACAAGATAGGTTCGTTCACATGAACGAAAATATATAATCCATTCTTCATGGTCCGACGCATTTCTTCAAATCCTCCAGGATCACAAGTGGAATTCTAAGCATGGGTGGATATGTTACAAGCTCCGCGTCGAACAGAAAGAAGCAAGCAAGGGGAGTTGTCGTAACGCGCCACAGAGCAAACATAGGCAACCAAACTAACTAAGGCTTTTAAGCTGGCTACCATTTCTAGTGCGCGTACTCTTTCTGTTAAGGTTGACATAAAGTGAGCTGGCTCTAGATGGTATGGATCTCATGTACTTTTTGGAATTAATCTATGGCTTCTATACTTCTAGTACAGAGATAAAACATCATATCCTCTCACCACTTGAACATCTCTCTTTTCTTTACAAGGACATGCAAAAACTTTGCCATCCACCTTCTGCGACAACTAGTGTCTTTTCTCCCGCCAACTTCGAGCAAACTACCACAGAACAGGAGACATTGCGTGAACCGGGTCTCACTCAAAAGAATCATGCGACACCATCTGCCCATCGTCGCTCCTCCGCGGCGAGAATGAAGACTTGAGGTAGCTCGGTGTGATTGGCCTTGACGATGACAATGATGATGACGATGCTGACACGATCATCTTCTTGCTGCCTCCCATGGACAATGTCCTTGTCACGTTCTTGAGGTTCTTTTGGAGTGCCCTAGCAACCGGCGACTCCACCGTGCTCTGCCCCTGCAACCTCCTCTGGTCCTGATAAAACCACGAACACGGTCATGTCGAAGGCTCATTTTTGGACTTATGAATTGTACTATGTATTTTCAAATGCATGCGAGGTTTGATGTGTGATTCATG
>LR738714.1:3376093-3391407 GCA_902687465.1 Secale cereale | reverse complement strand
GAGCGCAAAGCTCTTTCTAACGGTGGGTAGGGGTGAATCCTCAGCCAATCATGTTATGCCAAGTCAGCCAGTATCTAAAACTTATACTCCCTCCTTGAATGTATACGGAAAAAAATTATATGAGACCAGGTCTCATAAAATGCACGTGAGACCCATTCTGATGGATGACACGTGGCATTCACAAATCACAAAGCATCTAATCTCTCCCCCCCTGATTTCAAGTGAGGGTGGGGGACCTTATTGCACTGCATCTTTGTGCTGCATTTCTTTTGTGTACATCACATCTTAGAGGTTGAGTACCAACTACAAAAACGACAACAAGAATGCAAAGTGCAAAAAAGAAACGCTTCAAATTGTACTCCCTCTGTTTTTATTTACTTCACATAGGAGTATTAGTTTTGTCTCATGTAAAATATAAAAAAATAACATCCATAATACCAAATCATTATCATCAGAATCATCATTCAATATATTTTCATACCATATTTTTTATTATTATGAAAGTTCAGATTATCTTCGATAAATTTGGTTGAACTTTATAAAGTTTGACTTAGGTCAAAGCTAAAATGCGAAGTAAATAAAAATAGAAGGGAGTATATCATTTACAATAATTTAATTGGACATAGTTAGGAGAGTAAATAATGAAAAACTATCACATTTAGGGCTAGGCTTACAAAAAACTACCATCTTTTTATTTCTCAAAATCCTACCAGTAGTTTGGTTCGTTGTTCAAAAAACGATACTAGTTGCTAAAGTGTCAACTCCACACTAGCCCACCAGTTAGGTTTAATGTGGCATGAAAGTCAGCACCGTCAGTTTTGACCGTTGGTTGACCGTAGTTGACAGCTGTAGCCCTGATGTTGGGAAAAAAATCTTATGCGACCCGGGTCGCACGCCTGCGTCGTAAGACCCGCTTCTAATAATGACACCTGGAAAAACGAATCTCAAAGCATTCTCTCTTTCTTCCTCCTCTGGTCTCTCTCTCCTCTCTGTTTCTCCTACGTCGAGCAGCAGTAGTACCAGCGTGAACTGCAGCCAAAGCACGTCCAACCGCCGACACCATCCTCAGCAACTTCTCTTCCATCGCCGCCACTCTCCGTCCCAGCGTCTCCTCCCATGCCGCACCATTCGAGAAGAAGTCGTAGAATCACGACGTTTCCATGGCTAGCCGGCCACCATCAGCCCAAGACCTCCGCCGCCGTCACCGCCGTCGTCGTCGTCGCGTCTGGAGCAGCTGAGGCAATGCAAGATACTCGCATCGGGGTGTGAAATGAGGAAACAATACGGGGAGGTAGATGGTCTTGAACTCATGCCCCAAGGGCGGCGGCGAGCCCGTGAATTAGTCGAGGAGGACAGCGACGGGAGGAGAAACTGAGGATGGAGAGAGGCCAGAGGAGGAAGAAAGGGAGGTGTGCTTTGAGATCCGTTTTTCCAAGTGTCATTATCAGAAGTGGGTCTTACGATGCAGGACGTGCGACCCGGGCCGCATAAGATATTTTTTTCCTGATGTCGGTCCCTTCAAAACATATAAAAGCATTCAGGTACCTGTAACTTTTTAGAAAAAAACAATGGGATCCTTATAACTTTTTTGGAAAAGCAATCGGGTCCATGTACCTTTTGTAAAAAGCAAGTAGGTCCCTGCAAAAAGAAACAATCAGGCAGCGCTCTGTCTGGACTTTGGAGGAAGAAGGAGAGGAGGCAGGGGAACGCAGGGTATTCATTGGGATTGTTTTTCACACTGGGATCTTAGTGAGGCTGACATGTGGGTCCCACCCATCATTAAACGGTAAACGCTAACGCTGTTAATTGTCAACATTTACGGATGAGCTTCACCTGTCATAAAACGGTTAAAAAATTACTCACGCGGCAATTGGTGTTTTTTGAAACGGCGAACTAAAATAGTGTTAGCTTTTTAAGAAATTAAAGAAAGTGGCAGTTTTCTCCAAAACGTGGTAGTTTTATGCTCTACAGTATTTAGGATGGAAGGAGCCCATCCCTGAAATTCAGGTTGGACAGGTTTAGCATTTTTGGGGTTCCATCCCTGAACAAACTGATGACAGGACAAGAAACTACATCAGTTTTGCTAAGTCTCAGTCAACTTAGACTTCGTTATGTCTCAGTCGATGTTATATTTCATTGATCTTGTATTGAGATTCATACAATTTTTTTTACAGTTTTTCTTTCTTCTTTCCATATACTATATCACTTGACTGAGACTTGGTTAAGTCTCACTCGACTGACACCTAAACACACCCAAACTACATTTATGCCTCGATGGAGAGGAAATTCTCGGGCGAGGTGCTGGATGGGACGGAAGAAAGGGTCAAGGGGTCACGGTCGCCACGCAGAGGCGCACGGAGATCTCCTGTCCTGCTCCGGACGGGGGCGACCGTGGAAGAAGATGATGCGACGACAGACAGAGACGGCCGGGTTTCTCCACGCGGAGTTGGACTCGCCGTCGCCGTCGCCGTCGGTCCGCCGCTGGCGTATGGCATGTAGTCATCGCGCAGCAGGAACCCCTCCCTCCGTTTGGCCGGAGAGCCGGTGAGAAGCTTCGCCGTAGTACATACTCCTACATACGCACGCACGCGCCAGGCAGCGACCCCATCGATCAAAGTCTCCGGTCAAACCAGCAAGCGGATACGGCTCCAGCTCCACGTACGCATCCATGCATGCATGCTGAGCTCGTCGCCTGCACCAAAGGCTGGGTCCTGATGAGTGCCGCGATCCAGACACTATTTTTCTTTTGTGCTATATATACATATGCGTTGACTTTCATGTCAGAGAGGTTTTCCAGTAGGGTTTGTGTCTATATCAATACATGTGCGTTCTCTCTTTTCGGCCGAAGAGATGCCAAGTCCTCGACACGCATTTTCGTCCTGATTATGCGTCTTCCGTCTGTATATATACATTCACAGAACCTGAAAAAATGATTTTGTTTTTGAAGAAAATACTTAGATATGTTATATAGGTTCTCCAGAAATACAAAGCACCTAGTAAAACACAATAAAAAGACTGTTTTATTGGACAAATACATGACACCATGGGGACAGATCATTTGTATAGTACAGTACTAGTTCTGATCGCTCATTCGGAGAAGTCCAGCATTCACACATGCGTACACGTGAAAAATGAGGTTAAAAAAAGATATAGCTGGTTACAAGTTGAGACGTACGTGAGTCACCGGCAAAAAAAAAACAATTTTTTTTAGCATCAGTACAGACGCAAGCGCTCATATACACACGCATACACTCACCCCTATAAACGCACACACGCACACCCTACCCCTATGAGCATCTCCGAGAGACTGAGCCGGCATATCATGTTGAGATTTACGAAGTCACCGTAGGCGCCTCATCGTCGACGGGAACGTCTCCTCCCACTGAAAGCGCATCACCGGAAATTCTGAAATAAATCCAGAAATAATGCGAGCACCAGGATTTGAACCCTGGTGGGTTGAGGATACCACTGTCCACCTAACCATCTCAACCACAGGTTGGTTCGCAAGAAAAAACAAGTTGAGACGTGAGTCACCGGCAAAAAAAAAAAGTTAAGGCGTGATAGAAAATTATAAATTAATTTATTAAAAACAATTACTCCCTCTATAAACAATATAAGACATTTTTGGCCATTACTTAAATTGGTGTGAAATAGTAGTACGGACCTTAGAGAATTACTCCATCCATTCATCAATAGATTATAGATGGGCTTTTGGCCATTTACGTGGTCTCATTAGCTTTTCGAAATACTCCATGACAAATACAAAGAAATATGCTATGAAAACATTTTTCATGACAAGTAATTTTATCAAAAATGCTTTCGACCCGCTCTATATATAAAGCAACAATCTCATACAACTGAGCAAACCACAACACAACACATCCATTTTACTAATCATTTTTTTTTCTATTACTAGTCAGAGTTAGAAAAGTTTGAGTGCATGTTTTACATGTGTTTGTTTCTACTCGTTCTCTCTATATGTATGAGTTTTTCTTATGGGATATGTATAAGTTTGAAACTTAAACAATTATGCCATGGTGTAATTTCAGTAGCTGCATAACATGACCAAGAGGAGAAGTCAAGACTTCAAACATCTTCTGTACTAGCAAGAGAACTAAAGCCATTCGTCAAACTTCTTTTTTATGTGAGCTGCATGTATATCATTGTGATATAAAAGAAACACAATACCAAAAGTGGGACGACCCAAGAGGAGAGACAGTCACTGAACAACCCAAAACAACCAAAAGGTCGCCAATGCCATTTGTCAGGCTCACATGTAAGATTTTTTTCGGTCACTGCCAAGGAAACTGAGGAGTACGCATATCATCAGTGACAAGTTTGTACAATTGTCCATGGAGACAAATCACCTTTCCTACCTAGTAATTAACCATGAAAAATCCCCTGCAAACCGAAAAATAACCATGAAAAATAGTGAAGAAAATAGTTGATGGATCTAATGATGAGTTGTCCCCATCGGGAAATCTATAGACTCGTGATGACATATGACTCTTCTTCCTGTCGAGTAAGATAATTGCTGACCAGAGAGAGAGAGAGAGAGAGAGAGTAAAGTGATCTACTAAATCAGCGACAATTAATAGGGATCGAAAGGAGTAGTTTGTATAATAGGGTGTGATTTCCCCTGTTTTAAGAAGGCTTTGTATGAAGTGTCGTCATACATAGGCAATAAGGTAGACCCTTAGCTAATTGTTTAATTGTCACTCTTAGCCAAGAATCGGGTTTATTGTCTATCTCCTACAATCTTTCCTCGGCACCAACAACTATATTACCTGTCATAATTAAAATTAGCTGACAGATAACTTATGTAGATGCCATTATAAGATTTAATTTAACTAATGGCTGCTAGCTAGATCTAACTAATGGCTCTCATGCTACTACCTTCGTCTCGGTGAATAAGTCATTCGTGTAGTTCTAGGTCGATGATTTAACTATCAAAATATGTATTATATGTGACAAAATATATATATTTAAAAACTACATCCGTGTAGAAATCTAGTGATATACTTTTCATGACATATAACACATATTTAATTCCTCAAATCGATGACCTAAAACTACGCGAATAACTAATTCACCTAGACGAAGGTAGTACTTGTTTTGTTCCAAAATGGATAATTATTTAGATAAAGACACAATCTCCCATGTGGTACTTACATAGTTACTTCTCAAATCATTAAGTAAAGATAAGATTGCAGCATAATGTTAATAAAATAATCAATGATGATATTTTCTTCTAAACAATCAAAATATCTGCAGAAAATATTATTATTGAATTTTGTAAATAGTTTGGTCACATACTATTTATAACCACTGTCGGTGTACTAAGGTAGGGGTACCTCAGTACCCCAACTTGTGCACGGGCAGTTGCAGCTTTCCGCGGCAGGGTTTACTGCGTGCTCGCCGGAGACCTTCCTGCTCCCTATTAAACCATTCAAAAACAAAGTATACAAGACGTAAGACCGAGACCCCGGCAAGAGGAGCTTGCCGGGAAGGCCGTACCAGGCTCAAGACTGCCCCGCTAACACAAGACCCTGGCAAGAGGAGCTTGCCAGGAAGACTAGAAGACGACGCCCCGGCGCTATATGCGCCCCGGCAAGGGCCCGGGGAGCGGCAAGCTCCCGGGCCCGGCAAGATCAAGGCCCCGACAAGGTGCTTGCCGGAAAGGCTGCGCTGTGTGCCCGCGCTCCAGCTCATCGGCCCACGCGTCGCCCTGGGGCCTATCCAGGGACGCGTGGCGGATGGCTGTGCAGCCTGGGGTACACGGTGGCACTCCACGGTGATGGATCCATCGCCGTGGCAGACGGAGACGCCAGGGCGGGAGCTTTTGGGGTCGACGGCGACGGGCATTAAATGCCCTTGTCCCCCACTGTCAAAGTAGGTATAGACCACTGTTCTGTACTGTAGCTCCACTGTTCCCGCACTGTTACAACTACCACCTCTTTTACGTTTTTACCCCTTTTCTCCTACGTTGACACCTGTCGGTGACCCCTTGCACTATAAAAGGAGGCCCATGCACAACGTGGAGGGGGTTCGGAACCTAGATCACTCTCGCGCTTGGTGTAGCTGCTTCTTCAAGCTCCCGAGCGCTCAAACTCAATACACAACCAAGCAGGAGTAGGGTTTTACGCGTCTACCGCGGCCCGAACCTGGGTAAAACTGCCCGCGTGCTCGCTACGATCTGCTCTTTGTGCTCCCTCCGCCCTCGTACCGCACAGACAAGGGGCTCCGGTCCCATAGGTGTTCGTGGCGGACAGTTTCCCCCGACATCTTTGGCGCGCCAGGTAGGGGGCGTCGAGGTTGTGCGAACCTGATCCGGCGTTCGCGCGGGCGCATTCTTCATCAACCTCTCCGAATTCATCAACTTCACCAGCGACAACTCCATGGCCCCGAAGAAGAAGGCTTCGGAGGTCGGAGGCCCGTCTGCGTCTCACCCGCCGCCACCAGAGCCAACGGTGGGTGGGGGAGATGCCGTCGGAAGGGTGGCCGCCGGTGAGGACACTCACGGCGCCACCAGATCCAAGAACATGACGGACGACCGAACCTCGGTCTCCGTGGACGCGCCGCGTCCATCTCAGCACACGACGACCCAGCAGCGCCATACCACGGGAGGTGGTATCCGCTTGCTGGGGCAAGGCCAAACCGGAGGCTCGCGGGACGCCCCGGACCCCCGTCCGGGCACAAGCAAAGCGAAAGCGCCGGCGCGGGACCCCGCTCCTTCTAACGTTGTTAGAAGTCCGAGCGTATCCCGCTCCTCGCACCGCTCGCCCGCGTTCCCCTCCACTCCAGCAGAAGCGCTCGCAAGGGCGCAACTGCTCCTCGACTTTCCTCCAGCGGCCGACAAGGCCGAAGAATGGAGGGCCACTATACGGAGCCTGATAGACTTCGCCAACAACGATTCTCCACAGCAGCCGTCGACCTCACGGCCGTGGCAAGCTGAGAAGACGAAGGCTGACGGCAACAAGACTGTCGGGGGTGCGACAAGCGTGCATTCCCCGCCGCAGAAGCAGAAGACGCCGCCCCGCCGGAACAACCCCGACGACGGCTCCACCGCCTCGTCGGATCCGCGGGCTCGTCGGGACCAGCGCCAAGTCCTCGACGACCGGCGAGAAGAAGACGCTCGAACCACGATCGAGCGCCGCCGAGAAGCTCGGCGGCAATCAGACAAGAGGGCTGGAAACACTGTCGACGCGCACGCGCCCGGTGAGCCAGGCGACTTGCCGTACGCGGCAGGCTGCCCTGCGTTTACCCGCGAGCTGCGGCGCGTCCAGTGGCCCAGCATGAAGAATTTCAAGCCCGACGTACCGGAGAAGTACGACGGCAAGACGCACCCCTCGGAGTTTCTCAGCGTCTACACCATCGCAGTGCAAGCTGTCGGGGGGCGCGACGAGAAGATCTTAGCAAACTACTTCCCGCTCGTGCTTAAGCCGAACGTTCGTTCGTGGCTTATGCACTTGCCGGAAGGATCCATCTCTTCTTGGGCCGACCTCTGCCACCAGTTTGTTGGCGCCTTCACCGGCGGCCACAAACCCCATGGCCAGGAGAGCGATCTCCACATCTTGGCCCAGAAGGAAGGCGAGACCCTGCGCAAGTATATCCAACGCTTCAGCCGGGTGCAGCACAACATCCCTGACGTTCACCCTGCCGCGGTTATCAGCGCGTTCCATCAGAACGTGCGTAACCGCCGCATGCGTGAAGAGATGGCGATGACGAAGATTCGGGATGTCAGCGAGCTCTATGCTCTTGCTGACAAGTGTGCACGCGCAGAAGAGGGGAGGAGACTCCCCGGGGAGGATACTGCCGCGGGAGGAAGCGACAGCGACGACGCCGCCCCGGCAAAGAAGAGCCGGCGGCGGAACAACAGAAAGAAGGGCAAGAAAGAGGTGCTTGCCGTCGAGAAGTCCGGCAAGGAGGCCCCCGCCAAGCAAGCGCAGGCTGGCGGCTCCGGCAAGGAGCCTGCCCCTGCAGCGGCGGCCGACAAGCCGGGTAGCTCCGACAAGCAATACTGTAAGATCCACCGCACCAAGGGTCACGATCTTTCCAACTGCAAGCGCGTCGAGTACCTCGTCGAGCAGCAGAAGGCTGAGTACGAGAGGCGCGACAAGGAGAAGGCCCAAGGTGGCGGGGAGGAGCCCAGCAAGAAGCGGCTGTTCAACGGGCGGGGAGGACGCCGCGGCAAGGCTAAGCAGCGGCAAGGAGATCGACCTCCCCGGGGCCGCGACAACGACGAAGAAGATGACGATGAAGACATGGAGGACGAGGAGAACAGCGAGCAGGAGTTCCAGAAGGCCACTGAGGTCCTGTGCGTCGACGGTGGCGCCTCCCTGCATACCTCCCACCGCCAACTCAAGCAGTGGGTGCGTGAGGTAAACGCAGCGGAGCCGCCCGTGGAGACGCGCAGGCTCCTCAAATGGTCCAGCACGCCCATCGTTTTTGATCTTGAGGATCACCCTGACCGCACCACTGCGGTCGGGTGCTTGCCGATGCTGGTTTCTCCCACCATCCGCAACCTCAAGGTCACCAAAATGTTGGTTGACGGCGGGGCCGGGCTGAACTTGATCTCCTCTGCTGTGATCAAGAAACTCCAGATTCAAGATGGCGAGCTCGAAGAGACCGGTTCATTCCAAGGAATCAACCCGGGAAGGAGCAAGCCCAAGGGAAAGATCACTCTGCCGGTGACCTTTGGCGGGGAGCTCAACTTCAGGACTGAGCGCATCACTTTCGACGTCGCCGATATTCCATTGCCTTACAATGGAATACTCGGCCGTCCTGCCCTCGCCAAGTTCATGGCAGCTTCCCATTATGCCTACAACGTGCTGAAGATGCCGGGGCCGATAAGCGTCATCACTGTCCACGGCGACAAGAAGGATGCGCTTGTCTGCGCCGACAAGATCTACCGGGATGCGGCAGCTGCGGCCGAGAAGGATACTCTTGCCGCTGAAGCTCCCGGGGGGAAGAAGACGAAGACCAAGTCCGGCAAGTGCTCTGGGACCCACTCCGGCAACCGCACCTCCTCGGAGTGCTGCGCTGCCGTCGAGGACGTTCCATCGAGCTCCACCGGCAAGAGTAAGAAAGGAATGGCTGCTCCTCCGGCAACCAAGAAAGTGTCCGCAAAGGAGGACGGCACTGGTGGTACCTTCACCATCAGCGCCACCCTTGACAGCAAATAGGAAAGCGCGCTCGTTGCCTTCCTGCGGGCGAATGTCGATGTGTTTGCCTGGCAACCGTCTGACATCCCCGGTGTTCCCAGGAAGGTAATTGAGCACAAGCTTGCTGTCTGTCCTCATGCGCGGCCCATCAAGCAGAAAGTGAGGAAGCAAGCCGTGGAGCGCCAAGAGTTCATCAACGAAGAAACCAAGAAGCTAGAGGCAGCAGGCCTAGTTAGAGGTGTGATCCATCCGACGTGGTTGGCAAACCCAGTCGTCGTGCGCAAGGCCAACGGGAAGTGGAGACTGTGTATAGACTTCACCAATGTCAATAAAGCATGTCCCAAAGATCCATTCCCTTTGCCGCGCATTGACCAGATCGTTGACTCCACTGCCGGATGTGAGCTACTCTGTTTTCTTGATGCATACTCAGGCTATCATCAGATTTTCATGGCCAAGGAAGATGAAGAGAAGACTGCATTTATCACTCCATGTGGCACTTATTGCTTTATTGCATGCCATTTGGATTGAAGAATGCAGGCTCAACCTTTGCAAGGGTAGTGTACACTGCTTTTGAGCCACAGATCCACAGAAATGTAGAAGCTTACATGGATGACATCGTGGTGAAGAGCAAGAGCAAGGAAACCCTGATTCAAGACTTGGAAGAAACGTTTCAGAACCTGCGCAGGATACAGCTCAAGTTGAACCCTGAGAAGTGCGTCTTTGGAGTCCCCTCCGGCAAGCTTCTCGGGTTCTTTGTATCGCAGAGGGGGATTGAAGCCAATCCCGACAAGATTAAGGCCATTGAGCAGATAGAGGCCCCAAAGCGCGTCAAGGATGTCAGAAGGCTTGCAGGTTGCGTGGCTGCCCTCAGTAGGTTCATTTCAAAGTCTGCAGAACGCGCCCTACCTTTCTTCAAAATCTTGAAGAAGGCAGGTCCCATGAAGTGGACTCCGGAAGCGGAGGCGGCGTTGCAGGATTTGAAACGGTACCTGTCCTCCACTCCTATACTTGTCGCACCTAGACCACAGGAAAAGTTGTTGCTATACTTAGCAGCAACCAACCAGGTGGTTAGTGCTGCGTTAGTAGCGGAGAGGGAGTCCGACGAGGAGTCAGCACCACCGGCAAGCGAATCCAGCGACAAGCAGGGGGCTGTCCCGACAAGCTCTGGTCCCGACAAGGAAGACTCTGCGCAGGAACAGGATGAGGTGCGGAAGAAGATGGTGCAGCGCCCAGTGTATTTTGTAAGTTCCCTTCTCCAGGGGGCTAGATCAAGATACTCTGGCGTGCAAAAATTGCTTTTCGGCCTCCTCATGGCCTCGAGAAAGCTGCGCCATTACTTCCAAGCCCATGAGATAACAGTGGTAACTCGCTTTCCGCTGAAGAGGATATTACACAATCCGGAAGCAACAGGCAGGATCGTTGAGTGGGCACTGGAGCTGTCGAGCTTTGGACTCAAATTTGAAAGTACTTCAACCATACAGAGCCGAGCTTTGGCAGAATTCATAGCTGAGTGGACCCCAACACCAGATGAAGAAGTTCAAGAAACAAGCGCACCCGTACAAGAAGCGGCAAGTGAATGGGTAATGTATTTTGACGGTGCCTTCTCGCTGCAAGGCGCCGGTGCTGGCGTGGTACTCATCGCGCCCACCGGAGAGCACCTCAAATATGTTATCCAGATGCACTTTCCCAGGGAGCAAGCGACAAACAACACTGCAGAATATGAAGGCTTGCTTGCCGGCCTCAGGATTGCGGCCGAACTTGGGATCAGAAAGCTGATTGTGCGGAGAGATTCTCAGTTGGTGGTCCGACAAGTTAACAAGAGCTATCAGAGCCCTTTGATGGAAGCATATGTCGATGAAGTGAGAAAGCTTGAAGAGCACTTTGAAGGTTTGCAGATGGAGCACGTCCCGAGAGCTCAAAATGAAATTGCAGACGGCCTTTCAAAGTGCGCTTCGATGAAGTTACCTGTGGAACGAGGGACCTTCTTGCTCAAGCTGACTCAGCCATCCGTTACACCATCAATTGGGCAGTCCAAGAAGAGAAAGTTGGTCTCCGGCGACTACTTGCCGGCGGATCTTCCTGAAACCGCCGCCAAGGTCCCCAAGATCAACAACCAGAACGCTGAGGAACAGTTTGCTCCTGCAAGTCCTCGGGCTTGTACAGTTGAAGCAAGCGTTCCCGGCAAGCCTTGCCCCGGCGAGCTTGCCGGGGGACCGTCAGCTCCGGCAGAACCAGAGGTCCTTGCCGTAGAAGCTGAGGTTCCCGGAGCGGCCCTCAAGCCTTTAGTCCTTGCCGTCGAGCCTCGGGCTCCGGCATGGGCACAGCAGATAGTCAGTTTTCTGCAAACTGGAGAACTTCCCGACGACCCTCAAGAGATAGAGAAGATAACCAGGCAGTCAAGTATGTATCAGTTCGTGGATAACGAGCTGTACAGAAGAAGACTCAATGGTGTCAGACTGAAGTGCATCTCCAGGGAAGATGGACAGAAGCTGTTGGCGGAAATACACGGAGGCATATGCGGCCACCACATTGGCGCTAGGGCGCTTGCCGGGAAAGCTTTCCGGCAAGGGTTCTTTTGGCAAGAAGCCCTCCAAGATGCAACTGCACTAGTAACCAAGTGTGAAGCGTGCCAGTTCCATGCAAAGCAAATTCATCAGCCAGCTCAAGCTCTCCAAACAATTCCTTTGTCCTGGCCCTTCTCGGTCTGGGGGCTCGATATCCTCGGCCCTTTCCCTCGTGCTGTCGGGGGCTTTGAGTACTTGTACGTGGCAATCGACAAGTTCACAAAGTGGCCAGAAGTGGAGCCGGTGAGGAAGGTGACAGCACAGTCAGCAGTCAGGTTCTTCAGGTCGATTGTTTGCCGTTTCGGGATCCCTAACAGGATCATCACCGACAACGGTACGCAATTCACTAGTCGCACCTTCATGCAGTACGTCCAAGACCTTGGCGCCAAGGTCTGTTTCGCTTCCGTTACCCACCCGAGGAGCAACGGTCAAGCGGAGAGGGCAAATGCTGAAGTGCTGCGCGGACTCAAGACGAGGACCTTTGACAGGCTGCGCAAGTGCGGAAGAAATTGGATAGAGGAGCTCCCGGCGGCTCTTTGGTCAATCAGAACGACACCAAGTCGAGCCACCGGACAGACACCCTTTGCTCTAGTCTATGGAGCAGAGGCAGTTCTCCCCACGGAACTCGTATACGGATCTCCTCGAGTACTCGCTTATGATGAGCTCGAGCAAGAGCAACTGCGGCAAGATGACGCATTGCTCCTCGAGGAGGGACGTCTCCAGGCTGCTGTACGAGCTGCTCGATACAAGCAAGCTTTGCGCCGCTACCATAGCCGCAAAGTCAAGGCCAGGAGTCTCGAGGAAGGCGACCTTGTTCTTCGGCGTGTTCAGTCCGCCAAGAATTCCAACAAGTTGACGCCGAAGTGGGAAGGCCCTTATCGGGTGAGACAAGTTACGAGGCCCGGCGCTGTCCGCCTCGAGACCGAAGAAGGCTTACCGGTGAGCAACTCCTGGAACATAGAGCATCTTCGCAAGTTTCACCCCTAAGGCGCGGTTGCCGTGATCCGCTCCGGCAACCACCTTTTGTACAAGCTTTGCCGCTGTTGCATGTAACCCTTTGTACAAAGCCGGGCGCAGACCCCGTGCATCAGTAAAGTTTTTGTGTTTTTCGCACCGATTGCCTTTTGCATGCTTTTCTTTGCTATTTGCATGTCTTGTTTGGCATTTGGTGCAACACTCAGATATACGGTAAGCACTATTACGCCGAAAGGCCATATGCTTGTTTCCCTCTCCCTTTTTCTTTCCTCTTAAACAGAAGGAACGTTCCTCGCGCACAAGTTTGCCGGGGGGGAAGGAGGTGGAGGAGGGACCAAGTGCTGTTCAAGAAAGAGAAGTCTTACCGGAAAGCAAGCAACATAAGCAAGCAACATATGAGAGATAAGTTGTTAGAATTTGACCAGTTCAAATTTTAAATTTTAGTTGTCTTCCTTGAACGATCACATTTTGTATGGAAAACCTGTGCGCAGAGGAACCTACCCGTAGCTTGCCGCACCTTTATCTTGTTTTCGAGTTCACTCAACGATTTAAGTGAGCTGCGACAAGTGTCGCGCCCTTGCTTCGTTTCCGAGTACGCTCAGCAAGCTAAGTGCGTTGCGACTAGCTGCGGCAAGGTTGCTTGCCGGCGAAGACCTTGGCCAGCAGGATGCTCAGAGTCCAGCACTCAGCGCTCGCGGCAAAGGCCCCTTGCCGGCAAGCTCCCCGGGAGCGTAGGGTGAAAAACATACAAAGTCAAAGATTGAGACAAGGAAGATAACATTGCACTAATTGATCAAAATAAAGTAAATATCTTACAAAAGATAACTTGTCGCAATGGACTAATAAGTTCATGACATAATGTGCAGCAACAAAAAGATAAAGATAATGGAGCCCTAATCTACGCGGTCGCCCTCCTTCCTGCCGAGCCTAGCCACCTTGGCGATGATGTGGCCGACCTGCTCCTTCAGGGCCTCCGTGTCTGCATCAGCCGGCAAGCTGCGAAGAACGTTGGTGAGATTGATCCCCGGGTTGCGGTACACGATCTTCGTCAGCACCCGCTCCAGAGTTCCCGCGCAGAGCAGGCGCGACTCCTCGGCCAGCTGCGCGGGGATGCGGTTCCGGAGACCTGCAAGGGCCGGCGCGATCCCTCTGAAGAAGAGGCTGAGCTTGGCGCTGTGCGGGAGATCCGGATCCGGCGAGTAGATGAGGTGTTCGACCTTCAGCGCCAGCAGCTCTTGGTCAATGTTGGACGCAGAAGAAACCAGGTCTTCGGTCCATACCTCGATGGTCTGGCGGAAGAGCTCGGATGCCTTGTTGACGCTGTCCACCAAGGTCCGCTCCTTGCGGAGCTCCTCCTTCAGCTTGTTCTCCTGAGCCCGGGCAGCGTCGAGCGAATCCTTCAGAGTGGTGACCTTCAGTTCCAAGTCCTCGATGGAGTCCTTGGCGGCCTTCAACTCGTCGCCCCTCTTGGAGAGACTCACCTGAAGCTCGGAGTTTGTGTGAGCGTCCTTCTCGCGCTCCAAGATGAGCGCGGCAACCTTCTCTGCGCTCACCTTCAGCGCCTTCTCCAGCTGCTCAACCTTGGCGGCGAGCTCCTTCTTGGCGTCTTCCGCGGCAACCGCGGCGGCTTTCGCCTCCTTCAGCTCCCCGCCAAGGGCTGCCTCGCGAGCGGCAAGGTCCTCCTCGTGGGAGTCGAGCTCGACCTTCCGCTGCGCGAGCTCTCCCTCTCGCCGGGACATCTCCACCCCGGCGAGCCGCTGCTGTTCTTCAGCTTCAGCCTTCTCGAGCACCCACTCCTGGTACTCGCCGGCGAGACGCTCACGCTCCTCCGTCACCTCGCGGAGGGCTGCCTGGTTGGCGGCGCTGAGCTCCGCCGCGCGCTTCTCCATTTCTGCGGCGGCCTTGGCGGCAAGGGCCTCCCGGGAGGCGAGCTTCGCCTGCCTGGCCCGGTAAAGGGCCAGGAGCTGGTGGAGCAACCTCTCCTCCTCGGGCCCCTCACTCCCGCCGGGCGCCTCGACAATCTTCAGGCCTGCGGAGGCGAGGATTTCTCCGTCGAACGCCTCGCCCTCCGCAGGAGCTCGCGATGAAGACCCCCAAGGCATCTGGATGAAGACGCTGTTGGGGGCCTCAAGATAGTACCCCTGCTCCTTGCTGGCGGAGGGGTCGGCGGCCGGTGCAGCATCCGATGCTCCCGCCACCTCCGGGTCGGCGGTGCGGTCGCCGTCCCCCTCCCCAGCCGCTGCGTCCGCAGCCGGGGCAGTCTCCTGCGCGGCCGGCTCGGCGGCCTCGGCCATCTCCTCGACGACAGGAGCGTCGCCGCCGCCGCCCTGCGCGCCCTCCTCCTCGAGGTTGATAACCTCCGTCTCCATGGGCTCAGGAGGAGGAAGATCTAAAAAGAAGAAGAAGAAAAAGAAGTTCAAGATTCAAGCAAATACCCAAAAAGAGGCAAGCCAAGAAGACAAGTCACAGAGCATACCTTGGCGGACGTCCTCGGCGGCGGGCTCCCTCGCCGGGGAGCTCGGCCTTGGCGGAGTGGCCACCCTCGCCGGGCTGCTCGCCCTTGGCGGGGTACTCTGCCTTGGCGGAGTACCCGCCCTTGGCGGAGCACTCT
>LR738714.1:3311661-3364501 GCA_902687465.1 Secale cereale | reverse complement strand
GAGGACTTTCATGACTGATGTAACCTGTATGTTAATTGTCATGTTGCATCTTTTGACAAGTTTTCCTCTTAAATACAGATGATTTCGAAAGGTTCGGTCCATGAACAAAAGTTGTTCTGACCAAGACCGCGTCCAAGGAGGAATCTACCCGGCTACGACGCATGTGAAGTCAACACACGCTGAGTGTATATACTAGCAGAAGTTTTTTTTTTTCGGCATGACACAATTGATCTGCGTAATCACTCCTATAGCGCTGTCAACATAGCGCTGTCAGGCAATCAAATCAAACTTAATTCGTAGTGTTATAATTAAGTGGCTGCTGGTATGGAACCACCAGGAAATTAACACTGGCCGATCATGCTTAGCTAGTTTGGGAGCACATCTTTTTACAGTATGCATTTTTTTCTTTTACAGTATGTACACAAATACTTCCTCCGCTCCTAAATATAAGTCTTCGGAGAGATTTCACTATGAACCACATACAGATGCATTTTAGAGTGTAGATTCACTCATTTTGCTCCGTATGTAGTCCATAGTGGAATCTCTCGAAAGACTTTTTTTTTTTTTGAAACAAGGCAAAAGACTTGCCATTTTCATTGATTAAGCAGAAGTGTGGATTGCCCGGTTAATTGACGGAAAACCGGGCTAAAACCGATACATCCAACCCACAAAAACATGGGCACCACCGGCCAACCTGGCCACCGACATGCAACAAGACACGACGGCACATGCCAACAGATGACCACACGCACAAACAACTGACAGCTCCGACTTTGACGACGAGCATCACCTGGGAAATATGCAGGACTTGCGCCGACCGTGCCCGCCGCAAACGACCACCGAGCGCCTGTCATCGCCGCCACCTGGACTCACTCCACCGCAGCTCCGACTTCAAAACAACCAAGCAACCCACGGAAGAGCACCTCGGACACGCCGGGAAGATCCGACTACCAAAGCCCGAGCCGCGACCCATGCTCCTCTCGACGCCATTGTCGTTACCAAACAGAAATCAGCGCCCCCGAAACGGCCGCCTCAGCAACCCACGCGGCGAAGATGCCGCAACCACCGCGGCGAAGATGCCGCCATCCACTGGTCTCCAGTTGTAGCCGACTCCGAGACGATGCCCCCAAGGAGGTAGAAGACGTGGAAACGCCTTCATCGCCCAATCACGCAGATCTGAGGTTTCCCTCCGGAGCAATGGCCACGAGGAGGGGAGGAGCAGCACACATCAGCGACGCTTTCAAGAAAGAGCACGACGCCAGCAGGCGTCGCCGTCGCCGTGTCCAGCAAAGCCGGAGATATGATTTCTCCCGGTGAAGCTCGACCACCAACTACCCGAACCGGCCGGCCACGAACCGCCACCCACCAAACCTCGCAGAACACCTCCCTCCAATGCCTGCCCCTGCTGAGGCCGTCCCCTACCTCTCGAAAGACTTATATTTAGAAACAAAGGGAGTAGTTAGCTAGCTGCCGCCTGTGTAAGATAGTTCAATGCATGTTCAGATATTTTGAGAAAGCTAGATGTTTGAGGACTATGAGTGCCTTGTCCCTGATAAAATTTTCACATACCGATTCTGGAATAAAGTAACCAATATCACACCTACCAATGATGATGTACCAACCGTGTTGGAAGCATGCCCAACACTATAGTGTCTACTACTATTTACTTTTCCTTGTTGTTTTTAGAAAAACCATAGTACAAAGATTATTTTGTACACTCCATATTCAGGTTAATATGATGGATATGCTACTCATATCAATAAGGGATTCATTTCTTTTTTCCGGAGCTCATCTGCAAGGTATCTCAAAATTAAGCATAACAATAAGGAATTCCTTCTTGGCTCGGAGCAATTTGAGGATAATACTAATGTTGATCTATGAGGCCAGTCTAGATCTCCACCATAGAGACTGGAACATTACACCAGGCATGTTTGCTTCCACCTCGCACTCATCCTCGTCACCGAGGGAGGCGAGCCGCCATGTCCGCCCTGGCCTTGAACGGCCCCTGGAGGAGACTGAATGACACACAATGGATAAGCAAAATGAGGCTAGCGATTAGGGATATGAAATGGTGGCCGACATGTAAAACGAGAAAAGTGGATCATCGAGATGAATCAGACGAGTCACGAAGCATCAAAATTGACAGGACGTCAAACGGTTCAAAACAAAGAAAGGATGTCATCATAAGCATAACATAGATGGGTTGAGACTTTGGGTGAAGGACGCCAAGAATGTTGTAGCATAGCAAAAAGAGGACATTCTCGTCAACCCCCTTGGCTCCCATGCTGGTTTGCGGGAAAAAGGCGAGGGGTATAATACCTCGATGATTTTGGGTGTAACCACCCTTCTAATTATCCAATCACAAAGTTGACCGGTAACGCGTTTGCTCCAAACATATCGAAGATGTTACATAAGTAACTAAGACCAAACAAGTGTATCGTCGAGGGGAACCAAACGAGCCGTGAAGTTTCAAATTGTCAGAGTCGCTACGAGCGTCGAATGTCAGACTGTTCAAAACAAAAATGATCTCTTCATAAATATATAACACAGATAGTTATTTACTCTCAAAACGAAGAAAATCAAACGAGTACCCCCTCTTTATATTTCTTTACAAAAGGAGTAACCAAGAACAAACTAAACATACCTTGATGTCATTGTAACTTAAGCTAAACATGAAAATTACATTACATTACACTAGGAGAAACAAGGAAAGAAAGAGACAAGAATAGAAGAAGGGAAGAAATGGTCTGAAAGAGGGGGTGAGGTGTGTTGACAATGGGAGGCAAGGCAGTTTGACGGTTTGACTGACTCACCACCACCACCAGCGACACGGGCTTCTTCTTCCCCTCTCGCTGTCTCCCTCCTCCTTCCTCCGCTCCCCCCTCACCTTCCTCTCCACCTTCCTCCCCCACCCCACCCGACCCAAACCCCCCTCCTCCGCCTCCGCCTCCCCGCCCCTATATACCTCGCCCGCGCCCTCCCTATGCTGAGCTCGCACCCCCAAACCCCCGCTCCCCCGACGACGACGGCGACGACCCTTCCGACGACGAGGACCGGGCACCATGGGCGCCTGCCTATCCTCCTCCAAGCAGGAGGCGGAGCGGCGGCGGCAGCGGCCGAGGGGCGGCAAGCCCGAGGAGAAGGGCGCGGCGCCCGCGGTGGAGTTCGGCTACGAGCGGGACTTCGAGGGCCGGTACGAGGTCGGCCGCCTGCTCGGCCACGGCCAGTTCGGCTACACCTTCGCCGCCGTCGACCGCCTCTCCGGGGACCGCGTCGCCGTCAAGCGCATCGACAAGGCCAAGGTCCGTCCCCACTCCCGCGGCCCGGTCCCCTTCCCCGCGGCCTTCCTTTCGCGCCGGGATCAGCCCCCTCCGCCGCCGCCCGTCGTCGGGCGGTTCGGCTAGCTAGCTAGCTCGGAACCACCAGGTCCGTCGATTCAGCGGCGCCGCGCGGACGGATTTAGATTTTGGATTAGATTGTACACGTCTGATGGCGAGATTGCTGAAATGCTGATGGTGATGTGGTCTGCCCTCGGTGTCGGCGAGGCCCTACCCCTACACTCTTCCTCCTCCTGTCAATTCGTCGCTAGGTGCAGCTGCCCACTTCCCTTTTTGGGGGGTCCAGTACATGAGTGAAGCCCATCTTCGCCGGTTCCTTCCTGGCTTGGCACTTGAGTGGTTGTTCACCACGCCAGTTTTGCTCCTGAAAATGGTACCACTACCTGTACTTCTCCCCGGAATGGCGAAGACGCTCCGGCCTGACTCCTGGCCGTTTGCGTAGATGCTTGGTCTTTTCAGACTCAGAGGGAGATTGTTGTGGTTGATAGTGGTAGTAGTTGTTTGTACGCTACCTTGTCTGTCGGCGCCTCTCGTTTCTGTTAACAACTTGTGGAGCGCCATTTCGGTGAAATACGTTTCACATGGAGCTCCAGTTTGCGCGTAGTGTGTATGTCTCCGTTTTCAGCCTTGATTGTAGTTCTGTTTTGGTATTATTTTTTGCAGCCTTTACGGATGTACTTTGGTTTAGGTGTTCATTTAGGATAGCTAATCTTTTTGCTCCTGGTAGGCTCACCAACCATTTCCTGGAGTGGACGATGTCTCCTTGGCTTCTTCTGTGTTATGGGCGGATGACATTTTCTTCATTCCACTCAATTTGACCTGGGAATGCAAGTACTCATCAACACGGTGTTGATGTATTCAAAGACTTAGTACCTTGTTTCAAATGACAGTATTGCTTTATTATTTTCTTAAATGGCTTCCATAGTAAATTCGTATCATAGGTATGCTAGAAATATGGGCCATTGGTTCTGTGGCAGAATGCATAAAAATTGAAAGTTGACCACAGGCCATCCTTTGTGAAAGTCGTACTGACTATTGATGATTAACCTTCTGTGCAAATTCTACCTCTTATTCCAAAGGAAAGAAAATGTAGCACCTGCACTGCTATGTTGTGAACTCTAATAGTAACTAGTGAAAACATAATAACTTCACTCCATGAATGCTAATTGCCCATGGTTCTATAAATCATTATCCTCTATTATAGATAGATACTGTGTCGAGTCTTGTTCAGCTAATGTTCATGCATGCAGCTAATTGGAGTCTTGGATACGTGCAGTGTACAATTACACGTTTACATCTGTCTGCTATCCATCATCTTTGGAGTATGTGATTGACACAAGTATATTTATGGACTTTATAACAGATGACCCGACCTGTTGCTGTGGAAGATGTAAAGAGAGAAGTGAAGATTCTTAAAGCCCTTAAAGGCCATGAGAACATTGTTCACTTCGACAATGCATTCGAGGACGATTCATATGTGTATATTGTGATGGAGTAAGTAGTCTTGTACTTATTTACCAGAATTTGCTCTTATTAACATTTAATGATATGATTGTCCGCAGATTTAATGGTGTTAATTTGCCACAGTTGTCGAAACAAATTACGATATCTTGTTCCTAGAGTCAGACATTCACTTTCTGAAATTTTGTACTAAATCCTAGTAATTCTGTCCCGTCCTGAGATATACTAAGTTTCTATTGCTCATAACACCGTGGGTAGACCAGCTGTATTGTCTATCCATCTTTTACATTATAATATATGAATGTGTATCGTGTAATTAAATGTTTAATGAGCCATGACTTTTTAGCACTTAGTCATGTATTGTATGTTTTGAACTCTTTGCAGTTTCCTTGCATTGTACCACAAATATTTGGTTAGCATATAGCATGCTATAGGACCATTGCACTTAGGGATATTCAGAGTTCTTTCTTTAAAAGCATAATCATTCCTATGCTCTAGTACCAAGTACTAAGTCTTGCTTCTTTGCCTTTTCTTGCAGACTTTGTGAAGGTGGTGAACTATTGGACCGGATTTTGGCAAAGTAAGATCAGATATATTCTGCTTTTCTTATTCCGTACATCGTTTCTCTTCTGGTGCCATTCAGATGCTAGATTTAGTGGTGTCTTTTAGTTCCCACAAATTTTAGCCTTGATGTTCTTGCCGTCTGCATTAATCGCTTCTTGGTTGTGAAAACAAAAACCAGTTCTCATTGGCATTTCCCCTTTGACAGAAAAAATAGCCGCTATAGTGAGAAAGATGCTGCAGTGGTGGTGCGACAGATGCTCAAAGTGGCTGCTGAGTGTCATCTGCGTGGGTTAGTCCACCGAGATATGAAGCCTGAGGTAAAAACCGATCGCTTTTGATGTCTTGGCACTTAGCATACAGTTTTGGTGATACTTCACTACTTCTCAGGTCATGTAAGAATGTGCCTATTTTCCTTCCCAGAACTTCCTTTTCAAATCAACCAAGGAGGACTCGCCTCTGAAGGCAACAGATTTTGGTTTGTCAGACTTCATAAAACCAGGTGCCTGCTTCAATGTCTTTTGTATATGTGCATCATTGTTATGTGTATATTGTTGCATCAAATCTTAACATGGCATAGAACTAGGTAATTTTCTCTGACTCATACGTCGTTTAAATGCATGATTACAGGGAAGAAGTTCCGTGATATAGTTGGCAGTGCCTATTATGTTGCACCAGAAGTATTAAAACGGCGATCTGGACCCGAGTCCGATGTTTGGAGCATAGGAGTTATAACTTACATTTTGCTCTGTGGGAGGCGCCCTTTCTGGGATAAAACAGAGGATGGTATATTCAAGGAGGTAAATGGATTGCTGTTGCATTGATTATGCTTCCATGTAAAGTGTGCTTGGTGACTGCGGTGAGCATTATCAGTATTTTCACAGTGAACAGACAAAACGTGCAGTCTCTACTCTTTAGACAAGCTGTGTTTTTTGCAACCTTTTCACTATGTAATGTAGCAATGTTACCTTATTAAGTACTCCCTCCGTCCGGAAATACTTGTCATCAAAATGAATAAAAGGGGATGTATCTACATCCTTTTTTGTCTATTTTGATGACAAGTATTTTCGGACGGAGGGAGTATTAAACTTAAACATGTGCAGTCTCTACTCTTTAGGCAATTTCTGTAGTAGCTGATGCCTGCCAATTTATTTGACACAATGCAGTCTTAAATTGTATAATCCTTCCCCAGACCCCACCTGGTGTGGGAGCTTCTAGCACTGGGTCTGTCCTTTTAATGCAGCCTTAAATTGTCTACCATTATTTGGACGTGTTGATGTATAACCGGTAGCCATCTCAGAAATAAATGTATAAAAAGGTGTCCACTTTTATTTAATACTTGCCAATCCTCCCAGGCAAACTGTGCATAGCTGCTGGTATAGCTACTGGGAAATTTGATCCTAATTCCAAAAAAAAGGGAAATTTGATCCTAGGATTATCCATGTTAAATGATGGTATATTGCATTAGTTTCAGACAGGCACCCAAGCATAGAAATTTATAGTACTATCTCCTGGAATAAATTTTCCAGCCAATTTATGTTATAACATTTTTTTTAAACATGTCTATGTATTCTCGGTGTTTCACGAAAAGAGAACAATTTGCTGCCTTTCCTTACTGGCTTGCTAGAAAAGTCTGACCCCACATGCCATGAGAGAACATTTGCAATTAATTTAGAAAATAACCATAAGTTAAACATTTTACTCAACCAGTAAAAGGTGTTGGATAATATGGCCGTCCACTTAAATCTACCATCATTTTTTATTGTCGTGTGTAATATTTCTATGCATGTACATCAGCAAAGACAAAATCTTGATAGCATACATGATCTTATGTGTTCTATTAATTTCTTTTAATCAGGTTCTAAGAAACAAGCCTGATTTTCGTAAGAGACCTTGGCCAAGCATCAGTTCAAGTGCTAAAGATTTTGTTAAAAAATTACTGGTGAAGAACCCAAGGGCAAGATTGACAGCAGCTCAAGCTCTCTGTAAGTTCCATTATAATGTCAATACTTTACTAATGTACCCATCATGCGTAGGGTTAATATTTCGCCTATTCTTGTTTTCTGCGTGAGCAAACACACATGCACAGTGCCAAAAAAGAATGCATATGAGTAAGTCTGCAGTCTGCATGCTAAGTGCTGTGCATACATACAGCCTGAGGGCAATTCTGTCTTTCATCACGAAATTTTCTGTCATTTTCAAAATATGATGCTAGAATCAGATGTTGCATTCTGATTTCAGAAGTAACATAAAGTCCTTTAACAAAAGAAGCCTTATGAAATCTAAAACTGCATGTGAGTTATTCAGTTTTTGTTAGTGAGCTCAGACACTGGATGTCTGCTGCAGTACCTTTTTTTAATGGATGTATCTTCTTATTGGAGTTTATTTGATTGTAGAAAGACACTTAGTATTAACATGTACTCCCTCTGTTTTTATTTACTCTGCATATTAGCTTTGTCCTAAGTCGAACTTTATACAGTTTACAAAGATTGGCTTAAGAGAAAGCTAATATGCGGAGTAAGTAAAAACAGAGGGAGTAGCTTACACTTTTTTTAAACATAAATTTATGAAGAGAATTGCAGCAAGAATGTGTAGTACTCACCGTCTGTCATGTTTACTAATTCTGACTTTGCTTGACATGATTAGCACATCCATGGGTGAGAGAAGGAGGAGATGCATCTGAGATCCCTGTCGATATATCTGTATTGTACAACATGCGCCAATTTGTCAAGTACAGCCGTTTTAAGCAATTTGCGCTGCGGGTAATTATTGCGGTCTCAAAATTATTTTTTATGGTACTCTCATTTTATTCCTTACATTATTGTTCCATTGCCTTTCAGGCTTTAGCAAGTACAGTAAATGAGGAAGAGCTAGCGGATCTGAAGGACCAATTCGATGCAATCGACGTTGATAAAAGTGGATCAATTAGCATTGAAGAAATGCGGCATGTAAGATTTAGAGGCCTTTTTATATGACAACGTTTTGCACTGGTACTGAATGGTGCTGATGATCTTTGTATGTCTCAATAGGCCCTTGCGAAGGATCTTCCTTGGAGATTGAAGGGCCCTCGTGTTCTCGAGATCATTCAAGCGGTAAGCTTTGAGAGACTTCTTTTCGGTCTCCCTTTTATTTCACAGCAAGCAGTTGACATAACCTCAACTGATCTTATTTGATATGGTAGATCGACAGCAACACGGATGGCCTTGTGGACTTCAAAGAGTTTGTTGCGGCAACTCTCCACATACATCAGATGGCTGAGCTGGACTCTGAAAGGTGGGGCCTGCGGTGCCAAGCTGCTTTCAGCAAATTTGATCTTGATGGTGATGGATACATCACCCCCGATGAACTTAGAATGGTAAGTTCTGATTCCTATTGTGTTCATATTGGTTGTTCGATTCACGCATCATGTCGCATGATCCATTTTGCACTTCATTTTTTCTTGTGATTAGCGAGTTGGCTTGACTTGGTCTGGATGAGACGACGTTCCATATCGTGCTTTGCTTTCTACTAGCTGGTTCTTCATACTCGGTGAATGAAGTAATTCCTCGAGTTTGCGCATAGAAATTATGATTTTTCTACCGTAAAAAGAAAGTATGCATCGGGCTGTTGTCCGTTCAGGTGCATTCCAAGATTTGAAAGGCTCGTTTGTTTGTCCAAGCTGCATGCTTGAGCATTCATGTTTGGACTACTACTACTATTCAGAGCCTAAATATATACTGTATTTACCGAGACAGACCAAACAATATTACCAACAGCTGCAGCACAGATACTGTAATGTAACCGTTCTCACCTGTGATTTTCCTCCAATGCGCAGCACACGGGCCTAAAGGGATCCATCGAGCCATTGCTGGAGGAGGCCGACATCGACAAGGACGGGCGGATAAGCCTGTCGGAGTTCCGCAAGCTCCTACGAACCGCGAGCATGAGCAACCTGCCGAGCCCGTCCGGAGTTCCGAATCCCCAGGCTCTGTGAGAATCGGCCGGCTAGGGGAGCGTCCATAGGGGGGGAGACGATGATGAGCACACTAGTCTGTTTATTTTCTTCTTCTTCTTTCGTGCTGTTTTTGTTTCCCGCGCTCCGTGCGATGTGAGGGTTTCTGATGTGTTAGCATCCAGGTTCTGTGTGCAGTCATTGTATGGGTAGACAAGTTTCAAGGTAAATATTTACGGACTTGTGTAAGGCCCCAGATTACAGTTTCCTTCTTGTACAGCTTTTTTTTCTTCTTTTTTTTTACGGAAAAGTACAGTATTTTCTTGTTTTCCGCCCTCCGACTGGCTCTCCATTTCTGTAAAACCGAATATATTTAGCTGAGGTGTGGTGAATTATGCCACAACACTGTGATCTGAACCAGGATCTTGGTGGTGGCTGCCTCCATGGCCGGCTATGCTGCAGTCCTGCAGTGACAAAAATGAAGCACCCCGATGAGGAAATCACCAAGAAATCCCATACATACACTGTGAACATGCAAAGCCCTTGATTTTACAGAAAAGGGAGGAGATGGGTCGAATTGAACCTTTTTTTCTTTCTTCGATGATCTTGTCCACCCACTCTATCACTTTTTTTTTTTTTTTTTGCGGGGGAGGTTGCCCCATTCTAACGGCTCGACAAAAAACCTAAATGGTGGAAGGTTCGTCAACCCGAAATCCAACGATGTCGTAAATTTGAAAAGAAAATCATTACAAACAACAATCCACACGAAACGGATTTTTTACATATTTCTGAACGCCCAAGTTCTTCAAAGTCAATTGTAGAAGATTTCCCTAAGAGTACTCGGTTGCAAAAGCTCGAGCTTCATTGCACAAAAAAGATAAATTTTAACAAATAATAAATATGAATTCATTGTCGGCAAGCCCGTGGATTCGCCTTCCTATGCCCATCACTCCAGCGGGCAGCGACTAGTGGTGGGAGGGGAACATCGGTGCTTGTTGTTTAGGTTAGGGTATTTTAGTCCTCGTGTGTGCCTCGTTCGGGCGAATGGCGGAGCTTCTTCTCCGAATTGGTCTTCTGAGCTCCCATCCTCCCCGTGTTTGTCCATTTGGACGGAATCAACGGAGGTCCGACGTAGATTCCTGCCATCTCATTGGGGCGGCGAGGTTAGGGTTTCTTACCATGCGTGACTGATGACGAGATTTGGTGTCATGTGCTTCATATTGATTCAAGGGCTCAATGACCATGACTACGTCTTCTGATCCTTGGTCATCAGGGGGCGCACACACACCAAGACTTCCCGGCTGTCATCGGCAAGGTCAGGTCAGACAGCGGCGTGGCGTCGGTAGTGGTTGTTAGGTTTTTTGTACTTATGGTGAGCTTTTATAGTAGATCCGAGTGCTTTTCGCAAATGAAATGTCATCATGTGTTGGGTTTAATAAAACACAAATGGTGCTTAAAAGAAACAAATGCCTAAATATCAGAGCGTAAATACAGTAATAATAAAATAGCCAAATGCTGATACTCTCTTGTACGGCAGTACTCCAGTAAACCACCAAGCAAAAAAGCGCTACTTTTGAATGCTGCCGCCGCCCCCCTCCCTTCCGGCGGCGCCGAACCCCGCCGCCGTGCTCCACGCCGCGCTCCTCAGATCCTCCCCTTCCCGCCTCCCACCCCGCCTCTCCTTCAACTCCCTGCTCGCCGCCGCCTCCACCTCCTCGCACCCCCGCCTCCGCTCCCTCGCCCTCCCGGCCCTCGCGCTCGCGCACCGCTGCCCCGCCGCCGCCGGCCCGCTCGACTCCTACGCGCTCTGCTCCGCGCTCCGCCACGCCTCCGCGGCCCAAGCGGGGCCCCTCCACGCGCTCGCCGCGAGGTCCGGGTGGCTCGGCAGCGTCTTCGTCTCCTGCGCGCTCGCCGCGTCCTACGGCGGGTCCGGCAGGTTCCTGGACGCCCGCAGGCTGTTTGACGAAAGCCCCGCTAGGAATGGCGTCTTCGGGAACGCCGTTCTCGCGGCCTACGTGGGCGCGGGGAAGTGGGCTCCGGCTCTGGACTTCGCGAGGAGGTTCCCGGAGCTTGGGCTCCCGGCTGACGGGTACACGATGACGGCCGTGGTGAGGGCCTGCGGAGAGACGGCGAATGCCGATCTGGGCGGCGAGGCGCACGGGCATGCGATCAGGAGGGTCAGAGGTGTGGGGTCCGACGTGTTCCTGATCAGCGCGCTCGTGGACATGTACGCCAAATGCGGGCTCGTTGGACACGCGGAGCGGGTGTTCAGGCTGGCGCTGCGGGCCAACGCTGGTGGAGACGATGTTGTGCTATGGACGGCGATGCTGAACGCATATGGGCGGCACGGGCAGTGCAAGGAGGTCATCCAGACTTATGACCAGATGGTGGCTTTCGGGGTCTGGCCTGACGATCTGGCTATTCTGGCCGTGCTCTCGGCATGCCACCATGCTGGGGAGGTTGCCAAGGGGCTCAGGTATTTTGAGTCTATGCGCGCAGATTACAGGCTGGTGCCCACACCAGAGCACTACGGTTGTGTGGTCAACATGCTATGCCGGGCAGGAGAAGTAGCCAGGGCATGGGAGATCGCTACCAGGGAGGAATGTGGAGGTAATATCGGCGTCTCTACATGGGGCGCTCTTCTCAGTGCTTGCTGTGATTGCCGCAATGTTGAGCTTGGGAGACTGGCAGCTCGGAAGGCAATTGAACTGGAGCCTGGGAATGTTGGGATTTATGTCGAGCTGTCAAATTTGTATGCGAGTGCTGGCTTGTGGGAGGAAATTAAGAAGCTGCGGGAGGTGATGAAGGACAGGGGTTTCGAAAAGGATGTCGGGTCTACCTGGGTTGAGCAGAATTCTTGAAATGACCCACACAAATTCAAAATGCCAAAATATGATCTGATCATTATGGTTGGAGTAAAGGAGGGGTATCTGATCTTTTTATGGGCTGCCACCAGATCTATGAGAAAAAGAAGCGATATTTTTTGCTGGACCACAATATCTGAAGTGTAATCTTGCTGAAGATTATCGGGTGGAAATTAAGGTGAGCCCAATTGTGCCCATTTTTTGGCATGGACTGCAAGAATGAACATAAAATGATATGATACCGTCACTGAACCATGACAAGCAGACAATGCAATGCATTTTTTGACATTCTTCCATGAGCTCTTCTGAGTTCTGACAACAAATGTCTGCGCCCTTCCATAGTCTGTTTTTTGCAGTACAACGACTTGTATCAAAACTGGAATTTACGTGAAGTGCCCTATCCACCTTCTACTTCAAGTGTCTACAATTGCGTGCTGCTTGTTAGAACTCAGCACATGAGCAGATGGTCTCTAAAAGACATAAAAGGGAAACAGCAGTAGGAATCTCTCCTTTATGAGCTAAAGCATGGTTATTCAATTCGTCTTATGCAAGCAAAAGCATATACATGTGCCAGAAAGCACGTCTAGCATCATCCTTGTAGCTTAGCTCCCTGTTCTGCTAAAAAGCAATGTTAGAAGTTAGAATGCTCTTAAAATTACACTACCATAAATTAAAGCTTTTGAAGTTTGGCACCTCATTAACCTCAACGTATAGAATAGTCGGCTCTTATTACACAGCCACACATTCTTCCCAAGCCCAAGTCACCTGGTAAATTATGTTTAGAACATTCTTTAGGAGGTAAGAGAAACTAGACCTTAACCCCTTATTGCAGAAACCCAACTAGCAACTGAGTTGGTAGGTTTTCCCTCGAATAATTCCTGCAGCTCAAGAACCAGGCCAGCTCTAACTTCACTCCCAGGGCAGGAATCAACAAGAAAGGGCAGAAAGAGAACTTGTAGGACAAAAAGGGAAGAAAGGAATGCATTCCAAGCTTGCATTCCCTTGGTTCTCTCGGACTATATAAACACTCAGAGTTCCCTTGATGGGTCTACCCGAAAAATCTCTCTGTCCTCTTGCTTGCGCCAATAATGGGTCTTCCCTTCAGCGCGTTAAACAAGTTAGGTAAATCCTCAAGTCTCAGTTCTTTCTATGGTTTTGTTTTGTTCTATAATATGCCGGTGCCACATGATATTACATGGTTCTTGCGGTTCCGCGCTGTTTTATCTGTTGCCTGAGCTTCTGTCCCATATTCTAAATTTGTTAACTCGTGCTGCTGCTCTTCTCAGGAGTGCCAGGATTGGGCGCAGTAACTACCGGACAAGTTTATGATCGGCATTTTAAGAACAAGGATACCCGTACCTTTGAAGAATTTCACCTTGCATATGTCGAATTCTGCAAGTAAGCTTCCTGTTTGTGCAGTTACATTGCCTGCACTTCTTGTCCCAAACCCTTTATTCACGTCATTATCCGAAAACACTGCAGGTATTTCAACACTGTGTTGCCTGGCCAAGATTTCGATACTCCAGACCTTGAAGAGATAAGGGTAAACCCGTCATCCATCTGTTTTTCTTTTCTTTTCGAAGGGATGTGATCCTGTGTAAATATTTAGGGCATCTGGCAACTGACTGTTACATATCATCCAAAAACTCAACTGAACATGGTACATGCGGATATTGCAGGCATTTCATAAAAGATGGGCAGGGGTGGACGAGGCCGGGAGGAAGAAGATCTTCATCGAGTATATGCAGGAAAACGTCCACGAGGCCAAAGTCGACGACAGCCTCTTCATCATGGCCGGCCTGGCTGCACCAGCGGCGGCCATCATCGCCAAGAAGAGCGGCGAGAGCATCCCGCAGGTCAAGAAGTTCAAGGTGCATTTAATCCCCAACGTCGTCTTCGTGCCGCTGTGCACGCTGGTTGCCATTATGGGCGCCACTGCAGTTCAGATGAGCAAGAAGAGCAAAGAGAACAACACCAAGCCTACGAGCTGATCCCGTCTCGTTCCGGTCTGCGGTTTAAATAAAGATGGTGTAACAAACAAGAAACCTGGAAAGCATGTTATCATCCAAATGATTGTATAAAATTATACTAAGATGCAAGTCATGGGTTAAATATATGTTTCTTCTGTTGTTCAAATAAACCGATGAAAAGAAAGTAGAGTTTGAAAAAAATACCTGATATAAGCAAGTTTGTCCCAGTTTGTTATTTCTTATTTTTATTTGTTTCCATATGGCCATTTCTCACACTTTCTTTGGTGTTCTTTGAGCATCAACAGAAATGTGATAAACTGATAACGTTTGGCGCGTGTTGTAAATTTGTTCAGAGTGCACAAATTTCTCATTCAATCAAAAGTCCGTATTGCCCCTCTTGCAAGACACTGCACTTGCAAGTAAACCTAGATTCCTGACTGCTGCAAGAAAGCTATTACATTTTAAGCTTGCAAAGCACTGCACTTGTATGACCGCTACAGGAAAGCTAATTTTATGTGCGGTGCAAATCAAGCATGGAATCAAACAAGATGTTGCTCAAGAAAGAACATTCACCATGAAAACATAGCATACACGCAGCTGAAATGCAAACCGAGGAGAAGTAATTTCATCACAAGAACTTTCACAGAATGTTACTTTTTTTTTATCTTACACAAGGGCCTAAGGAATTCCAAGAGAACAATCAGACCACCACGTTAACATTTCAATGAGAGCACAAACCACCAGAACATCAATGCCTCTGAATTAAGCTAGTACAAGTGCTAAGCCCATGATCTGTATAACACACTTTTACCTCACAGAGCCTATTCTCTCTGGCAAAAAATATTCTATTACAATCAAATTTAGACGAGAACACAGAGAGGAACGTCTATTACGGCCTCAAGTTTGCAACCCTAGGAGCTCGGTATACGTCGGTTGTTAGTTATCCTTGCAATAGAACAGTCGCTGAGCTGTTGTTACTTTCCCCTGAAAAGCAAGCGTGAATAGCAAATAGTACTAGGTAAGCATACGCCAAATAAAGCAAAAGAAAGATAAAAAAAAAAAAGGTAGCTTGGTTTGCCTTTTTACTTACGTGTTCATCTTTAGTGTGATCTTATCTCCTTTCAAGAGGATCCGACCTGCAAATGATCGAGGAAACAGATTATGAAGTTTTCACTAGTCCGAGAGCAAAATAAATACTCCCTCCGTTCCTAAATATAAGTCTTTTTAGACATTTCAAATGGACTACAACATACGGATGTATGTAGACATATTTTAGAGTGTAGATTTACTCATTTTGCTCCGTATGTAGTCACTTGTTGAAATCTCTAGAAAGACTTATATTTTGGAACGGAGGAAGTAAATGATAGCAGAGTACTCGTTTCATCACCGAGAGACTTCCTAGTGTTTTTCTTGAGGTTGATCTCCTCGGCATCCTCCAAGACCAGATTCATGTATTCATCAAAGCCCTACAGCACAGGCTGCAGTAAGTGTAAAGTGTTTGTTCAAAATTCAACAATGCCTTCTGGTCCACTTTGTTAAAACGGTATGGAAATGCTACCTCGACGTGCATGCTGAAAGCCGCAGATACAGTATTTAAGGTCTTGAACAACAGTCGTTTCTTGATCATAACAGTTATTCTTTAATAAATAAAAAATATATACAGAGCGGATAAGTTGTGGGGTATTTATACAGAAATTGCAGGCATAAAGCCGGCAAAAAAGAACCAAGCAATAGGCTATCAGATATGTGTTGTCAAATTATCGCCGATGTTTGGAGCTACTTTTCTTGATGTCAACACATGTCTGCTCAATAAGTAAGAGCATCTCCAGCCGTTGGCCTCCCAGGAGGCATAAAAATCGCCGACTGAGGGCGAGCCGGCGGTATAATCCGCTCTGGGGGCGATTTGGCATCCAGCCGTCGCCCCCAGGCGCCGATGCCGGCCCATTTTTCTACCCAATTTCGGCGAAAAATGGCCCTATATTGGCGCGAATCGGCCCATATTCGGCGATGTTTATTGAAAGTTCTAAGGAAGCACCGGGCTGCTATTGGATATACTCTTGATGATTTAAAGGGCATTAGTCCCACTCTATGTCAGCATAAGATTAACATGGAACCTGATGCTAAAACCGTTGTCGATCATCAACGTCGGTTAAACCTGAAGATGAAAGAAGTGGTAAGAGCGGAAATATTAAAGCTTCTGGAAACAGGTATAATCTATTATATAGCTGATAGTAGATGGGTAAGTCCCGTTCATTGTGTTCCTAAGAAGGGAGGCATTACTGTTGTTCCTAATGATAATAATGAATTTATACCACAAAGAATTGTTACAGGCTATAGAATGCTTATTGATTTCAGAAAATTAAATAAAGCCACTAGAAAATATCATTACCCTCTACCTTTTATTGATCAAATGCTAGAAAGATTATCAAAGCACACACACTTTTGCTTTCTTGATGGATACTCTAGCTTTTCACAAATACCTGTTTCTCAACCTGATCAAGAAAAGACTATTTTTACTTGTCCCTTTGGAACTTATGCTTATAGACATATGCCTTTTGGTTTATGCAATGCACCTGCTACCTTTCAAAGATATATGACTGCTATATTCTCTGACTTTTGTGAAAAGATTGTAGAGGTTTCATGGATGATTTCTCCGTCTATGGGAAGTCATTTGATGATTGTTTAAGCAATCTTGATCTAGTTTTGCAGAGATGTGAACAAACGAGTCTTGTCTTTAATTGGGAAAAATGTCACTTTATGATTAATGAAGGTATTGTTTTGGGTCATAAGATTCCCGAAAAGGGTATTGAAGTGGACAAAGCTAAGCTTGATGCAATTGAGAAAATACCATGTCCCAAGGATATCAAAGGTATTCGTAGTTTCTTAGGACATGCTGGCTTCTATAGGAGATTTATCAAAGACTTTTCTAAAATTTCTAGACCTCTAACTAACCTTTTACAAAAGGATGTTCGTTTTGTTTTTGATGATGATTGCTTTGAGGCCTTTGAAACACTTCAGAAAGTTTTAATTTCTGCACCTATAGTTCAACCACCTGATTGGAACTTACCTTTCGAAATTATGTGTGATGCTAGTGATTATGTTGTTGGTGCTGTTCTTGGACAAAGAGTTTATAAGAAACTGAATGTTATTCATTATGCTAGCAAAACTCTAGACAATGCCCAAAAGAATTATGCTACCACTGAAAAAGAATTCTTAGCAGTTGTGTTTGCATGTGACAAGTTTAGATCATACATTGTTGATTCAAAAGTGACTGTTCACACTGACCATGCTGCTATTAAATATCTTATGGAAAAGAAAGATACTAAACCTAGACTTATTCGGTGGGTTCTCTTGCTACAAGAATTTGACTTGCATATCACTGATAGAAAAGGAGCTGAGAATCCCGTAGCTGATAACTTATCTACACTTGAAAATGTGCTTGATGACCCACTACCTATTGATGATAGTTTTCCTGACGAGCAGTTACCTGCAATAAATGTTACTAATAGTACTCCTTGGTATGCTGACTATGCTAATTACATTATTGCTAAATATTTACCACATAGTTTCACTTATCAACAAAATAAAAAGTTCTTTTATGATTTAAGATATTACTTTTGGGATGATCCACATATTTATAAATAACGAGTAGATGGTATTATTAGACGTTGTGTACCTGAGCATGAACAGGGACAAATCCTTCGGGAGTGTCACTCCGAAGCATATGGAGGACATCATGCTGGAGATAGAACTGCTCATAAGGTATTGCAGTCTGGATTTTATTGGCCTACTCTCTTCAAAGATGCTTGTAAGTTCGTCTCATCCTATGATGAATGTCAAGGGATAGGTAATATTGGTAAGCGTCAAGAAATGCCTATGAATTATTCACTTGCTGTTGAACCATTTGATGTTTGGGGATTTGATTACATGAGACATTTTCCTTCCTCTAATGGGTATACACATATTTTGGTCGCTGTTGATTATGTTACTAAATGGGTAGAAGCTATTCCAACCAGTAGTGATGATCACAACACCTCTATTAAAATGCTTACGGAAGTTATTTTCCCAAGATTTGGAGTTCCCAGATATTTAATGATTGATGGTAGTTCTCACTTTATTCATGGTTCTTTCCGTAAAATGCTTGCTAAATATGATATTAACCATAGAATTCCATCACCTTATCATCCTCAGTCTAGTGGTCAAGTTGAGCTTAGTAATAGAGAAATAAAATTAATTTTGCAAAAGACTGTTACTAGATCCGGGAAGAATTGGTCTAAGAAATTAGATGATGCACTTTGGGCTTATAGAATAGCTTATAAAAATCATATGTGTATGTCTCCTTATAAAATGGTTTATGGTAAAGCTTGTCATTTGCCTCTTGAGTTAGAACATAAAGCTTTTTGGGCAATCAAGGAACTCAATTATGATTTCAAACTTGCTGGTGAAAAGAGGTTATTTGATATTAGCTCATTAGATGAATGGAGAACCCAAGCATATGAAAATGCCAAGTTATTTAAAGAAAAGTTAAAATATGGCATCATGAAAGAATCCAAAAGCGTGAGTTCAAAGTCGGAGAATATGTTCTTTTGTAGAACTCTCGATTCAGGTTCTTTGCAGGAAAACTCCTCTCTAAATGGGAAGGCCCCTATGTTATCGAGGAGGTTTATCGGTCTGGAGCCATCAAGATAAATAATTCAAAGGTTGTTAATGGGCAACGAATAAAGCATTATAATGTAGCATTATGTAGGGGTTGATGCCTTCCCACCCACCCAAGTTCAAGGTATGGTACTTGCAATTTTGGTTTGTTCCACCAATTATACTGTAGGGGGTTCCCTTACAGTCTTTCTGTAAAAAACGGAATCTGTCAAATAAACGAATAAAGCATTATATCTCAGGTACGCCCATTAATGTTGAAATCAATGTTATCCAAACTTTGACACCGTAGGAACACATAAAAGAGTCCTTCCAGAACACTCCAGAATCGTCAAAATAAGGAGGTACTTGATAGGTAAGTAAACGGACTCCGAAAAATCCGCAAAAATATTTTTTATCAGTTTTGGAATATTTACAAAAAAGGAAAATAAGAAATTACCGGGAAGGCATGCCTGGAGCGCCCAGGTGGGTTGTGCCCACCTCGGGTACCTTCCGGACTCCGATTTTCTACAACTTGCTTGTTTCCCAAGATAAAAATTCTTTATATACTCCCCGAACCTGTTAACCACCGTATCGCGGAGAAATCTTCTGTTTTATTTTCTTGCTGTTTGTGCGCAGTTCTGAAAATATTTCATCTCAAGACTCCGATGGAGAGACTATGTTTCGCATCTCATTGCTGACCCAAAGTGCTATGGAGACTTATCTCCCCATGCCTGGGCTACGGATGACGAGGAGGATGCCCATTCGATGAGGATTGATGATTCAAGCTCGGAGGAGGAAGATGTCCCTCTACCTCAACCAGGGGATATGCATGTGGAGTTCAAGAAGTCAAGTCTCCCTATGAGTATTGACCGAGCTAAGAACCAATCTATTCCCTCTCGTTTTCGGCAGAAAAGAAAAGGGGATTTATGCGACAAGATCTTAAAGCTGGAGCTAGAGGTTGATGATCTAAAGGAGGAAATTTCCCTTCTCAATTACAATATGAAAAAGCTGAAGGCACAATTATCTCCACCACCATCTTCTTCATCACCAAAAGAAAACTGAGTATCGGGTATGGGCACTCCCCTTGGCTTTTGCCAAGCTTGGGGGAGGTGCCCCGGTATCGTATCATCCCTACTATCCTTTTGCATTTACTTATCTTAGTTCAATCTTTTGCTTTAGAATAAATGAAAGTTTAGTTTGATCCTTTCTCTTTGAGTTTGCTTAGTGATCTATCTTTGTAATCGTGTGCGAGATATATAATAAAGTTTAGTTTTGAGTTTTTACTTTCTTTACTTCCTTGTTGTAATAAAAATAAAAAGTTATAATAGAATGAATGAAAGAAAGGAAATAAATTAAGATGAACATATGCTAATATTATGGTAGGTGATGACATCACACAAGGAGAAGTATAAGTAGAAAATTTTATCAGAGATTGACAAACATAGCACTGGTCAATGATGCAACTCATGAAAGAATTAATAAGGGAAGAGAAGATTCACATATAAATATATTATCCTAGAAATCTTTTGTGATTGTGAGCCCACATCAAAATATTATATGCCAAAATTGTTGACGTTGGACAAGGAAGACAACTTAATGATTTATGTTTGTTCATATTCACATAGAAGTCATATTGCCATAGTTCCTTTAACATGTGGTGCTTGCCCAATATCTTTTCTAGCCAAAAACTCCGCACTAAGTAGAGATACTACTTGTCCATCCAAAAACCCTTAAACCCAAACCTTTTTCGAGAGTCCACCATACCTACCTATGGATTGAGTAAGATCCTTCAAGTAAGTTGTCATCGGTGCAATAAGGCAATAAAAATTGCTTCTAAAAATGTGAGATCATTAGTGTAAGAGAAAATTGAGTGTTGCACGAACTTGTGATGGTAAAGAATAAAAGTGACAGACTACATAATAAAGGTTGCTATCACAAGGAGCAATGTAACGTGATGTTATTTTGCACTAAGGGATTGAGCATACAAACAAATAAGCACAGGGCAACCTCTGCTTCCCTCTGCGAAGGGCCTATCTTTTACTTTTATGCAAAGAGTCAAAGTTTTCCCTCTTTCCTCTTTTATTTTTATCCTTTGGCAAGCATCATATGGTGAGGAAAGATCTAGGCACATATGTCCAGTTGAATATGGGTGACATGAGTTATTATTGTTGACATCACCCTTGAGGTGAGTATGTTGAGAGGCGAAACTATAAGCCCCTATCTTTCAATGTATCCGGTTGAAACGTTTTGCTCATGTGTATGCGGTGAGTGTTAGCAATCATAGAAGATTATATGATGGTTGAGTATGTGGACTTGCCTAAAGGCTCTGATACATGACCCTTCCTAAAAAGATGATGAATTTTAGTTGCAAAAGTTGACTGAAAACATAGTTTGTTGGTTTCTAACAGAGTTTATGCTTTATACTTCAGTTATGTGATGAACTGTCACTTATTCATGAGAAGTTTATGATACAAGTTCTATGATAAAAGTCTTATGTTTATTTATGTTGCTGTTATAATAATCAACATGATGCTTCTATGTCTGTATTTTGTTTTTATCGACACCTCTCTCTCAAAGCATGTGGACATGTTTTTCGTTTTCGGTTTTCGCTTGAGGATAAGCGAGGTCTAAGCTTGGGGGAGTTGATATGTCCATTTTGCATCATGTTTTCTTGTTGTTATTTACATTGTTATTATGCATAATAATGCTTTTTGGAGTAATTCTAATGCCTTTTCTCTCATAATTTGCAAGGTATACACCAAGAGGGAGAATTCCAGCAGCTGGAAATCTGGACCTAAAAAAGCTACGTTAGGCCACCTATTTTGCACAACTCCAAACAAGCTGAAACTTCACGGAGATTTTTTATGGATTATTTAAGAAATACTGGAGCTGATAACCACCAGAGGGGGCCCACCAGGTGGGCACAAACCACCTGGGCATGCCAGGGCCCCCAGGCGCGCCCTAGTGGGTTGTGCTCACCCCGGCCCACCTCCGGTGCCCCTCTTCTGGTATATAAGTCATTTTGACCTAAAAATTAAGGATAAGACTTTCGGGACGGAACGCCGCCGTCTCGAGGTGGAACTTGGGTAGGAGCACTTTTGCCCTCCGCCGGAGCGATTCCGCTAGGGGAACTTCCTTCCCGGAGGGGGAAATCATCGTCATCATCATCACCAACAACTCTCCCATCTTGGGGAGGGCTATCTTCATCAACATCTTCACCAGCACCATCTCATCTCAAACCATAGTTCATATCTTGTGATCAATCTTGTTACTGGAACTATAGGTTGTTGCTTGTGGGTGACTAGTAGTGTTGATTAGATCTTGTAGTTGATTACTATATCATTTATTTGGTGGAAGATTATATGTTCAGATCCATTATGCTATATATTACCTCTCTGATCTTGAGCATGTTCATCACTTGTGAGTAGTTACCTTTGTTCTTGAGGTCACGGGAGAAACATGTTGCAAGTAATCATGTGAATTTGATATGTGTTCGATATTTTGATAGTATGTATGTTGTGATTCCCTTAGTGGTGTCATGTGAACGTCGACTACATGACACTTAACCATATTTGGGCCTAAGGGAATGCATTGTGGAGTAGTAATTAGATGGTGGGTTGCGAGAGTGACAGAAACTTAAACCCCCGTTTATGCACTATTTCGTAAGGGACCGATTGGATCCAAAAGTTTAATGCTATGGTTAGAATTTATTCTTAATACTTTTCTCATAGTTACGGATTCTTGCGGGAGGGTTAATCATAAGTAGGAGGTTTGTTCAAGTAAGAACAGCACCTAAGCACCGATCCACCCACATATCAAATTCTCAAAGTAGCGAACACAAATTAAACCAACATGATGAAAATGACTAGATGAAATCCCGTGTACCCTCAAGAACGCTTTGCTTATTATAAGAGACCATCTTGGCATGTCCTTTGCCTCAAAAGGATTGGGCTATCTTGTTGCATAGTTGCTACTATTATCATTACTTGCTCGTTACAAAACTATCTTGCTACCAAATTACTCTGTTACTTACAATTTCAGCACTTGCAGACAATACCTTACTGAGAAACACTTGTCAGTTCCTTCTGCTCCTCGTTGGGTTCGACACTCATACTTATCGAAAAGAGCTACAATTGATCCCCTATACTTGTGCGTCATGACTGAGCAGGCAAACCGCCGAACACCTTGCGGGTGTGGTGGACACACACCCGTCGGTACACTGCCCTGCGCGGCCGGAACGCCGGAAAAATCGCCCGGGCGGTGGTGGAGTGCCTATCACGGTGAAACCTCTTCTCTTTTCCGGCGGGGAACGACCTATCTAGCGGTGTTGGGCTGTGGGCGGCGACGGGATCGACAGGCTGGCGACCGAGCGCGCGGATGGCGGGGGGCAAATCTGGACGATTGACTTGCCTTTTCGCTTGACAGTGTGGGCCATGCGTGTTTTTCCCTTGCGCCCCCAGTGCGCCAGGTTCGGCCTATGACCGCCGGCCCCAAAAACGGGTCGAGCCGGCAGATTTCGACGTCTTGGGGGCGCAATTGAGCCGTTTTTTGGCGCCGGTGCGTAAAAAGTCGCCTAGGAAGGCATGTTGGAGGCGCGGCTGGAGTTGCTCTAATAAGCTAACAATAAGAGGCGTCTGATGCATGAACAGGCACTCTGAGATTGCTACTTTTGTTACATTTGACATGTGTCAAGTTGGATTACATGGAGATGCATCAAAGACAACCGCAAGAACCTACCTACATGCGAGTTCGCCGTTCCACTGCACTCGGGTGGCCGTCCTGGTCGCGCTCGATGGTGATGCGAGTTCGCCGACTGCGGCTAGCAGCCGGCTTCGAGTCCTGCCAACTGTGGCTAGCAGTCAGCCCTGGGTTGTGTCGACTACGGGTGCCGCCTGTTGGCGATCGGGGTGAAGCTCCTTGCTCTCGACGAGGCGGGCGGTTCTCCGCCTGCACGCCAGCCTCCAATGCCCGGCGGCGAGCCTCCTGCTGCTTGGCCGCCGTATCGAGGAGTTGCTGGATGTGCAGCGTCATGCAGTGAAGCTCGTCTTCTTCCAGGTGGTCCAGCTCATCTGCAGCCGCCTGGGCGGCACGCAAGTTCTCCAAGGGGTGGCATAGACCGAACGCGCAGCCCCCAGCATGCTGGCAAGGGCGCCGCCACGGTTCCGGACTGGCCGGCTCAGCTGGGCTCGCCAGCCGCCGGCGTGCTGCCTACAGCGCGGTCGACCTCGCGACAGTAGGCTTCGGTGAGGTGCCGCATGGCGGCCAACTTGTTGGCGTTGTCGAGGAGCGAGACGCGGAGCGTTTCGAGCGTCGTGCCGTCTGCTCCCGCCGCGACGGGAGTGGAGAGGCTCCGCATTGCCGCCTGTAGCGAGTCCTGACTAGACCCGTTAGAGGGCTCGTTGTGGCTGGCAGCCAGCACCTCCGTGACGGTGCTGACACTTGCGTCACAGATCGCGGGGGGGAGTGGATCATCGATGACCACCACGTGATCGGGGAAGGTTCCGACGGATGCTGCGTCGGAGTCGATGACCATATCGACTGGTGGGTCGATGGAGCCAACGGACTCCAGGTCGGAGGTGAGCTTGTCGACGATGTGGAGCTTATCGAGGAGCTTGACGAGGCAGCTCTTTGATCCGACCGCGTCTGCGGCCAGAACGGGCTCGTCGTGGAGGTGGGCCTCGCCGAGAAGATCAGCGAGCTCGCTTGCGGCGCACGTGGCTTCTGCACCGCGAAGTGCCCCGGTATCCATGCCATCGGGCATTGCCGGGCTGGCTGCGCTCACCAGGGAGGAACAAAGTTCCGATCAATAACATGTCTCCGGACGACGGTGCACCTTGCCCCATGGTGGGCGCCAAATGTCGGGGGTTTGGTGCGACATATGCCAAAGGATGGCATATCATGCATGGGGTCAAGAGATCATCGCCGGGCCCTGGAAGCGGGATAAGGCGGAACTTGGGACGCCTACGGATCTTACCCAGGTTTGGGGCTCTCCGTGGAGATAACACCCCTAGTCTTGCTCTACGGGGACTCCGTGTCATGACTATCGTCAATATGGTAGCTACAAGGTTGATCCTTGAGCTGTGTTGTCTAGAGGAGGAAGAAGGGCAAGGCTAGCTCTCTCCTCTCCTTCTAGGAATGCAAGTGGTGGCTAGGGTTTCTTCCCTCTCTCTGTGTATCTCCCAATGTCTAACGCCTCTTCATGCAGGAACCTGGGGGGCTTATATAGGCCTACCCCCCAGGGTTACAATGGTAATCCGGCCGGGTGCGGGCCCCGGTCTTCAGCATCTCTGTGTGCCGGCTTCTCTGCCGACTGCTGGGTCCCGCCGCTTGGTGGGTCCCGCCGGCTGTCGGGGACATGTCCGTCCTGTGGGCCAGTGTGATTGTGTTCTGCTGTTGACATCCTTCTGCTGACGAAGGCACCGCCGAGGAGGGCGTGGCTACATTTTCACCGCCTAGTGGTCGTGCACTGTCACCACGCCCCATCTTGTCATCTTAATGGAGTCCAGACTTCAAAGGAACGGCAGGCCGCCTGCTAGAAGGTGGCCCGTTCCTTACGCCGTCAGCCAGAGGCCGGCCGCACCCTGGTGGCCTGTCGGCGGGTGGGGCCTTCCGCCTGCAGGCCGCACCGCCTCCAGGTCCTGGGATCATGGCATCTTCTGACCAAGGTGAGGTCACAGGTAACATGGCTACAGTGACACGCCAGCCAATGGGTGTCCGCGAGGTACACCCACACTGTAGCCATGCTACCTTGGATTCTTGGGGGGGTAGGCTCCACTGTAGCCATGCTCTAGTCTTGTCGTGGATCCTCGGTGCACAATCCGAGGGGGAGGCACGGGGCCGTCTGCCAGATGTCGGCTACTCCACAACCGCTTGTTGATAGTTCGCTGCCTGCCAGCGGCCGGCTCCTGGGGCCTGGCAGCCCTAGGAGGCGGCCTGATGCACAGGCGACCGAAAGATGGCGGTCAGCCTTAATATCTTGAAACGCCATGGGTGGTCGATGAGGACACCCGTGGTCAATATTTCCGACAGTAGTCCCCGAAGCTGGTGGAGCTCTGCGGTCGTAAGCGGGACTGTTGGGCTTTAGCAGCTTCCCTCTTTGTATGATGAGTGATTGCTTTTCCCGTCCGCCTTCTTGAGGAGCCGGCTGTTGGCGGCCGGCTGCTAGATTTGAATCTTCGGAAGGAAGGTGGCCGGACAGCCGGCTGGCCGGGGGCGGGCCTACCGCCTGTTTGTCGCACGCCATGCAGCGTCATCATGTCGAGCCGGCCTGCCATCCCACGCGCGCGACGGGACGTTGCTGCAGGCTTGGGCCCACCACTACAGGGCCTCGGCGCGCGCACGGATCCGCTGCGGTCGAGCTAGTCGGTTGCCCTTCCCACGCGCATTAAATGCACACAGTTAAGGCGCAAAAAGCGCGGGTCGTGCGAGGCATGGTGCAGTTAATCCCACGCCCCGCCCCTTCGGCTTCTTCGCCCCGAGCCTATAAGTAGGTGCAGGAGGAGCTAGCGTAACGCACGCACACCCCCATCTCTTTCTTCTTCCTTTCCCCTCTTGCTTTCTTGCCACCGTCGCGCCCGCTGCTCCCGCCGGAGCCCGTGCTTGCCCGGCCCTCTAGCCCTCTCGCCACATCGCTCGGCTTCGTGCCGATCTATGGCCATCGAAGCGCCGGTCCACCGCTCCAGCGAGTGGGACGGCAGCGAGGTCCACGAGTACCATATCGACTTCCTCCGCCGGTCACGGCGGCTTCCCGCCACTGGAAATGTGGGAGTGCGTCTCGCGCCGGCGAATGAGCTCAGGCCGGCGCCGCAGCTCGGCGAGCTGATACGTCCAAAACGTATCTATAATTTCTGCTTGCTCCATGCCTCTTTTGGGTGATATTGTTATGATATTTATACACTTCCATACACTTTTGATCATATTTGGACTAACCTATTAACTCAGTGCACCCCAGTGCCAGTTTCTGTTTTCGGCTGTTTTTGTATTTCAGGTTTTCACATTACGAGAACTGCCAGGAAAAATCCAGAAAAATTATATAAAAAATCAGCGTTCCAGAACCTACCGTGCGCCCGAAGGACAGCCGGGGGGGACCACCAGGGCTCCAGGCGCCCTGGCGGCGCCCCCCCCCCTGGGCCGCGCCGGGGGGCGCCTGGGCCTCCCGAGGCTCCTCCGATGCCCCCCTTTGGCATATATTTAAAGCGTCTCCCGAAACCCTAGAAACAGGAACTCTTTTTCGCGATCCCATCTCTGTTCCGCCGCCGCCGCCGCTTCCAAGATCGGGAGCACCAGGAGAACTCTTCCCGGCACCCTGCCGGAGGGGAGGATCACCACCGGGAGCTTCTCCACCACCATGGACGCCTCCCGGATGAGTTGTGAGTAGTCTCCCTTGGACCATGAGTCCATGACCAGTAGCTATGTGATGTTCTCCTCCCGTTCTTGTGCTTCACTAATTAGTCCTCGTGAGCTGCCCTACATGATCGAGGCACATATGTAATCCTTATGTTGTTGCTATGATGAGTTTGCTGGGATCCGATGGATTATGAGATTATGTTCTGATTGTGCTTGAGTAATATATTTGATTCACCTCTTTTATGTTTATGTTCGTAAGTAATTCTTGCATGTTCTCCGTTGTTATTTATTGCTTTGGCCAAGTAGTAGGTAGTGACTCCAAGAGGGAACGTTATGCTCGATTGTGGGTTCATGCCCCTCGATGACTAGTTTGAGTGACAGAAACATGAGTGTAGGGGATGTGTTGTTGCCACAAGGGGGAAAACAACGGTGCTTGTGCCCGCGGGTGCAAGGATTGTTTACTTTACGCAAAGTTCTTTTAATGCAGTTGTCTGTTGCTTTGAGTTTACACTATGGGTGGGGCTCGCAACTTAATACCAGCGAGATGTTCTGGATAGATATCTCAAGGTGGATGATTAGTAGTAGATATTGATGGATTTCGGTCTACTTACTTTGGCGTACCGCCCATGCTTTGAACCTCAACCTTTCTTGCAATGTAGTCAGCATTGGTTTGCGCACATGGTCCTGTCAATTGCCCAGCTGTAATTCGTTTACCTCACATAGCTGTTTTATCGTCTTTTGGGAGAGAGAGACATCACTAGTGAACATCATGAGACTCCGGTCCATATTACCATCATTGATCACATCCGCTATTTACTTTTCCGCTATTTACTTACCATTGCAATTATACCTATCACTATTATCACTTGCGTTTGATCCTTTGTAAACTACAAGGCCGGAGGGATTGACAACCTCTCTGTACTCATTGGGAGCAAAGTTATTTGTATCTGTGTGCAGGTCCACGTTGATTGCTAATATCCGGCGCCGTTAGCAGTTGACACCTTCTTGTTGAAACTGGGAGTCTCTGGGAAATCGATCCTTGGTAATACCAAGGGAAAACTTCTGCTACACTGCATCTCAAACCTTCCACTTGGGGTAACCAACGAGGGGTGAGAAGCCACCTAGCAAAGCAATTTCTGGCGCCGTTGCCGGGGACTCCACTCTTCAAGATAGGGGAGTTGCATGCTATCTTTTACCTTTGCTTTTAGTCTTGTTAGTTTACCTTTCAGTTTTGCTTTAGTATCTTTTATCAAAAATCACAAAAAAAAATATTTACCTTTCTGTTAGTAGTCCTTTCTGTTTAGCCAAACATGTCAGGATTTGGTGCTTTGAGGGAATCAGAAGTTCTAGATTTCCATCAAAGGGATGGGGAAAATATGAAGAAGGCATGGGACAGAATTTCTGATGCACATAGGAGAATTATGCCTTGGATACCTATAAAAATTGTGCTTAGAAATTTTTACCATGGTCTTTTTAAATGGTGTAAACACTCTCTTGACATTATAGCCGAGGGAGATTTCCTAGAATGTGATGAAGCTAGAGCTCTTGAAATTATACATGGTCTATCTAGTTACTTTGTTTATGATCATAATTTTGATACTATCATAGATAGACTTGTGACTATTGAAAAGAGAATGGATGCTCTAGACTTAATGAAAGTAGAGAAACCCAAACCCAATAAGAGAGATATTTTGGAAATAGATAATGATTGGGAGCCTCTTGTTAGGATTGGTATCTCTAATCAAGACTTCCTTGCTTATTGTGATATTGGATCTATGGTTTCTACTATGCCAAAAATTGTTCATGATTCTTTAAAATTTAACATGGATAGATTATCATCTCATCATGAACACACTAATGGAGATATTTCTGAAATCCAGGGAGGAATAAAAGATGTACCAGTTAAATTCCTTAAAGGGATTGCAATGATTGATTTCTTCATCATGGAGCCAAACCAAGGAAATATAGTGCTTGGAAGGGACTTCCTCCGAGCAGTTAAAGGCTTCATCGAATCCGCTTACGCGGGAAGGCAAAAGGTGTGTACCCCTTTCCTATAAGGAACAAGAGTGAACTTGTTGAGGAACCATTTGAAGCAATCTATAGCTCCGATTATTATGATGGTTATTGATTCCTCTTTGCATTATGCCTAGCTTAAAGGCATAAAAGAAAGCGCTTTTGGGAGGCAGCCCAATGAATAAATTTATTTTGCTTTTGTTGTGTCTTGATGTTGTTACTACTGTAGCATCATCATTGTATCTTTGCTTTTCAATTTTGTGCCAAGTATAGCCTCTGATTGCTAGAAAGTTCAAAAGTTGTGAGGTGCTGTCCAGGAAACAGATTCTGTCCTTGGATAAAACAATTCGTATAAAATCACCAGATCATCTTTTTGGTCTGAATTTTTTCGACAGCGTTCTCTATATAATTGTCTTTCGTGCATCTGTTCTGAGTTTTTTTATTAGAGTTGCAGAAGTGCCCCGAACAAATCAATTACTACCTGCTGTTCTGTTTTTCACAGATTCTGTCCTGTTTTGCTTTTCCTTCATTTTGCAAACCAAGAGCTTGCTTTTTCTTTGCAAAAACCTTTTGGCAATCTTGAGAAACAGTATACCTTCAAGAATATCTTTATTTCCAGCAAGGTACAATTATTTTATTATGGGTACTAACCTCGCTAATCAGATTATGATGAGTTATGTATGAAGGGAGTTTTCAAGTGTGCGAGGGAAGATGATAAAAAGATTCAGGAGTGTCAAGCGCTCAAGCTTGGGGATGCCCCCATGCACCCCCAAGAAATATTCAAGGAGACTCAAGCGTCTAAGCTTGGGGATGCCCCCGTGCATCCCCTTCTCCATCAACATTATCAGTTCGTCTTTCGTTCCACTATATTTTAATCACTGCATGTGTTATGTGCTATGCTTGGAGCGTCTTGCTTTTAGTTTCCTTTTTAGTTTTTCATAACGAGTCGGAACTCAGCGTTCTTTATGTGGGAGAGAGACATGCTCCACTTCTACCTAGAACATAACATAGAATTTTCATGTCTCTCTTTGCTGTGTGTGTTCTTTGTCTTTTAATAGCTACTATCATGCTCTGCTCTCAGTATTCATGCTTATCTTTTTAAAGAGCTTGTGTTTAGTTGATTGCATGAACTCTCTTTAATTATCATGCTTATCTTATTAAGATAGTTTGCTTCCGTTGCATTGGTTAATATGTCTATAATAAAGATGCTACGTGCATAATGGCGCTTAGTAGTTCAGGTTTTCTTATGGTTAGTCTCAAATAGCTGGGGGATTCCCAATGTGTTATTGGAGTACCAACATGATTTGTTTGCCAATGATGTGGTATGGTTTAGTAATATCTTCCCTCAAGAATTTATTTTGATTGACTTGGCGTATACTCACGCATATTTAAGACTGTAAAGAAAGTCTGTCAAGCCTTGATGATCTTTTGTTTCTGAGTAGCGATATAACTTCCATGCCTGATTCAATGTTGCTTTGCCGCTCTGCATGATTATGACCGTCATTACTCTCTTAGTTGGTCGCTTCCAGTCTTTTGTTAACCTCCACCTGTACTAAGCGGACTGACTGCTTGTGCATCCACATCCTTTTAAACCAGTTGTGCCATATGAGTCCACCATACCTACCTATATGTGGTATTTCACCGCCACTCCAAGTAAATTTACATGTGCTACCTTTAAAACCTTCAGTTTTTGCAATACATAGCTCATGGGAAAGTAGCTTAAAAACTATCGTGGTAAAGAATATGTTGCTTATGTATCTTATTTTCTTATAAGTTGCTTGCTGAGCGGTAACCATGTTTCTGGGGACGCCATCAACTGTTACACTTTTGTTGAATATCATGTGAGTTGCTATGCATGTTCGTCTTGTCTAAAGTAAGGGTGATTTGCCATGGGTTGAATGGTTTGAGTATGCATATTGTTAGAGAAGAACATTGGGCCGCCAACCAAAGCCATGTATCATGGTGGAAGTTTTAGCTTGGACATTAATCATCAATCTCTTATGAGAATATGCTTAAGCATTAAAGAGGAGTCCATTATCTATTTTCTATGTTGTCCCGGTATGGATGTCCTCAAGTTGAGATCTATCAAAAATGAGAAATCAAATGTGATCTATCTCCTTGGACCTTTGTACAGGTGACATAGAGGTACCCCTTTGTGACACTTGGTTGAAACATATGTAATGCAATGACAATCCATGGAAATCCGAGCTAATTAGGACAAGGTGCGAGCACTATTGGTATTCGATGCATGAGGCTTGCAACTTATAGGATGTCTTATGCATAACACATATGAAGTACTACTACCGTTGACAAAATTGTTTCTATGTTTTCAAAATAAAAAGCTCTAGCACATGAGTAATCCCTGCTTCCCTCTGCGAAGGGCCATTCTTTTACTTTTGTGTTGAGTCTCCACCTTCTTTTAAAAAGCACCAACCTGAGAGCATGATTGTCATTCTGAGTGTAATGTGCATTGTCCCAAAGTAGCATTGTCTTTTGCATGATTGTGATATCGTCTATTTTGAAATCATTGTATCTAGTCATCACTTAAACCTTGAAGGTGCCCCTGCATTTATGTTTTGCTTCACTAAAGGGGGCAAGCTAGATATCACTTTATCATATTTGCACATCATATTCATTGCAAATCTATTTGATGTTTCAGTATCATATTGTAAAACTTTCAGTCCTTTGTGATTTTCTCATGAGGCAACTTAATTACTATAGATTCATTGTCTCAGTAAGCTTTTGTCATATGACTATGAAAAAGTCCTATATGGTTAATAGCATGTCACCACAGAAATTATTCTTGTTATCATTTACCTACTCGGGACGAGCAGGAATTAAGCTTGGGGATGTTGATACGTCCAAAACGTATCTATAATTTCTGCTTGCTCCATGCCTCTTTTGGGTGATATTGCTATGATATTTATACACTTCCATACACTTTTGATCATATTTGGACTAACCTATTAACTCAGTGCACCCCAGTGCCAGTTTCTGTTTTCGGCTGTTTTTGTATTTCAGGTTTTCACATTACAAGAACTGCCAGGAAAAATCCAGAAAAATTATATAAAAAATCAGCGTTCCAGAACCTACCGTGCGCCCGAAGGACAGCCGGGGGGGCACCAGGGCTCCAGGCGCCCTGGCGGCGCGCCCCCCCTGGGCCGCGCCGGGGGGGCGCCTGGGCCCCCCGAGGCTCCTCCGATGCCCCCCTTTGGCATATATTTAAAGCGTCTCCCTGAAACCCTCGAAACAGGAACTCTTTTTCACGATCCCATCTCTGTTCCGCCGCCGCCGCCGCTTCCAAGATCGGGAGCACCAGGATAACTCTTCCCGGCACCCTGCCGGAGGGGAGGATCACCACCGGGAGCTTCTCCACCACCATGGACGCCTCCCGGATGAGTTGTGAGTAGTCTCCCTTGAACCATGAGTCCATGAACAGTAGCTATGTGATGTTCTCCTCCCGTTCTTGTGCTTCACTAATTAGTCCTCGTGAGCTGCCCTACATGATCGAGGCACATATGTAATCCTTATGCTGTTGCTATGATGAGTTTGCTGGGATCCGATGGATTATGAGATTATGTTCAGATTGTGTTTGAGTAATATATTTGATTCACCTCTTTTATGTTTATGTTCGTAAGTAATTCTTGCATGTTCTCCGTTGTTATTTATTGCTTTGGCCAAGTAGTAGGTAGTGACTCCAAGAGGGAACGTTATGCTCGATTGTGGATTCATGCCCCTCGATGACTAGTTTGAGTGACAGAAACATGAGTCTAGGGGATGTGCTGTTGCCACAAGGGGGAAAACAACGGTGCTTGTGCCCGCGGGTGCAAGGATTGTTTACTTTACGCAAAGTTCTTTTAATGCAGTTGTCTGTTGCTTTGAGTTTACACTATGGGTGGGGCTCGCAACTTAATACCAGCGAGATGTTCTGGATTGATATCTCAAGGTGGATGATTAGTAGTAGATATTGATGGATTTCGGTCTACTTACTTTGGCGTACCGCCCATGCTTTGTACCTCAACCTTTCTTGCAATGTAGTCAGCATTGGTTTGCGCACATGGTCCTGTCAATTGCCCAGCTGTAATTCGTTTACCTCACATAGCTGTTTTATCGTCTTTTGGGAGAGAGACATCACTAGTGAACATCATGAGACTCCGGTCCATATTACCATCATTGATCACATCCGCTATTTACTTTTCCGCTATTTACTTACCATTGCAATTATACCTATCACTATTATCACTTGCGTTTGATCCTTTGTAAACTACAAGGCCGGAGGGATTGACAACCTCTCTGTACTCGTTGGGAGCAAAGTTATTTGTATCTGTGTGCAGGTCCACGTTGATTGCTAATATCCGACACCGTTAGCAGTTGACACCTTCTTGTTGAAACTGGGAGTCTCTGGGAAATCGATCCTTGGTAATACCAAGGGAAAACTTCTGCTACACTGCATCTCAAACCTTCCACTTGGGGTAACCAACGAGGGGTGAGAAGGCACCTAGCACGAGCGCATCATCTTCCGATCGCATTTCCTTCGCGGTTTTGGTCTTCCGGTGAGCGGATTCTTCCGCTCGTTCCTCGACTTCTACGGCGTGCAGCCCCACCACCTTACGCCAAATACGGTGGTACTGCTCGCCGCCTTCATCGCCCTCCGCAAGGGCTATTTCCGAGTCTCCCCACACTCAAGCTGTGGGAGGAACTTTTTTATCTCAAGCTTGGCACCGCTCTCAGGGGCGAGGCGGCCCAGTGCGTTGCTTGCGTCGTCGTGCGGCGCATGGGGGCCGGGAATTACTTCCCGAAGATCGCCCTGGTGCACTCTGCGAAGCTGTCGCAGAAGACGTACTTCTACGTCCGGAACATCCACTCGGAGCGGGACTACGTCAACCTGCCGGACTACGCAGCTGGTCCGCCTGATGAACCCCGCTCCTCCTGGAGGTTCCGACAGAGAAGCCTTTCGCGTGCCGCCTCCATCGCCCTAGTCCGCCTTCAGGAGCTGACGGAAGTGGAGGGCCTCGTGGGCTCAGACTTGCTGGCCGCCTTCGCGGAGCGCCGTGTGCTGACACCGCAGTCCCGGCCCCACCTGATCAGTGATATGAGCGGGCGCCGAGACCCGAGCCGGATGAACACCAAGCAGATGCTGGTCGCGGAAGTAGTTCGACTGGTGAATTATATCTCCAATTGCAAACTGTCGGAGACGGGTTAGGAGTTCGGCATGCCGCCGTACAGCTGCAGCAATCCGCCGCCTGTGGTAAGCTCCTTTCTTCTTTCTTCTTTCTTCCGCCTTGGCTTGCTTTTGCCGCCTGACCATCGTGTCGTGTTGCAGTGCTTCCCGGGCCAACCGGAACCGGGCTCGGGAGTTTCGGGACGCCCGCTTATGCCGGACCGCTCTTAGAGCGACCCCGATCTGGGGACGGCCGCCATGGAGGAGGATGAGGTCACAAGCGGCGGAGACATGCCAACAGGCGGCTCGTCCGGAGGCTGTGTCGGGGATTGGCCAGACGACGATGAGGATGGCGAGGCGCCATGTCGTGTCCAAGAGGCTGACCCGGCGGGAGGCAGCTCCTCGATGGCGCCACCAACGGCAGGCGGCGGGTCGAAGCGCCGGGCCGACACTTGACTGTATGGCAGCCGGCCCAAGAAGCCCAAGTCTTTAGCTGCCGCAACGAAGTGCTAGGAGACAGCCGCCAAGGCGACCCTTTATCAAAGGGCCCCTAAGCCAAGGCTGACTGTGTCCGCGTAAGCACCCCGTCTTTCCTTTCCCTTTGTCTTTTCCTTCTCCCGCGGGCAATTCATCGGTCTCCTTGCGTCCTTCTAAGCAGAGCTCCGCTTTCCGTCTCGCAAGCTCCCGTCGGCTCGGTGCTTGGAGCGGCGGAGGCCTCTGCCACCCCTCGCCGCATGGATCCGGCCGCCGCCCTACAAGAGGCGACGGAGAGGAATGTGCAAGAGGCGCGGGAGGAGAGGGATGCTGCGGCCCGCAAGAAGGCGGAGGCGTCCCAGGCGCCGCAGGCAAAGGCCGATGTTGCGGCCGAGGCAGAGGCCGAGGCGGCGGCCAAGGCTCAGGCGGACGCCGCTGCCAGGGCACAGGAGCAGGAGGCGGCCCGTCGGCGGTCGTCGGGACCTGCTCATCCACAGCACGCGGCTCCATCGGAGCCGTCTGGTCAAGCGCCGGCTGGTGGTGATCAACCGGCCTTGGAAAGGGAAGGGGACGGCCCTGCTGTCGCCATGGATGCGGAGGCAGCCCCCCTCGTGCCACCCGTCGGGCGCACGGGACAGCCGGCCCAAGGGGCCGATCGCACCGTCGGCCGAGGGAGAGCTGGTGGTGGGTCCGCTTCCCACCACTCGGATTCCTAGCGCCCGCGCCTGGCGAGGGCGGCTTCGGCCCCGCGGCAGGTGGAGGCCGGCGCGGCTAGCTCGTTGTCACCGGATAACGAGGCCACTAGCGCCGCCCTGCCATGTTGGTCGCCTGGCAGCGGCGGCGTTTTGAATGTTGCCTCCTGGGATGTTCTGGACCGGTTCAACGCCCAAGGCGACACCCTGCAAAAAGCTTTGCAGGACTTCTTGGCCACGCGGACGGTCGTCTGGGTATGCTGACTTCTTCTTTTGTTTTTTATTCCTTCAATTTCTCTCGTGGGGGCGCATCAGCGCACCCGCTGGGTGTAGTCCCCGAGATCCGGGCTGGCTGCTGAGCAGGCGGCTTGGAACTCCAAGGTAATTCGCGTGAGTTAACTTGTTTCTTGCCGTCCTTGTCGCAGGACTACCACAATCTTCGGGTGGCCGCCTACAACTCCCAGCATCAGGAGCTGACCAAGCGGACAGCTGCCTTGACTGAGAGTCGTAGTAAGTGCTTCATTCTTCTCCTTGCGGGGGCGCATGAGCGCACCCGCTGGGTGTAGTACCCGAGTTCCGGGCCGGCTGCTGAGCGGGTGGCCTGGAACTCCAAGGTTAATTTGTCTTTGTCCGGTGCTGACGCTGTCGGTGTCAAAACCAGCGGATCTCGGGTAGCGGGTCCCGAACTATGCGTTTGAGGATCGATGGTAATAGGAGGCTGGGGACACGATGTTCACCTAGGTTCAGGCCCTCTCGATCGAGGTAAAACCCTACTTCCTGCTATATTAATATGGATGAATATGATTACAAGACTTGATCTACCTCGAGATCGAATTGGCTAAACCCTAAAGTCTAGCCTATGAGGATTTGAGATTCTCCGTTAGCCTCTACGAACTAAACCCTCCGGTTTATATACACACCGGAGGGGCCTAGGGTTTGTACATGCCAACTTGCAGAGGAAGGAAAGATTACACCCGAACCTAAACCTGTCATTATACGAATATAGGAGTCCTATCCGGATATAAGAGATTATCTTCGATTATGATCTTCATGGCCCTCCAGTCCGGCCCACCAAGAGTTATATGGCCTCCCGAGGACCCTTCGATCCAGGACTCCCTCAGTAGCCCCTGAACTTGACTTCAATGATGATGAGTTCGGCTTCTCTATTGTCTTCGGCGTTGCAAGGCAAGTTCCTTTCTCCGAATATATCTTCTGCAAAAAGTGTATTGTGTTCGGCTCTACAAGGTTAGTACAACCCTTAACCTCGAAGGCAAGGCTCTTAAAGGAAAATGAATAGTGTGTATTTACTGAGAACTTTTGGGTGAAGCATCGCGTCGAACCCACTAACATATCGAACCATTTTTATTCGGCCCTGGTTTCGCGTTTCGAGGTAAATCCTCATCGACGCGTCCCATCAGAATAGAGATTGTGCCCGCTTTTAGTGGGATCCTTATCAATATGACGTGAGCACCCACGCCGTGCATTACGCACGACCGCTTTGGGAACCGACGAGGTTTATGGCTAAAGTGGGGGGACGCTCTGTATTCACAGCGTTATAAAAGGATATCCATCCCTTTCATCAGCCCCAAGCCTTCCTCATTCTCGAGCTCTTCCAATCTCCCTAGCCCCAGTATTCTCATCTCCTGCACCTGCCGCTCCTTGTTCCTCAACCACTATTCCCCTCCCCAGCAATGGCTGGATCCGGTGCCAGGGGCAAGTGGGAAGCTACCACGGTCACTGAAAAGACCGTGAAGGATCTACGGAGCGCGGGCTATCTCGCCGCTAACATCGCGCACCGAGTCCCTGCCAAGGGTCAGGTGATTCCCGTCCCTGAGGCGGGTGAGAGGGTAGTATTCACTTCCCATTTTGTTAGGGGGCTAGGGTTTCCAGTCCACCCCTTTGTTCGGGGTCTTTTGTTCTTCTACGGGATAGATTTCCATGATCTAGCCCCGAACTCAATACTTCACATATCCGCTTTCATAGTGGTATGTGAAACTTTCCTCCGCATCCCTCCACACTTCGGCCTATGGCTCAAAACCTTCAACGTGAAGCCAAAGGTGGTGGACGGACAGCATGCGGAGTGCGGGGGCACCATGATTAGCAAGCTCCCAAACGCAACTTGGCCCAAGGGCTCATTCGTGGAGACGAATAAGGTCTGGCAGCAAGAGTGGTTCTACATCACCGAACCCCGCGACGCCAAATGGGCGGCGGAGCCTGCTTTCAGATCTAGACCCCTAGAGAGGTTGACCTCCTGTACCAAAAAGGGTCTGGACTGGGGGTCGCAAACTGAAGTAACGACTCTCATGAGCCATGTGTCCGGCGTGATCTCCAAGGGGCACCATCTCTCCTCCGTGGTCCAGGTAATGTTGACCCGACTCGTTCTCCCTTGCCAAAGCTGGGACTCCTCCCTATGGGAGTTCGATCCAACAGGAGACAAGCCGCTGAAGCATCTCTTCGGCTTTACGCACAAAGAGATCTGGAAGCATCTCTTCAAGAGCCAGAAAGAGTGGCTCGAAGAGATCGAGCACGCGGGCTATAGCACTGCGCTCTCCGCCCTAGAGGTAATAGCAATCTTCGCCGAACACATATTCCTTCCCTTATTTAATGATAACAGGAATTGGAATTTTTGCGTGATATACAGGGCTGGACGAAGAAGGCGACCCGGATCAAGTGTCCGGCGCCTTTGCCCGAAGACCCAAAATCGCCTCGACTGGTGGCGATGCTGGTCCCGGCGTCGTACAAGGCGCCAACTAAGAAGCCTAAGAAGACAAAGGACAAGGGGGCCAGAGATAGCCCCCATCCCGCGGACAGGAAGTCCAAGGAAATCAACATCCTCTCCTCCAACGATGTGGAGGAAGATAATGAGGAGGAAGAGAAAGAGGAAGAGCCCCCTACGCAAGGCAGGGGGAAGTAGAGGGGGGCCGTCGCTGATGCGGGTATGGTTGCGCCCTGGAGGACTGAACCTCGGAGCTAGTTCAGATTCGTCCGAACATAGCTTTGTGGTGAAGCCTAGGGTGAAACCCCTGCCCCAATCATAAGTTTGTCCGGATTGGCTGCTGCACCTTTGCTTTGTTTTAGCATTTACTTAGTATTTCTCCTCTGCTGACCTACAGCCCTCCCGATGGACACCCTGATGCTATATCATCGGAGGGGAACTCTCTTGCGCCTAGAGAGACGGAGAGTGACCCACCGGTCCGAGCTCCATCACCCATGATCGGCAAGGACACCGAAGTGTCCTCCCAGCGGGTGTCATTCACCCAAGGAGACGAGGGCAGGGTAGGTGACGGGACGGCCGGAGGTAACACCTCGGCCGCCGCTCACCATGGGGAAACAACCCCCATGGAGACCGAAGACGTGGGGCCCAAACAATCCGTGGCCCCACCGAATACTGTCCAGTAGCCTAGTGCGACTCCGGGGTCCGAAGACCCGACTCCTTAAGCGGAGGAGGATACGGTGGCGCCCGGAGTTAATCCGGAAGCGCCAGACTCTATGGAGGGAGCACTGCAAAGTGCTCTTGTTATTGAAGAATACCGCACCATGATGGGTGCGGTGATGAAGAAGATTCAGTTCGTCGAGGGCGGACTGAATGAAGCCTTCAATAGCCTGTTAACAGGCTTTGAGGTAAGCAATGTAATGCTTTTTATAGAACTTTATTTTTTTTAATGCACATGCATAGACAGTAGCCCCTGATGCTTTGTGTGATTCTGAAAAGAATCAGATGAAGTATCCATAGTATAGCATACTTACAAAGCTGAACTGCTGTGCAGGCTTCATTAGTTACGGCAACTGCGCGAAACGCAGAAGTTGCCGAACTAAACCGAAAGCTCGAGTTGGCCAACGTGGACCTCGACCGCGTCAACCGGCGTTTAGATGAAACGCATGGTATGCGGAATTTTAAAATGTCAATAAGACTTAATTAATTGAGTATGTTTATAAACTCTAATATTGTATTATGTATTAAATAGTTGGTGCCACTGAGCTCGAGGTGGCCAAGGCCAAGAAGGAGGCCGAGACGAACAAGGTAGTCGCTGACAAAGCGGCTGCCGATTTAGAGGATGAAAAGGCTGAGTGCGAGAAGCACCGGGCTCGGGTGTCCGAAGTCGAGTTCGAGCTCAAAGATGACATCCTTAAATGTGAGGCATTGGAGAAGAAGACTTCGGAACAAGCGACCGAGCTATCTACGGCAGTGAAGACTGCCCAGGATGCGTGAGGAGAGTCACACAGCGCCCGTCAGGAAAGTGAGTAGGCATGGCAGATAGCATCTGCTAAGACATTTCTCTTACAGAGCATCTTCGGGGGGCAGAAGTACATTGGGTTGACACGGTTATGGAGTTCTCTAGGCGTGTTTGCTGATCTTCCGAGGAGCAGTGCTGACGCCGCCCTGCACTTCCGAGCCTTGGAGGGGAACAACACGAAGAAGCTGTTCTGGTTGCAATTCTATGCGCCAAAACATCCGGTGCCCCTCAGCGACCAGATGAAGCAGCTGGTCGAGCTGCACAACATTGCGGGCTCGGCCATGAAGGACTTAATAGTCTGGCTATGGACCGCTGAGCCAATCCCAAGTACCTACTTCGGATTGGTGAAGCGGCTCATCGAGGCGAGTCCGCGGGTCGACGCATTGACGCGTTCGGCCTGCATAGAAGGTGCTCGGATGGCCTTCGCTCGTGTCAAAGTGCACTGGGCGAAGATGAACGCAGGGCATATAGCTACTGCTGGCCCACCCGCAGGCAAGGAGCACCGCAAGCCGGAGAAGTACTTCGAGGACGTCATCGACGGTGCCCGCCTTATAGAAGGCCAGTGTTCGAAGGATGTTGTCTTCGAGTGATTGTATCCAGATGTAAAGACTATGCTTATGAATCCGATGTATATAACTTTCACGCTACATATGATATCAGCGTCTTTTACCTCCTGTTTGACTATTTATTTAAATCTGAAAGTTTCCAGTCGTCGGCTTCAGCCCCCATGTACATAGTACTGGGGTGTTCGGCCATATGCATATACACTCTTTATCCAACGTCTTGGTCCGCGTAGGAGGTGTATGCGGAGCGAACCAGGCAATCAGACTATGCGGCCTTATTGCTTTCACTTAGTCGTAGGAGCTTGACATGTGGGGCTAGATACTAGCCCCTAGTGCAGATATGATATTCCTTTACTTAAGGCATCCAATTGCACCTGGTTGGGCGAAAACCAACCCTTCGTATAACACGGGGTATATCTCTATTGATTGTAGTATAAAACTAAGTCACTGGATTGCGGACCAAGTTCTCGCCTATCATGACGGTCAGTTTTCGGCTTTCTCTACTGAGTTACTTGACCGGACGAGCCAGAAGTACAATCGCAGTAGTTCTCCCTTTACACCCTAGCCGAACAATCGGGAATGGAGGGGTAAGCACAGGAGCCGGGCAACCCAACTATTGACCCAAGACATGATTCAGAATTGATGCATATAAGGCAAACATCCAGGACGCCGAACACTCCCTATAGGTTTTCGATCTTTTCAACATATACCGGGCTGAATACAGCCCCTGGTATTTACCCTTATTGACAAGGCACATATGGCAATCTGATGTGGAAAGAGAACATTTATGATGAGTGAATAAAACTCTGAACATAATGCGAATCAAGCTGCTCTATTAATATCCCTTTATAGTATGGCGAGCCGCAAACTTACAGACAATGCCGAAAACCTTTTTGGACATTTGACATGCCAAAAAGGTATATAACAAGAAAGAGAAAAAAAGTTTACATAGGGTCTTAATCTAAAAAGAAACCTTAGTGCGGTTCCTTGCTGCACGTCTACGCCGTTTCCTCCTCTGTAATGTGTCCTTGAAGGGGTAAAAGTATGATGTCCATCTATAAAAAGAAAGGAAAATAAACCTGGGAAAGAAAAATTAAACCAGTGTGGCCATAATAAGTCTGGTTCATTTAATAAATCTAAAAAGATAAGTTTAGAGTCCGAATAGGGTCAACCCGAACTATGGACTTTATGCACGCGCCCCCGGTCGTTGCCCAAGGAATTTTTAAGGTGTAATTATGTACTCGAGGCACATATGCTATCACCTTATGGGGCAGTCGACGGGGGCGTAACTGTCAATTCTACTTAGGCTCATCTCAGCTGCCGCACTGAGGCGTGTGTCAGACACGTTTAGTTATGTCTGCGATTGATAGATTATCCGGCTTGAATAGGCCGTTTTGGACTTCGGCTGCTAAGGTCGCAGTGTCCTCCTCTGTACGGAGAGAGCGCTCCATATTTCCATTGACCGTGATGACACCGCATGGTCCGGGCATTTTAAGCTTTAAGTAGGCATAATGCAGGACTGCATTAAAGCGGGTGAAGGCCGTTCTTCCGAGTAGTGCATGATAGCCACTTCGGAACGGAGCTATGTCGAAGGTCAACTCTTTGCCTCGAAAGTTATCAGGAGAGCCGAATACGACCTCCAATGTTATAGAGCCCATGCAGTGGGCTTCTACGTCCGGTATCAATCCTTTAAAGGTTGTGCTGCTTGGCTTGATTCTTGATGGGTCGATCCCCATCTTGCGGATAGTGTCCTGATAAATCAGATTGAGACTGCTGCCATCGTCCATGAGGACTCGGGTTAGAAGGTATCCATCGATTATTGGGTCGAGCACTAGGACAGCCGAGCCCCCATGACGAATACTAGTCGGATGATCCCTGCGATCAAAAGTGATCGGTGTGGGGACCCCGACTTGCAAGTCGAGATCACCGTATGCACGTGTACAGTGATCCCAAAGATCAAAGCTCACTGAACACACAGAAGCTGAATAATAAGAGTCTTACATCCATACATACCGTCTTACACAAATTATGACCGTTATGGTTACGTCTTACATAGATAAAGCCTCAAGGGCAGAACAACAAATATAATCAAATAGCGGAAGTCTTCATAGATAAGTAGAACCCATGCCATCTGCCTTAACCTACATGCATTCTGACTGGGAAAGCGTCCTAGTTCGCATGTTTGTCTCCAAAGAACTCTTCTTCAAATTCCTGCTCTTCCATGCCTGGCCAATTAAATAACCAGTGGCAAGCCAATGAGAACTTTGAATGTACTCACAAGCAACCCATGTTTTTGGAACAACTATGACAAGGTATGATATATCACTAAATAGGGTATGTTTGCAGAAAGCAGATTTGTGAGTGCAATGCCATGAACTACCTTTTTAGCGAAGCAAGCATCATAAGAGAATAGGTTACAGATATCAACATAGCCAAGTTTTGATCTCTTCCATCTCAGGCAACTTGTCAAGTCTTTCGACTTGACTCAAACGGTGCTTCACACACACACACACACACACGAGGTTTTGCAAACATTGGACGTACCCCAAGAGCGGTTACCCAACTGTCCTTGACCGTTGACACGGCTATTCGAATAGTTTTACACTCTGCAGAGGTTGCACACTTTACCCACAAGATCCAGGGAACTTTCGTGTCATCCACGACCCGCGGTACCTCAAGTACCCGGGGTAAGCACCCGATCACTATCTTTCCCTAGACGACACTAACATAGAGTCTACTCGATTGGTAGCAACCCCTGTGCCCAACATTTCACATCTTAAAATTGTGGAGCCTCGCTCCCATATTCATCACATACCACTGGCACGGGGTACCAACGGTGTGTCCGGTGCCCTGTGAAAACAGTCATGGTCGCCTATCCAAGCACGACCCCGTCCCGAGAGTGACCCCGTGTCACCCCCATCACTAGTAATGCGGGCACCATGCGAGTATCGGCCTAGGTAATCAATAATGCCCTTTCCCATATAAGGGTAGAGTGGTTGCGCATGTAAGGTTGGAATAACGGTCGCAACTTAAACCAATCCATTTTGAAAACAACACACACACACTTGCCTCGGCACAACAATTCGTCAACAAGTGGTTACCCAACTCATCATGTCCCTCGGGCATAAGTGGCACCCGATGGGATTTTTGAAAAGTCTTTTGAAAGTACTATGCCTCCACCATCATGCATATTGCCGTCCCACTTGCATAGCCACTACCATAGCAACCTATCTATTCCCACCCGCATAACCCTCATAGGAAGGTAGGATCATGATTGATGCAAGTTTCAATAGGAAAGAAACAAGGCGACCCACACAAGTGGTCATCACCTCAACATGATTCCGATGCATTGACAATAAGTGCTATATGACATGCGTAAAAAGGGGTTTCTTAGACATGGTCAAAGGGTTGCTTGCCTTGGCTGGCTCTTCAAGTCCTTCTCCTTCTTCTTCTCCAACTACTTCGTCAAACACGTGATCTATTTGTCGCAAAAGAACAACGGAAAAATAAGGCAATAATAAAAGCATAAAAGTCAAAGTGTTCAAAAAAATGTCAACTCATTTTTATAAATTAATATGGGAAAAACTAAGAAGGGGAAAATTCTTAGTTTTGGATTTGGAGTGACAGAATAGGATGGAGGGATTTTTAAACAAAGGTTTCATTGTTCAAATTTGGATTTGAATTTGAACAGTACAGAAAAGGTTCATGAATATGTGTGAAAGTTACATCATTAAATAGGTTGGAATATTAAAAGATTTTAGGAGTTTAAATCAATTATTTTGGATAATTATTTTGTCTTGTGGATTTATTTGAAAATCCACATAAAAGAAAAAAAAGAAAAAGGCCTCTGTGCAACTGGGCCAGAACGGCCACAGTGCACAGGCCCAGAGGCATTTCGGCCCGGGCGAGCCGAGCGGCGCGCGCGCGCCGAGTTTAAACCTGATGGGCGGGGCCCAGCTGCCAGTAGGAGAGAGGGAAGGCGAGAGGGAAGGGAGGCTGATAGGCGGGGCCCGCCTGTCATCCCTAACCCATATCCAGATGGTTGGCGAGCTCACCGGCGGCGATGCATGGCACGGTGGGGCGAGCGGAGGGCAGGGCTGGACTCAACGCGGAGTCGCCATTCAGGTGGTGGTGGAGGTGGACGCCGGAGCTGTCGGGTTCACCGGCGATGAAGATGCACGGCGGAGGAGCGTCGGGCGGTGGTCGTTCCGGTCGTTTCCGGCTACAAACGAGAGGGAAAGGAGAGGGAAAAGGGTCAGTGGGTCCGTGTGGTTCCAGATCGAGTAAGAGTGGGGGCGGAGGAGGCGTATACCTCTGGATCGACAGCGACCCGAGGCGGCGGGGCTCCGGTCGATCCCGAGCACAGAAGCCCCTAGAGGGCTTGTGAGTGGTGCGGGCGTGCGCTAGGAGGTGTGAGGGGGAGGCTGGTGCCACTGGAGCAGCCTGGGGCTGGCTTATATAGCCGGGCGTCGGTCCACCATGGACTTGTGCGCGGCGAGGTCACGGGCGCGGCCAAATGCCGTGAGAGCGCTCGTGAGAGTGTCCAGGCCGTTCGTGGACGAGGTCCACGTCCAGAGGAGGGAAGGGAAGGAGCGGGGGAGGCACCAGAGAGCTCGCGGATGTGAGGCCGAGGATTGGAGCTCGCGGGCGGGCGACGCGCGTGCGAAGGAGGCCATAGGAGGGAGAAGGAGGAGGGGGTCCAGGCTATGGCGTGTCGTGGACGTCGAGGCGCCAAGGCTGGCGCGAGGGGGAGGGCCGAGGTGGCCGGAGGCGCTTGGCCAGGAGCTGCTATAGTGCTAGAGTGCGCGTATGGCCAGCACCGGCATTGTTTATGCCCTGCGGTCGTGGCCACTAGTGTCTGGAAGCTAAGGGAGGTAGTAAACAATAGGGAAATGGCATTGGATGCTCTGGAGGGCTTCTAGAATGAGAGGGGGTTGAGAGAGAAGAGTGCAAGGAGCTGTCCAGAGAGGTAAATGAGGTGGTTTCACCCTTCAATCATTGAGCTGAGGTGCAGCCATTGTTACTGGAGGTAGAGAAGGTCTTGGAGGTGATGTGGTAAAAACTTGAGCCTATTTGGATTAGTGGAAGGAGCCGAAGTTGTTGTTTTGGTAATTGGCCAGAAGGTGTTTGTAGTTTGTTGGGGCAAGCAAATGGGTTTCATTTGGCGTGAGACTCCACAGGATGAAATGGCACATATAATTAGGCCCTTCCACTAAATTGGAGCTCATTTGGGCAAAGTTGCCAATGCAACTTTTGTAAACCCTAGAAATCAACAGAATTGCTTTTATCAAGATCTAGTCATGCAAATCCATTCCCCTTGATGCACCACTTGGTGTAGTGTCATCATTTGGGGTTGCGAACATGTCCACAAAGTTTGGGGGCATTTAGAACAAGTTGGTAATGTAAAGTTGATCGAATTTGAATCTGAACAGAAATGGTTTTGGGGCACTTTTGTGAATCAAAACAATTTGGATTGAGCTGAAACTTTTCAAGGTCATCATATTAAGAGTATGTGACTTTCTAGAATTTTCCTGGAATTTTCAGAGGATATTTCCTTTGTAAATATTTCAAAAGCTTGTAATATCCAGAAAGGGTTTTTAAAGGATTTGCCCAATATTTTGAACATGACCATGTGTTGAAACTCTTATATATGGACAATATATGTCCTATGAGTCTCCCTGAATTTTCCCAAATATTTTTGAAACATTAAAATAATTTCCCTATTAAAGACCATTTCTGGCCTAAAGAAAAAGCCTTTAAATAAAATAGGAAAATAACTTTTAAAATTATACTTTTGTGGTTTATGGGAGTCCCATACCTAATAGGATCCAAATATACCTTTTCAAAGATTTTTCTCATCCTAAATCAAGTACTTGCAGTGCAAATCTCAATTCAGGGGTTTTTGGCAAACTAATTTTAGAAAATACTATTTGGCCAAAATATTTTTTGTAAGAATATACTATACTGTTCTATACACATGGTATGATTATTGGGCAGAAGTTTGGGGCAAGGAGATGAAGTATAGAAGGTGAGGCTATGTTGACTTTTAAAGAGCACTTGAAATCACACAGAGAAAAATTCAACTCCAAATAAAAGCCAAATGATGCAAAAAGTTTTTGTTGGTCCAAATTTTCATGCTTTATTAATGCAATAGCCATGTTACAAAATGCAGGGTGTGACAGACCTACCCCCCTTACAAGAATCTCGTCCCCGAGATTCCTAAACTAGGCTTTAAAAGAGATCGGGAAACTCGGATCTAAGGTAGTCTTCACGTTCCCAGGTTGCTTATGCTTCCGTGTGGTTGCTCCACTGGACCTTGAAGTACTTGATGGTGCGGCTTCGCGTACGTCGTTCTCCTTCATCCAAAATGCAAATGGGCCTCTCGCGGTAGGTCAAATCAAGCTGAAGGTCAATGGCTTGGTGATCGACATCCTTGTAGAGATCAGGCTTGTCCGGAACTTGGAGACACTTCCGGAGTTGTGACATGTGCAATAAGTTGTGCACATCGGATAGTTTAGGTGGTAGTTCCAACTGGTAAGCCACTTCTCCACGTTGGTTGGTGATCTTGAAGGGGCCAATAAATTTTGGTGCAAGCTTCCCCTTAACGTGGAAACGCTTGGTTCCCTTCAGAGGAGTTACTCGCAGGTACACATGGTCTCCAACACGGAAACTCATGTCTCGGTGACGTGAATCGGCGTAGCTCTTCTGCCTTGACTTGGTGGCCTTCAAACGTTCTCTGACTAGTTGGACTTGCTCTTCTGCTTCGCGGAGAACATCTGGTCCAAAGACTAGCCCTTCTCCGGTCTCTGAACAGTTGAGGGGTGTGTGACACTTGCGTCCGTACAACACCTCAAATGGTGCCATTTTATGGCTTGACTGATAACTGTTGTTATAGGAGAACTCGGCAAAATGGAGGCAATCTTCCCACTTGGCTCCATATGCTAAGACACAGGCTCAGAGCATGTCTTCGAGTATCTGATTTACTCGTTCTTCTGACCTCTGGTTTGTGGGTGAAAAGTAGTGCTGATTGACAACTTGGTTCCCAAGGCTTCTTGGAACCTTCTCCAGAATCTTGAAGTAAACTGAGTGCCTCGATCTGACACAATATCTTTAGGAACACCATGGAGTCTCACGATTCGATCGATGTAGAGGCTGGCCAGCTGGTTCTCGCTGTAGGTTGTTTTGACAAGAATGAAATGGGCTACTTTGGTCAAATGGTTGACTATGATCTAGATGGAGTCATGTCCTTTATTCGACCTTGGTAATCCAGTGATGAAATCCATTCCGACTTTATCCCATTTCCACTCAGGAACCTTGAGTGGTTGGAGAAATCCAGCAGGTCGCTGATATTCAGCCTTGACCCTTTGGCACACATCACACTTTGCAATATATGTGGCAATCTCTCTTTTCATCTCATGCCACCAAAATCTTTCCTTCAAGTCTTGATACATCTTGGTTCCTCCGGGGTGGATTGAATACAGAGTGTCGTGGGCTTCTTGCACGATCAAATCCTTCAGCTCCATTTTGTTTGGTACGCAGATGCAGCCTTTGTACCAAACAATCACGTGCTCGTCTTCGGAGAATCCTGGGGCCTTGCCTAGCTTCATCTTCTTCTTGATGCCTTCAATGCTTGCGTGTCCACTTTGTGCTTCCTTGACTTCGTCCATCAGGGTTGGTTTGACTTCTAGGTGGTTCAAATATCCATGGGTAACTAATTCCAAGCCAAACTGTTCGAGCTCTTCAAACAGGGTTGGATGCCTTCCTTTAACTATGGCATTCAGGGAGCAAGCCTTTCTGCTTAAGGCATCGGCTACCACGTTGGCCTTCCCGGGGTGATATTGAACACTGAGGTCGTAATCCTTGATCAGTTCCAACCATCTTCGCTACCTCATGTTCAATTCCTTTTGGGTGAAAATATACTTCGGACTTTTGTGGTATGTGTATATCTCACACCGCTTCCCTAGGAGGTAATGTCGCCATGTCTTCAAAGCATGAACCACTGCTGCTAACTCGAGATCGTGAGTAGCATAGTTCTCTTCATGAGGTCGTAGCTGCCTTGATAGGTAAGCTATGACTCGTCCTTCTTGCATCAGAACGCTTCCCAATCCGGTTCGAGAGGCATCACAATATATCACGAACTCCTTGTGAATGTCAGGTGTTGCCAGAACTGGGGTGGTGGTCAATCTCTTCTTGAGTTCTTGGAAGCTTTCTTCGCATTTCGGCGTCCATTCAAACTACTTGTCCTTCTTCAGGAGCTGAGTCATTGGTCGGGCAATGCTGGAGAATGCTTCCACGAATTTGCATTAATAGCCCGCAAGTCCGAGGAAGCTTCTGACTTCCTTGACAGTTGTTGGGGACTGCCATTGGGTCACAGCTTCGATCTTCGTGGGATCTACCGACAATCCTTCCTCGGTCAAGACATGACCCAAGAATCCAACTTTATGCAGCCAAAACTCACATTTGCTGAATTTGGTGTATAGTTGGTGCTCTCGAAGCTTGCCTAGGACCATCCTCAAATGTTGCTCGTGCTCTTCTTCCATCTTCGAGAAGACAAGAATGTCATCAATGAAGACAACAACAAACTTGTCCAAATATTCCATGAAGACCTTATTCATGAGATACATGAAGTAAGCTGGGGCATTGGTTAATCCAAAGGACATGACCGTGCACTCATACATGCCATATCTGGTTACAAATGTTGTCTTCGGAATATCTTGGGGACTGATTTTCAGCTGGTAGTACCCATATCTGAGGTCGATCTTAGAGAACACCTTGGCTCCGTTGAGTTCATCAAACAGATCTTCAATCTTGGGAAGTGGATACTTGTTCTTGATTGTAACTTCATTGAGGGAACGGTTGCCAATGCATAAGCGGATGGTACCATCCCTTTTTGCCACAAACAGAACAGGTGATCCCCAAGGGGAGGCACTAGGGCGGATAAATCCCTTCCTCAACTACTCTTCCAGTTGCTTCTTCAAATCGACTAATTCTTCCGTCCCCATTCTATAAGGCTTCTTATAGATGGGTCCTGCCCCGGGCATGAGCTCGATGACGAACTCAATGTCACGGTCAGGAGGCATTCCCGGTAGCTCATCTGGAAAGACATCGGGATACTCGCATACTACTGACACTTGCTCCAGTCCAACTTTGGACAGACAGTTGACTTGAGCGGTTTGAGCAGAAGAAGAGTTGGAGGCAAACTTAACTTCGACTCCTTGGTCATTGGTCACGGTGACAGTCCGATTGGCACAATCCAACAAGCCTTGGTGCTTGCTGAGTTAATCCATTTCTAAGATCACATCCAAGCCTTGCGATCTTAAGATGGTAAGGTCTGCTAGGAAATCTACCCCGATAATGACGATACCGACTCCCTTACAGCCTATCTTGGCTCTCATCTCTGCTTCGGGGGTTTGTACCACCATGGGGTTATTCAGGGGTGTAGGGGTCATGCCACTTTTTAATGCAAATCTTTGAGTGACAAATGAATGCGTGGCTCCAGAATCAAACAAAACAATTGCAGGTGCTGAGTTGACAAGGAACGTACTCAGCACGATGTCCAGGTCTTCCTGGGCTTCTTCTGCAGTGACGTGATTCACACGCCCCTTTCCATTGTTGGGCGGGTTGCGAGGAGCTTGGTTCCTTGGCAGCATCCCGCGGCCTTATCGTGGGTTCTGCACATTGGGGCGTGGGGCATCGAGCTTCTTGTTGGGGCACACCTTAGAGATGTGTCTAGACTGGCCACATCCAAAGCAAGTGACTTGGTTTGGGTTGTTGATCTTGTTGCCACCACTGTTATTGGGGTTGTTGAAAGCTAGCCTTGGGTTGGCATACTGCTGAGGCTGATAGTTGGTGCAAGGTGCAGGAGCTCTTGGCTGCTGATAGGTTGGCCTAACCGGGGCTGGCTGCCACGGGCGAGGCTTCTGGTTATTGGAACTTCCTGTGCTGATCATCTTGCGCTTGCGAGTTTCTTCCAGAGCACGCCGCTTATCTTCAAGCATGAGTGCTTTGTTCACCAGGTCAGGAAAGGTTGGGCAGTCACACACGACAAGCGAGTACTGCAGAGTCTGATTGAGGCCTTCCATGAAGCGCTCCCTTTTTGCAGCACCCGTGCTGACATCTTCAGGGGCATACCTTGACAGAACACTGAACTTCTGCATGTACTCCTTGACAGTGACACTTCCTTGCTTCAGGGCTCGGAACTCACGCTTCTTGATAGCCATCATTCCGGAAGGAATATGGGCCTTGCGGAATTCTGCCTTGAAGTTATTCCAAGTGATGTCTTTCCCAGCATGCATGACCTTGAATCCATCCCACCAAGCTCTAGCAGTTCCCCTGAGGCAGTGGGCGGCATAAGCCACCTTCTCGCGGTCTTCAGTGCAGCCGACTAGTTCCAGCAAGTCCTCAATGGTGCGGACCTAGTCGTCTGCATCCAGGGGTTCAGCAGTCTCGATGAAGGTTGGCGGTGCATGCTTCTTGAACACCGCCAACGTGGAACATCCATTGCCATTCCTGGCCGACTGGCGGTTGTTGGTGACGGCTTGTGCAATCATTTGGAGGGCTGCGGTGTTGGCTTGGCATTCCTCTCGGAAGGCTTGGAGAAGTTGAGCCATGTCCATGTTCGGGGGAGGTGGTGGTGGAGCTTGGTCGTGGGTTTGGTCTTGGCTGGCCTCTGCTTGGGCGGATGCTCCAGCTTCGGGCTGCTGGGTAGAGGTACCGGTACGAGTTACAACAGGCATCCTGTTGGAGCGGTCAAGGTCTTATGATTTGGAATGATGAGGGAAAGCAATGAAGATGGGTGCCTAGTAAGGGGGTGGGTATGACTCTAATTGTTTTCATGCAAGGGCCAAAAGGGCCAAACACATTCATTAAAATTCCAAATGGGTGATGTAATCGTTTATATGTTCCCGAAGGGAAGTTACGACTTACATCCAAACACAACAAAAGCAAACACTAGATGGCTTCATATGAACCATACAAGGACTCGGCTTCGCATAGGGGTTACACGACCTATCCTACCGTAGAGGTCACGAGCTGGCATATCCGAGTTGCGAATAATGCCTAAGTGGCGGAATGCTCAGTCGCGTATTCTGGCTCTTCTAGGTCTTCCTCCTTGTCTTCATTTGTCTGGGCTCCCCTATCACTTGAGGGTGTGGGGGAGTGGAGGAGTTGGACACGGCGTTGTTTTGCCGGTGGTGCGGGAAAGATCTTGCAAAATTCCCTCGCTGTCATACGACGTCGCTGGGGTGGTTCTTCATCCTTGGAAGATACATCTCCTAAGGGCCTTCCGCCTCGATATGCAATAGCGGGTTGCCCAGGAGGCGCACCTTCCTTCTTGATCCTATATGTCTTCTCTTGTGCTCGTCAAAAAGTGCCTTGGTCTTGTGGAGTTCTTCTCGGAGCTTCATTGATTCCGAGGCCAACTCTTGTGCCAAGCTGTCGGCATAAAGGCTGAAGTAGGTCTGGAATCGAAGTGGAAGTCCTTCCTTCATCTTGACCTTCCTTCCGGTAAGGCAAGAAGCGGGTTGTCATCTTGACTGCCATCTCCGGAAGAAGTTCTCGGAGGCGGGTTAGTGCCTTGAGTGCGGTTGCCTCAACGGCAAGGAGTAGTGTTGCCATCTGGGGTCCCTCGAAGAACCAACTTGTGGGAGGATCATTTGACCTTACGATAACTTCCACATGGTACTCCGCCTCGGTGTCGCTAACCCAATGCTCATGGTAGGTGAGGATGGGTGCTCGGTGAAACTGGCACTCCTGGAGGCTATCCTCAACAAGCAAGGGGAACCCAGTGGTCAGGAGCTCTTCAGGTACAGCGGCCATGTACAAAGGTTGAATGGGAGAGGTTAATAAGCTGATTATATCTCAGGTTTGGCAAGGTTTAGAGAAGAAGAGAGGTTCATAAGGTTTATGAAAATGGTCTCATCCTAACCAACGCCCATGCTAACAAAGGCTTCCTACAGTCAGGATGGCTCTAATACCAGCTCTGTGGGGACCCCGACTTGCAAGTCGAGATCACCGTATGCACATGTACAGTGATCCCAGAGATCAATGCTCACTGAACACACAGAAGCTAAATAACAAGAGTCTTACATCCATACATACCGTCTTACACAAATTATGACAGGTATGGTCAAGTCTCAGAACAGCAAATAAACTCAAATAGCGGAAGTCTTCGTAGATAAGTAGAACACATGCCATCTGCCTTAACCTACAGGCATTCTGACTAGGAAAGCGTCCTAGTTCGCATGTTCATCTCCAAAGAACTCTTCTTCAAATTCCTGCTCTTCCATGCCTGGCCAATTAAATAACCAGTGGCAAGCCAATGAGTACTTTGAATGTACTCTCGAGCAACCCATGTTTTTGGAACAAGTATGACAAGGTATGATATATCACTAAATAGGGTATGTTTGCAGAAAGCAAATTTGTGAGTGCAATGCCATGAACTACCTTTTTAGTGAAGCATGCATTATAAGAGAATAGGTTACAGATATCAACATAGCCAAGTTTTGATCTCTTCCATCTCAGACAACTTGTCAAGTCTTTCGACTTGACTCAAACGGAGCTTCCCACACACACACACACACGCGCGCGCACACACA
>LR738714.1:3272614-3308982 GCA_902687465.1 Secale cereale | reverse complement strand
ACACACACACACACACACACACACACACACACACACACACACACACACACACACACACGAGGTTTTGCAAACATTGGATGTAGCCCAAGAGCGGTTACCCAACTGTTCTTAACCATGGACACGGCTATCCGAATGCTTTTACACTCTGCAGAGGTTGCACACTTTACCCACATGATCCGGGGAACTTCCCTGTCATCCATGACCCGCGGTACCTCAAGTACCCGTAAGCACCCGATCACTATCTTTCCCTAGATGACACTAACATAGAGTCTACTCGATTGGTAGCAACCCCCGTGCCCAACATTTCACATCTTAAAATTGTGGAGCCTCGCTCCCATATTCATCACATACCACTGGCACGGGGTACCAACGGTGTGTTCGGTGCCCTGTGAAAACAGTCATGGTCGCCTATCCATGCACGACACCGTCCCGAGAGTGACCTCGTGTCACCCCCGTCACTAGTAATGCGGGCACCATGCTAGTATCGGCCTAGGTAATCAATAATGCCCTTTCCCATATTAGGGTAGAGTGGTTGCGCATGTAAGGTTGGAATAACGGTCGCAACTTAAATTGGTCCATTTCGAAAACAACACACACACTTGCCTCGGTACACCAGTTAGTCATCAAGTGGTTACCTAACTCATCATCTCCCTCGGGCATAACTGGCACCCGACGGGGTTTTTGAAAAGTCTTTTGAAAGTACTATGCCTCCACCATCATGCATATTCCCGTCCGACTTGCATAGCCACTACCATAGCAACCTATCTATTCCCACCTGCATAACCCTCATAGGAAGGTAGGGTCATGCTTGATGAAAGTTCCAATAGGAAAGAAACAAGGTGACCCACACAAGTGGTCATCACCTCAACATGATTCCGGTGCATTGACAATAAGTGTTATATGACATGCGTAAAAAGGGGTTTCTTAGACATGGTCAAAGGGCTGTTTGCCTTGGTTGGCTTGGTCTTCAAAGTCTTCAAGTCCTTCTCCTTCTTCTTTTCCAACTACTTCGTCAAACACGTGATCTATTTGTCGCAAAAGAACAACGGAAAAATAAGGCAATAATAAAAGCAGAAAAGCCAAAGTGTTCAAAAAAAATGTCAAATCATTTTTATAAAATAATATGGGAAAACTAAGAAGGGGAAAATTCTTAGTTTTGGATTTGGAGTGACAAAATAGGATGAAGGGATTTTTAAACAGAGGTTTCATTGTTCAAATTTGGATTTGAATTTGAACAGTACAGAAAAGGTTCATGAATATGTGTGAAAGTTACATCATTAAATAGGTTGGAATATTACAAGATTTTAGGAGTTGAAATCAATTATTTTGGATAATTATTTTGTCCTATGGATTTATTTGAAAATCCAGAGAAAAGAAAAAAAAGAAAAAGGCCTCTGTGCAAGTGGGCCAGAACGGCCACAGTGCACAGGCCCAGAGGCATTTCGGCCCGGGCGAGCAGAGCGGCGCGCGCGCGCCAAGTTTAAACCTGACGAGCGGGGCCCAACTGCCAGTGGGAGAGAGGGGAGGCGAGAGGGAAGGGAGGCCGACAGGCGGGGCCCGCCTGTCATCCCTAACCCGCATCCAGACGGCCGGCGAGCTCACCGGCGGCGATGCGGGGCACGACGGGGCGAGCGGAGGGCAGGGCTGGACTCAGCGCGGAGCCGCCGTTCGGGTGGTGATGGAGGTGGTCGCCGGAGCTATCGGGTCACCGGCGATGAGGATGCACGGCGGAGGAGCGTCGGGCGGTGGTCGTTCCGTTCGTTTTTGGCAGCAAAAGAGAGGGAAAGGAGAGGGGAAAGGGTCAGTGGGTCCGTGTGGTTCCAGATCGAGTGAGAGTGGGGCGGAGGAGGTGTATACCTCTGGATCGACGACGACCCGAGGCGGCAGGGATCTGGTCGATCCTGAGCACAGAAGCCCCTAGAGGGCTTGTGAGTGGTGCGGCCGTGCTCTAGGAGGTGTGAGGGGGAGGCTGGTGCCACTAGAGCGGCATGGGGCTGGCTTATATAGTCGGGCGTCGGTCCACCGTGGACTTGTGCGTCGGCGAGGTCACGGGCGCGGCCAGAGGCCGTGAGAGTGCTCGTGAGAGTGTCCAGGCCGTTCGTGGACGAGGTCCACATCCTGAGGAGGGAAGGGAAGGAGCGGGGGAGGCTCCAGACGGCTCGCGCGTGTGAGGCCGAGGATTGGAGCTCACGAGCGGCCGGCGCGCGTGCGAGGGAGGCCATGGGAGGGAGAAGGAGGAGGGGGTCCAGGCTGTGGCCTGTCGTGGGCGTCGAGGCGCCTCGGCTGGCGCGAGGGGGAGGGTCGAGGTGGCCGGAGGCACTTGCCCAGGAGCGGCTATAGTGCTAGAGCGCACTATAGCGCCCTCCAGAGCGCGCGTATGGCCGGCACTGGCATTGTTTATGCCATGTGGTCATGGCCACTAGTGTCTGGAAGCTAAGGGAGGCAGTAAATAATAGCGAAATGGCATTGGATGCTCTGGAGGGCTTCTAGAATGAGAGGGGGTTGAGAGAGAAGAGTGCAAGGAGGTGTCCAGAGAGGTAAAAGAGGTGGTTTCACCCTTCAATCATTGAGCTAAGGTGCAACCATTATTACTGGAGGTAGAAGAGGTCTTGGAGGTGCTGTGGTAAAACCTTGAGCCTATTTGGATTAGTGGAAGAAGCCAAAGTTGTTGTTTTGGTAATTGGCCAGAAGGTGTTTGCAGTTTGTTTGGCAAGCAAATGGGTTTCATTTGGCATGAGACTCCACATGATGAAATGGCACATATAATTAGGCCCTTCCACCAAATTGGAGCTCATTTGGGCAAAGTTGCCAATGCAACTTTTGTAAACCCTAGAAATCAACAGAATTGCTTTTATCAAGATCTAGTCATGCAAATCCATTCCCCTTGATGCACCACTTGGTGTAGGGTCATCATTTGGGGTTGTGAACAAGTCCACAAAGTTTGGGAGCATTTGGAACAAGTTGGTAATGTAAAGTTGTTCAAATTTGAATCTGAACAGAAATGGTTTTGGGGCACTTTTGTGAATCAAAACAATTTGGATTGAGCTCAAACTTTGCAAGGTCATCATATTATGAGTATGTGACTTGCTAGAATTTTCCTGCAATTTTCAGAGAATATTTCATTTGTAAATATTTCAAAAGCTTGAAATATCCGGAAAGGGTTTTTGAGGGATTTGCCCAATATTTTGAACATGAACATGTGTTGAAACTCTTATATATGGACAATATATGTCCTATGAGTCTCCCTGAATTTTCACAAATGTTTTTGAAACATTAAAATAATTTTCACCTATTAAAGACCATTTCTGGCCTAAAGACAAAAGCCTTTAAATAAAATAGGAAAATAACTTTTAAAATTATACTTTTGTGTTTTATGGGAGTCCTATACCTAATAGGATTCAAATATACCTTTTCAAAGATTTTTCTCATCCTAAATCAAGTACTTGCAGTGCAAATCTCAATTCAGGGGTTTTTTGAAAACTAATTTTAGACAATACTATTTGGGCAAAATATTTTTTGTAAGAATATACTATATTGTTCTATACACATGGTATGATTATTGGGCAGAAGTTTGGGGCAAGGAGATGAAGTATAGAAGGTGAGGCTATGTTGACTTTTAAAGAGCACTTGAGAGAAAAATTCAACTCCAAATAAAAGCCAAATGATGCAAAAAGTTTTTGTTGGTCCAAATTTTCATGCTTTATTAATGCAATAGCCAAGTTACAAAATGCACGGTGTGACAATCGGACAGGCCGACCGTGGGTTGAATTTGGGGGCGACGGGCTCAACGGCGTAGACATCTTGGAGTGCGCGCTTGCGCTCCCTCTTTGGGATATGAGTGGCATATATCATGTTCATTGTTTTAACCTCCGGTGGAAATTTATTTTGTCCCCCTATATTCGGCTGGCGAGGCTCATCCTCGTCTTCGCTCTGAGGCTCCTTCCCTTTTTGTTCGGCATTGAGCTTGTGATGTCTACACACGCTTCTACTCTTGTAGACTATGTTGGGCCTCCAAGCGCAGAGGTTTGTAGGACAGCAGCAATTTCCCTCAAGTGGATGACCTAAGGTTTATCGAACTCAGGGAAGTAGAGGTTGAAGATGGTCTCTCTCAAGCAACCCTGCAACTAAGATACAAGAAGTCTCTTGTGTCCCCAACACACCTAATACACTTGTCAGATGTATAGGTGCACTAGTTCGGCGAAGAGATGTTAAATGGCAAGTGATATGGATGGCAAAACAAAGTAATATAAATCTATAATAAAAAGTGCAGCAAGCAAACAAGTGGTAAACATGAGCACAAATGGTATTGCAATGGTGGAAACAAGGCCTAGGGTTCATACTTTCACTAGTGGCAACTCCCAACAACATTAACATAATCGAATCACATGATATTTCCCATAAAACATGCAAAGGGGACACACTCGGAGGTCATTCCTTCGTGGTCAAGAGAGGACGAGAATTATGTAGGGCTACAAAAGCACACCTCAAAGTTCATAGTTCTCAATCTAAGGATTTCCCAATGTCACCGCGGCCATCCAAAGAGAGTCCCACAATCACCACAACATATCTAAAGGATAGTCAAAGACAAGCACCAAGAGACTCTCAATCTTCAATCAACACACAAGAGAGGAAATCACTCATGAAAATATTGTTCTAATCCATGTCCAATAGACCGCTGTCACCTTGGTCTCGGGGATTATACTAGATAAAGACAAGTGAGTACATCAATCCAATACATAGAGGAAGGGGAAATATCTTAGATTAACATAGCCTATGATCACAACGAAGATCACATCATGGGAGAGAGAATTGACCACATAGCTACTGGTAAGAACCTCAGCCCCGAGGAGGAACTACTCCCGCATCATGGAGGGAGGAAGCAACGTCGATGGAGATGAATCCGGGGGCACTTCCCCGTCCCGGCAGGGTGCCGGCGCAGGAATTCTAGTCCCCCGAAGCTTGATGGCGATGGCGGCGGAGATTGGAATCGCGTCTGGAGAAAAGGGGTCTGGAATCAGGGTTTTCTCGACGGACCTTAAATATATGCCAAAGGGGGTCACCAGGGGAGTCCTGGGGGGCCCAGGCGCCCCCCCGGCGCGGCCTAGGGGTGGGCCGCCTGGAGCCCCTATGGGTCCCCCCCCCCCCCGGTTGTACTTTGGCTGCACGGTAGCTCCTGGAACGCTGATTTTTTATATATTTTTTCTGGATTTTTCCTGGCAGTTCTCATAATGTGAAAACCTGAAATACAAAAACAGCCGAAAACAGAAACTGGCACTGGGGTGCACTGAGTTAATAGGTTAGTCCAAATATGATCAAAAGTGTATGGAAGTGTATGAATATCATAGCAATATCACCCAAAAGAGGCATGGAGCAAGCAGAAATTATAGATACGTTTTGGACGTATCAACATCCCCAAGCTTAATTCCCGCTCGTCCTCGAGTAGGTAAATGATAACAAGAATAATTTCTGTGGTGACATGCTATTAACCATATAGGACTTATTCATAGTCATATGACAAAAGCTTACTGAGACAATGAATCTGTAGTAATTAAGTTGCCTCATGAGAAAATCACAAAGAACTGAAAGTTTTACAATATGATACTGAAACATCAAATAGATTTGCAATGAACATGATGTGCAAATATGATAAAGTGATATCTAGCTTGCCCCCTTTAGTGAAGCAAAACATAAATGCAGGGGCACCTTCAAGGTTTAAGTGATGACTAGATACAATGATTTCAGAATAAACGATATCACAATCATGCAAAAGACAATGCTACTTTGGGACAATGCACATTACACTCAGAATGACAATCATGCTCTCAGTAGTTCGTGCTTTAAAAGAAGGTGGAGACTAAACATAAAAGTAAAAGAAATACCACATATAGTTAGGTATGGTGGACTCATATGGCATAACTGGATTAAAAGAATGTGGATGCACAAGCAGTCAGTCCGCTTAGTACAGGTGGAGGTTAGCAAAATACTGGGAGCGACCAACTAAAAGAGCAATGACGGTCATAATCATGCAGAGCGACAAAGCAACATTGAATCAGGCATGGTAGTTATATCGCTACTCAGAAACAAAAGATCATCAAGGCTTGACAGACTTTCTTTACAGTCTTAAATATGCGTGAGCATACGCCAAGTCAATCAAAATAAATTCTTGAAGGAAGATATTTACTAAACCATACCACATCATAGGCAAACAAATCAAGTTGGTACTCCAATAACACATTGGGAATCCCCCAGCTATTTGAGACTAACCACAAGAAAACATGAACTACTAAGCGCCATTATGCACGTGGCATCTTTATCATAGACATATCAACCAATGCAATAGAAGCAAACTCTCTTAATAAGGTGAGCATGGTAATTAAAGAGAGTTCAAGCAACCAACTAAACAAAAGCTCTTTGAAAAGATAAGCATGAATACTAAGAGCAGAACATGATAGTAGCTATTGAAAGACAAAGAACACACACAGCAAAGATAGACATGAAAATTCTATGTTATGTTCTAGGTAGAAGTGGAGTGTGTTTCTCTCCCACATAAAGAAAGCTGAGTTCCGACTCGTTATGAAAGGCTAAGGAAAACTAAAAACAAGACGCTCCAAGCATAGCACATAACACATGAAGTGATTAAAATATAGTGGAACGAAAGACGAACTGATAATGTTGATGGAGAAGGGGATGCACGGGGGCATCCCCAAGCTTAGACGCTTGAGTCTTATTGAATATTTCTTGGGGGTGCATGGGGGCATCCCCAAGCTTGAGCGTTTGACACTCCTGAATCTTTTTATCATCTTCCCTCGCACACTTGAAAACTCCCTTCATACATAACTCATCATAATCTGATTAGCGAGGTTAGTACCCTTAATAAAATAATTGTTCCTTGCTGGAAATAAAGATATTCTTGAAGGTCTACTGTTTCTCAAGATTGCCAAAAGGTTTTTGCAAAGAAAAAGCAAGCTCAAGATTTGCAAAATGAAGGAAAGGCAAAACAGGACAGAATCTGTGAAAAACAGAACAGCAGGTAGTAAATGATTTGTTCGGGGCACTTCTGCAACTCTAATCAAAAAAGTCAGAACAGACGCACGAAAGACAATTATATAGAGCACGCTGTCGAAAAAATTCAGACCAAAAAGATGATCTGGTGATTTTATACGAATTTTTCTGTCCAAGGACAGAATCTGTTTCCTGGACAGCACGTCACAACTTTTGAACTTTCTTGCAGTCAGAGGCTATACTTGGCACAAAATTGAAAAATAAAGATACAATGATGTTGCTACAGTAGTAACAAACATCAAGACCACTAAAACTGAAAGCAAAGATAACAAGGGTTGTCTCCCTAGAGCTCTTTCTTTATAGCCATAAAGATAGGCTTAAGACTTTAATGATGCTCTCGTAGGAATAAGAGCTGAAGAACAAAAGAGAGCATCAAGAAGTAAATACCAAACACATTTAAGCCTAACATGCTTCCTATGCATAGGAATATTGCAATAGAATAATTCATTGAAGCACAAAGCAACTAGCATAGGAAGGCAAAACAAGCATAACTTCAAAATATTCACCATAAAGAGAGGAAACTTCTTATTATTAAGATATTTAAAACCAAGTCTCCCTCTCTCATTATAAATTTCAGTGGCATCATGGATGAACTCAACAATATAAGCATCACATAAAGCATTGTTACCATGATCCACATGCAAAAAGGTACTCTTACTCTCCACATAAGCATAATCTTTCTCATTGGTAATAGTGGGAGTAGGACTATCATAAACAACTTGAACACTATAGATTAATTGTGTATTAGGAGGGTGGTGTTCAACAAGGGAGTAATTCCCTCCATGATTATGACAAGTTTCATAAGGATAATTTCTCCTTATGTCATAGGTACCTTTATAATCACTATAGATTGGAGTTATAACATCATCATGGTAGAGAAGAGCATTATCATTGCTAGCAACTATATTTGTAAACATGTTGTCTTTATTCTTACTAGCAAAAGAATTATCAATTATCACATCACTAGTGGGTAAAGGATTTGCAATCCTATCATCCCCAAGCTTAGAGCTTCCCATATCATCACTTTCAGAGTTGGTACCAAAAAGATTTTCAAGATCGTAAGTAGCATTATCATCATTTTCCCAATCACAATAAGTAACATGCATATCATAATCAAAATCATCTTCAATAGTACCTACGGACGTATCATCAAGATGATAATTAAGGCAATAAACTTCACCTTCTTCTTTAAACTTACAATCGTTAGGATAAAAGTTGATGGGAGGAATATGCTCAGGCCAGGTTGATACCCATTCTTCTTCTTTCTTGCTCCTCTTCCTCCTCCTCTTCTTTTTCTTCTTCTTAACCTTAGGAGGGAGTGGTTGGAGATGAAGCTTCTCCACATATCCTGGTTTATCATTAGAAACAATAGGGGAAACTTGGGAGAAACTCTCCTTTTTATTAGCAGAAATATAAGAGACATTTTTATACTTTGGTAAAGTTCCCTCCTTTCTAATCTTACTTATGTAATCATTTTCATGGCAATTAACAATACAATAGAGATGGCAATTTTGAAAAGTGTTTTTTATTCCTATGGCATTATCATCTAGCCAAGAAGTCTTTTCTGTTAACTCTTCACACATCAAAAATAACATAAGCTCATCATAAAGATCAGAGGTGATCATGTTATCACACAACTGGTTAACAGTTATGTTTTGAAAGTTCATGCACTGAAAATTAAAGTGACCCTCTATACGGCAAAGTTCACAAGTAAAAGGATAAAGGTCACACAATTCTCTAGCAATTTCATTTAAATCTCTGACCCAAGTGATTGTTCTTTCATGCTTATGTTGCTTACAATACTTCTCTTCTTCAATCATAGGCTTTTCACAAGGTCTATCCACTCCACAAAAATTAACATGCTTATATAAAACTTCATTTTTAGGAATTGGATCATGCATGTTGCAATCATCATGAACAATTTCATTTTCTTTGCAAGTCTCTTTAAAAGGTTTATGATACTTGATCCAATCCTCCTTAGGCATATTAAGATGTGCAGCAAAAGATTTGAGGAAGTCAACAAGGAGTTGAGAATCAAGCCCAAACTTAGCACTAAACTTATTAAAACTTGTAGTTTCAACAAAGGACTTAATGCAATCATACTCATAAATTATACCTGACTCTTTACCTTTGTCGATCTCCCAATCTTCAGTGTTGCGTTGATTTCTTTCAAGGAGTTCCCATTTAGCATCAATTTTTTTGTTTGTGAAAGAACCCATAGAGGAAGCGTCGAGCAAATCTTTATCCTGTCGAGAGAGCCTCGCATAGAAGTTAGTAATAATAATATCTTTGGGGAGCCCATGGTTAGGACATTTTAGCATTAACGTTTTCAGTCTCCCCCAAGCTTGAGCTATGCTCTCTCCGTCATGAGGATAAAAATTATAAACATAATTCCTATTCTCATGGACTTCATGAAGAGGATAAAACTTGGAGTAAAAGAGAGACTGGATCTCTTCCCACTCCAACAGGTGAGTGTCATTTAGTAGCTTATACCATTCCAATGCTTTTCCTTTCAGTGACCAGGCAAATAATTTCCTCATGACAAACTCCCTCGATACACCTGCAAGCTTAAATAATGAACATAGTTGTGACAGATATAGCAAGTGTTCACCGGGATGTCTGTCTCCTGCATAACGATTAGCCAAAACATAATCGATAATACCAGCCGGTATTTTATAGGGCACAATTTCAGTAGGAGAAGGAGCAACCACCACAGGTGTGGGGCGTCCTCCCGCAAGCAACGATCCAATAGCAAGGTTTTCCATAAACATAACTAGTGAAATAAAAACAAGAAACAAAAAGATTTAATTGCAAGATCTAAAGATATACCTTCAAGCGCTCACCTCCCCGGCAACGGCGCCAGAAATAGCTTGATGTCTACACACGCTTCTACTCTTGTAGACTATGTTGGGCCTCCAAGCGCAGAGGTTTGTAGGACAGCAGCAATTTCCCTCAAGTGGATGACCTAAGGTTTATCGAACTCAGGGAAGTAGAGGTTGAAGATGGTCTCTCTCAAGCAACCCTGCAACTAAGATACAAGAAGTCTCTTGTGTCCCCAACACACCTAATACACTTGTCAGATGTATAGGTGCACTAGTTCGGCGAAGAGATGTTAAATGGCAAGTGATATGGTGATGGGCCTCGAACCCCTCGTTGGTTACCCCAAGTGGAAGGTGTAAGATGCAGTAAGTAGAAGTGTTTTCCCCTAGCAAAGATGCCAAGGATCGATTCCCCAGAGACTCCTAGGTTCAACAAGTAGGTGTCAATTGCTACGGCGCCAGATTAGTAGCAATCAACGTGGACCTGCACACAGATACAAATAACTTTGCTCCCAACGAGTACAGAGAGGTTGTCAATCCCTCCGGCCTTGTAGTTCACAAAGGGTTAAAAGCAATGATAGTAGTGATAGATAGTTTTTGCAATAGTAAATATAACGGGAAATAAATAGTTGATGTGATCAATGATGGTAATATGGACAGGAGTCTCATGATGTTCACTAGTGATGTCTCTCTCCCAAAAGACGATAAAACAGCTATGTGAGGTAAACAAATTACAGCTGGGCAATTGACAGGACCACGAACGCAAACCAATGCTGACTACATTGCAAGAAAGGTTGAGGTTCAAAGCATGGGCGGTACGCCAAAGTAAGTAGACCGAAATCCATCAATATCTACTACTAATCATCCACCTTGAGATATCTATCCAGAACATCTCGCTGGTATTAAGTTGCGAGTCCCACCCATAGTGTAAACACAATGCAACAGACAACTGCATTAAAAGAACTTTGCGTAAAGTAAACAATCCTTGCACCCGCGGGCACAAGCACCGTTGTTTTCCCCCTTGTGGCAACAGCACATCCCCTAGACTCATGTTTCTGTCACTCAAGCTAGTCATCGAGGGGCATGAACCCACAATCGAGCATAACGTTCCCTCTTGGAGTCACTACCTACTACTCGGCCAAAGCAATAAATAACAACGGAGAACATGCAGGAATTACTTATGAACTAAAATATAAAAGAGGTGAATCAAATATATTACTCAAGATCAATCTGAACATAATCTCATAATCCATCGGATCCCAGCAAACTCAACATAGCAACAGCATAAGGATTACATAGGTGCCTCGATCATGTAGGGCAGCTCACGAGGACTAATTAGTGAAGCACAAGAACGGGAGGAGAACATCACATAGCTACTAGTCATCCACCTTGAGATATCTATCCAGAACATCTCGCTGGTATTAAGTTGCGAGTCCCACCCATAGTGTAAACTCAATGCAACAGACAACTGCATTAAAAGAACTTTGCGTAAAGTAAACAATCCTTGCACCCGCGGGCACAAGCACCGTTGTTTTCCCCCTTGTGGCAACAGCACATCCCCTAGACTCATGTTTCTGTCACTCAAGCTAGTCATCGAGGGGCATGAACCCACAATCGAGCATAACATTCCCTCTTGGAGTCACTACCTACTACTCGGCCAAAGCAATAAGTAACAACGGAGAACATGCAAGAATTACTTATGAACTAAAATATAAAAGAGGTGAATCAAATATATTACTCAAGATCAATCTGAACATAATCTCATAATCCATCGGATCCCAGCAAACTCAACATAGCAACAACATAAGGATTACATAGGTGCCTCGATCATGTAGGGCAGCTCACGAGGACTAATTAGTGAAGCACAAGAACGGGAGGAGAACATCACATAGCTACTGGTCATGGACTCATGGTCCAAGGGAGACTACTCACGAGTCATCCGGGAGGCGTCCATGGTGGTGGAGAAGCTCCCGGTGGTGATCCTCCCCTCCGGCAGGGTGCCGGCAAGAGTTCTCCTGGTGCTCCCGATCTTGGAAGCGGCGGCGGCGGCGGAACAGAGATGGGATCGCGAAAAGAGTTCCTCTCTGAGGGTTTCGGAGGTCCCTCTAAATATATGCCAAAGGGGGGCACCGGACGGGCTTCGGTGGGCCCAGGCGCCCCCCGGCGCGGCCCAGGGGGGGCGCCGCCAGGGCGCCTGGAGCCCTGGTGCCCCCCCCCCAGGCTGCCCTTCGGACGCAGTGTTGTTTCCGGATCGCTGATTTTTTATATAATTTTTCTGGATTTTTCTGGGCAGTTCTCGAAACGTGAAAACCTGAAATACAAAAACAGCCGAAAACAGAAACTGGCACTGGGGTGCACTGGATTAGTAAGTTAGTCCAAATATGATCAAAAGTGTATGGAAGTGTATGAATATCATAGCAATATCACCCAAAAGTGGCATGGAGCAAGCAGAAATTATAGATACGTTTTGGACGTATCATATGGATGGCAAAACAAAGTAATATAAATCTGTAATAAAAAGTGCAGCAAGCAAACAAGTGGTAAACGTGAGCACAAATGGTATTGCAATGGTGGAAACAAGGCCTAGGGTTCATACTTTCACTAGTGGCAACTCCCAACAACATTAACATAATTGAATCACATGATATTTCCCATAAAACATGCAAAGGGGACACACTCGGAGGTCATTCCTTCGTGGTCAAGAGAGGACGAGAATTATGTAGGGCTACAAAAGCACACCTCAAAGTTCGTAGTTCTCAATCTAAGGATTTCCCAATGTCACCGCGGCCATCCAAAGAGAGTCCCACAATCACCACAACATATCTAAAGGATAGTCAAAGACAAGCACCAAGAGACTCTCAATCTTCAATCAACACACAAGAGAGGAAATCACTCATGAAAATATTGTTCTAATCCATGTCCAATAGACCGCTGTCACCTTGGTCTCGGGGATTATACTAGATAAAGACAAGTGAGTACATCAATCCAATACATAGAGGAAGGGGAAATATCTTAGATTAACATAGCCTATGATCACAACGAAGATCACATCATGGGAGAGAGAATTGACCACATAGCTACTGGTAAGAACCTCAGCCCCGAGGAGGAACTACTCCCGCATCATGGAGGGAGGAAGCAACGTCGATGGAGATGAATCCGGGGGCACTTCCCCGTCCCGACAGGGTGCCGGCGCAGGAATTCTGGTCCCCCGAAGCTTGATGGCGATGGCGGCAGAGATCGGAATCGCGTCTGGAGAAAAGGGGTCTGGAATCAGGGTTTTCTCGACGGACCTTAAATATATGCCAAAGGGGGTCACCAGGGGAGTCCTGGGGGGCCCAGGCCCCCCCCCCCGACGCGGCCTAGGGGTGGGCCGCCTGGGCAGGCTGCCTGGAGCCCCTGTGGGTCCCCCCCGGCTGTACTTTGGCCGCACAGTAGCTCCTGGAACGCTGATTTTTTATATATTTTTTCTGGATTTTTCCTGGCAGTTCTCGTAATGTGAAAACTTGAAATACAAAAACAGCCGAAAACAGAAACTGGCACTGGGGTGCACTGAGTTAATAGGTTAGTCCAAATATGATCAAAAGTGTATGGAAGTGTATAAATATCATAGCAATATCACCCAAAAGAGGCATGGAGCAAGCAGAAATTATAGATACGTTTTGGACGTATCAGCTTGCCGGCCTGCTTGAATACCCAACAGTTATGGTTGGTGTGGTTGGCAGGTTTCTCTGGGGTGCCATGGATTTGGTAGGGCCTATCTAATATTTTGTCCAGACTGGATGGACCATCTCTGTTGCCTTTAAATGGCTTCTTCCGTTGACCGGGTCTGGAGCCACTGAATCCGGCGTTTACCGATGTATCATATGGGCTTCCAGCATTGTCTCGACGTTTGTTTTTGTTACGTCGTGGCTTTCCATTGCCGTCCCTGACTTCAGATGTTCCAGGGTCACTGGTACTGCTACGAGCTAACCAGCTATCCTCACCCGCGCAAAAGTGAGTCATGAGTGTAGTTAGGGCTGCCATTGTCCTCGACTTTTCCTGTCCAAGGTGTCTGGCTAGCCGTTCGTCCCGCATACTGTGCTTGAATGCCGCTAAGGCTTCAGCGTCCAGACAGTCGACGATTTGGTTCTTCTTGGTGATAAACCGATTCCAAAGCTTGCGGGCTGACTCCCCGGGTTGTTGGATAATGTGACTTAGATTGTCAGCATCCGGGGGCCGGACATAAGTCCCTTGAAAATTGGCCCGAAAAGCATCCTCACGTTCTTCCCAATTCCCAATGGAGTTCTCTAGAAGGCTATTTAGCCAGTGCTGAGCTGGTCCTTTCAGCTTGAGGGGTAAATATTTAATGGCGTGGAGATCATCTCCTCGAGCCATGTAGATGTGAAGAATGAAGTCTTCTATCCAGACGAAAGGGTCCGTCGTTCCATCGTACGCTTCGATATTCACGGGTTTAAACCCTTTCTGGAAAGTCATGATCCAGCACCTTATCGGTGAAGCACAAAGGGTGTGCAGCTCCTCTGTATTTCGCTATATCGTGGCGTATGTCCGATGGTTGTGATGTTCGGTATTGACCCCGAACTGGTATATCACCGGCGCGATTGGCTCGATAGCCGCCGTTCCGTGCGGGAGCCCGATCCCTAGGTCCGTAGATAGACTTGGTCTTGCTAGCTTTTTTGTTCAGGTCCTCATGCGGATCGTGTTTTCGGACTTGAGCCACACCCTCCTTTCCTTTACGGGGTGGTGGTGCGGGCTTGTGCACGCCATTGCTAGCAACTCTGTCCCGTCCATGAGGTGGTGGGTCCGGCTTGTCGGCGGTGTTATTCTTCGGCAGGGCGGGCGCAGCGGCCTAGTCGTTGAATTCAGGCAGCAGTTTACGCTTGGGATAGCCTTTGGTTTGGCCGTTATAGCCATGTTTCTATTCGGCGTCTAGCACCTCGTTCCATCTATCATTGAGCGTGTCATGTGCGGATCGAAGCTGTCTTTGTTGCTTTTTTAGGCTCCGTGCGGTGGCAATAAGCCGCCGATGGAAGCGTTTTTGTTCAGAGGGTTCTTCTGGGACGGTATATTCATCGTCATCCAGGCTAGCCTCTTCTTCGGAGACTGGTTCGTAGTCACCATCTTCGGCATCGCTGTCATCGGACAGCGACTCCGGACTCTGTTCGCCGTCCTCTCGCTCTTCCTGCTCTATCGCTGGGTCTGCGAGGTCTTCGGCTTGTTCCAGAGTGTCACTGTTGTTAGTGACAGTGTTGCTATTTCTTCCTTTACGGGATTTAGTTCAGCGCTTCGGACGCCGATGTTTGGGAGGTTCTTCGACGGGCTTGTCCTCTACGGGACTGTTTTCGCTGTCGCCCTCCGTCTCCTTAGGGGTATCCACCATGTACACGTTGTATGAAGACGTAGTTGTCCACCGCCCGGTGACAGGCTGGCTTTGTTCTGGATCCGCTTCGGTTTCGAGGTCCATCCCTTCGAAGTCTTCGGAAGCATAGTCAAGTAGATCGGTTAGATCTTCAACCGTGGCTACCAAGTGGGTGGTGGGTGGGGAGCAAAATTCTCCATCAGCCTCCAGTTAGAACCGGATACAATGCGGTTGTGAGTCCCCATCTAAGGAGAGGGAACTTAACGACCTTAGCATGTCGCCGAAGGGTGAGTGCTGAAAGATATCCGCAGCACTGAATTCGGCGATTGATGCCCGATCTGGCTTGAAGGGCGCAGATGCGTGTGATTCGGAATCCGTGGCTGGGGTTAGGTCCGGGGTTCCGATGATGCAGACCTCATCTGGAGTTGGGTCTGTGTGTGGCTCCGACGTCGTGGAGTCCGCGGCTTTCATGGCGGGGTTGAGCTTCCCGTCCTCGGGCGACGCGGTCTTTTCTCGATCTAAGGCTAGAACCGTTGCAGGTACTATTTCCTGATCCGATGACAGAGCTTGGTCATGTTCATCGTGAAGGCAGAGAGAGGTTGACGCTGGCTCAAATCCGGCGAAGATCAAGTCTCCGCGGATATCAACCACATAGTTTAAACTTCCGAATCTGACCTGATGGCCAGGGGCGTAGCTCTCGATATGCTCAAGATGGCCTTCAGTGTTGGCACGTAGCGCGAAGCCGCCGAACACGAAGAGTTGTCCAGGAGGGAAGATTCCCTCGGTGTTATCGTCGTTGTTGATGACACGATCCATCAATCCTTCGGTCGACGACATAGTGGAACTCTCAATGAAAGCACCAATGTCAGTGTCAAAACCAGCAGATCTCGGGTAGGGGGTACCGAACTATGCGTCTGAGGATTGATGGTAACAGGAAGCTAGGGACACGATGTTTACCCAGGTTCAGGCCCTCTCGATCGAGGTAAAACCCTACTTCCTGCTATATTAATATGGATGAATATGATTACAAGAGTTGATCTACCTTGAGATCGAATTGACTAAAGTTTAAAGTCTAGCCTATGAGGATTTGAGATTCTCCGTTAGCCTCTACGGACTAAACCCCCCGGTTTATATACACACCGGTGGGGCCTAGGGTTTGTACATACCAACTTGCAGAGGAAGGAAAGATTACACCCAAACCTAAACCTGCCATTATACGAATATAGGAGTCCTATCTGGATACGAGAGATGATCTTCGATTATGATCTTCACGGCCCACCAGTCCAGCCCACCAATCCAGGACTCCCTTAGACGCCTTCTTCTTCTTCTCTTGTCAGCAATCGAAGCTAACCTTCGGACCCAGCTGGGCGAGGTCCGGGCCGAGCTCACTACCAAGGAGCAGGAGCGCAGCCTGGCTGTCCAAGAGCGCGACCGCCTGGCCAAGGAACTAGCAGACCAGGCGGAGAAGCACAAGGCGGAGCTCAAGAAGCTGGCGGACGATGAAGAGCTCCGTCGGGCCGAGTTCGAGACTCAACGCTCGAACTGGGCCAAAACAGAGAAGGCCTTGCACGACGGCGATGAGGCGATCGAGGACATGGTTGACGGTAAGTTGTTTCTTCTCTTGTGCACAGTTGCCGACTGCCTCAGGAGTCGGCTCCCATCTCCTTATTCTTTTGTCTTTTTCTTGGTGCAGAGTTCTTCCCTAGTCACCTCGCTACCGTCAGCCAGGCTATCGAAGCCTGACGTGGTGAAAGGCGTCGAGCGGGCGTGGAGATTGCGCTCAACGCGCCACGGACCCTCAGCGAGCAAGTTCTTGCCGTGAAGGCGCGCCTGCTGCCGGCCCACCGAATGATTCGCCGCCTGCAACGTGCCGGATCCCAGGTGCTGGCCGCCCTCTGGCCAGATGTCCCAGCTCCACGCACTCCTAGACGGACTGCCGAGTGGCTAGAGGTAGCGGTCGGCCGCTTCAAGGCCTGGAAAGGCGCTGCCGCAACGGCTGGCACGTGGCCGGCCTTGGAATTTGCCAAGGGCTGGTATCCCGACCTGGATCTTGCCCAACTGGCAACTTTCCTCCTGGAGGCCGAGCCCAAGCTGGCGGCGGTGCAGGGAGACCTCATCAAGCGTGCCGCCGCGATCGGCGACTATGCTGACACCACCGTCTTCATCCTAGAGTTGGATGCAAAAAAATGTGTGGTGCTGCCCGATCGGTTTGGGCTGGACCTGGCGGCACCGGAGGAGCTAGACGAGGAGATTGCCTCGAGCGACGAAGGCGAGGACGAGGATGACGAGGATGAGGAAGGCGGCCCTCTGGAAGGCGAGCCACATGTTCGTCCTCAGCCCGACCAGGCCTCGACGAGCGAGCCGCGAGGAACTGCGCCGACTGCCGTAGAAGGCGACCAGGTTGAGGTCCACTAGGCGCCCCCCTCAGCAGCCGGCACAGTGGACTCCACGGCACTGCCAGATCCGCCTGCTGCTCCTTCGGCATAGGCGACCATGCTATCTTTTGTTTTTCCGTTTGCTTTGTAACCAGTCAAGTTAGTCTTGCAGAATTCCGCCCATTGGGTGTATCTTATAACATTGTTGAATGGCGGTCGTGGGACTTTTGATATATATATATATATATATATATATATATATATATATATATTCTGTTAATCTCGCATGTGTTTATGCTTTTTGCCGAGTTCTAGTCTTGGCACTGCCTTTTGTTCCTTTGGGTGTTTTCTTTTGCCATCTCCTTTAACCGTCGTCCTGCCAGCCGGACAACCACTCTATGGTTTGTGGCTGGGTCAGGGACTTGGCCGTTTTCAGGATAGGCAAGTATCATGCCGTCTGGAATGTGGCTTTGTCAAGCTAGAACCCGGCCGGCCAGCAGCCGGGTGACTTGTGTCATGGGTTGTCTTGGCCTATGTTTGCTTTTATCCTTAGCCATTTTCATGTGGGCATCGCTTCCTGCCTTTGACTCCTACCAGTCGGACAGCCGCGTTCTGCGAGTCTATGACTTTTAGGCAAGAGAGGGCTTGGATGCCGGCACATTAATTGTCCGACTGTTGGAGAATTCAAACATAGGGCAAGGCGGCAAGCCCCCGGGCCGACTGGTCGGTCCCGGTGTCGGGCGAAGGAATGAAATAACACATTCACAGGCATAATCATATCATATAGATAAAGGGAGGGCAGTCCCCGAGTACTCCTCGGGGGGGGCGTTGTCTCTCAAAATACAGTAGATAATACGATACATACTGCCTTTAGCTGTAAAAGCGATGAAGGAGATTCGTGTTCCACGGGCGCTCTGATTCTTTGCCTCAGTCATCTCGCTTGCGTGCCCTTGGCTTCTGCGCGTCGATGAGGTAGTAGGAGTCGTTGCTTAGAACCTTGTTGATGATGAAAGGCCCTTCCCAGGGGGCCGAGAGCTTGTGCTGGCCGGCTGTCCGCTGGATCAGGCGGAGCACAAGGTCCCCCTCGCAGAAAGATCGCGGCTTGACCCGCCTGCTGTGGTATCGGCGCAAGCCCTGCTGGTAGATGGCGGATTGGCCGAGAGCTACCAGTCGGGCCTCTTCCAGTAGGTCAACGCCGTCTTCGCGTGCTTCCTTTGCTTCTGCCTCCGTGTACATGGTGACGCGAGGCGAGTCAAACTCGACGTCTGTTGGGATGACGGCCTCGGCCCCATAGACGAGGAAGAAGGGAGTGAAGACGGTTGCTTTGTTTGGCGTCGTTCTGAGGCTCCAGAGGGCAGACGGCAGTTCTTCGAGCCAGCAGTCGACCGATTGTTCCAGGGGTTCGACCAGCCGGGGCTTGATGCCGGACAAGATGAGGCCCTTTGCATGCTCAACTTGGTCGTTTGACTGCGGGTGAGCAACGGACGCTAGGTCCAGCCGGATGCCCTATGTTGCGCAGAAACGGGCCAAAGCTCCTTTGGCAAAGTTTGTGCCGTTGTCGGTGATGATGCTGTGTGGTATGCCATACCAGACTATGATGTCGGCGATGAAGGCCATGACAGTCAGACCATTGAGTTTCTTGATTGGTCTTGCTTCGATCCACTTGGTGAATTTGTCCACGGCGACAAACAAGTGAGTCATGCCGCCGCGTGCTGTCTTGAAGGGCCCCACCATGTTCAGCCCCCAAACTGCAAAGGGCCATGTGATGGGGATGGTCTTGAGTGCAAAAGTCGGCAAGTGTTGCTTTGAGTTGAAATGCTGGCATCCATTGCATTTTTTGACCAGGTCCTTGGCGTCGTCCAAAGCAGTCGGCCAGAAGAATCCATGGCGGAAAGCTTTGGCGAGGAGGGACTTGGAGGCCGCATGGTGGTCGCATTCGCCTTGATGAATATCCCTCAAAATGGCCAAGCCCTTCTCCGGCTCTACACAGCGCTGGAAAACGCCGGTCATGCTACGTCTGACGAGCTCTCTGTTCACTATTGTGTATACTGATGCTCTGCGTTGCACTTCTCAGGCCAGGGTCTCATCTGCCGGCAGCTCTCTTCTCAGCAGAAAGTTGAGGATGGGCTACGCCCATGACGGTGATGTGACCCCCGTCACGTCGACAACTGACACTAGGGTGGTTGGGCCGGGAGGTGGAGGGCTGGAATTAGCCACTGCTTGTTGCGCTCTCGAAGTCCCAGGGCCAGCTACAGCACTCCTCGGGCCGGGTTTTGAAGTCTGGGGGCCGGGTGTTGACACTGCAGTCCCCAAGCCGCCTGCGGAGGTCTATGAGCCGACTGTGGCAGTCCCCGGGCCGGGTTCTGAAGTCCCCGGGCCGGGTGTCGGCACTGCAGTCCCCAGGCCGCCTGCCGAGGTCTTCAGGCCGACTATGGCAGTCCCTAAGCCGGATCCGGCTGTTCTAGGGTCGATCGGCACGAAGATTGACTCTGATTCTGGCGACGGATGGATAGACGGCTTGTGTAGGCACCGGAGGGACACGCCAGCTGGTATCGCTTGCCGAGTTGATCCAATTCGTGCCAAGGCATCTGCATGCTCATTGTCGGCTCGTGGCACATGGAGGAACTCGCAGCCGTTGAAGTGCCCGCTGATCTGCTGGATGAGGAAACGGTAACTTGCCATGTTTGCATCCTTGGCATCCCAGTCACCAGATGACTGCTGGACAACCAAGTCCGAGTCGCCGTAGCATAGCACTTGGCAGATGCCAATCTCCTTGGCCAGCCGGAGCCCGTGAATGAGTGCTTCATACTCGGCCACATTGTTGGAGGCGGCAAAGTGGATTTGCAAGGTGTATTTGAGCTTGTCGCCTTTGGGGGAGGTGAGGACGACGCCAGCTCCTAAGCCAGTGCGCATCTTCGAGCCATCAAAGTGCATCCGCCAATGGGTCGAGTCTGGAGCAGGCGGCATGTACTGGGTCTCGACCTAGTCGACGAGGAAGTCGGCCAGTGCTTGTGACTTGATGCTGGTGCGGGGCTGGTAGAAAATGGTGAAGGGAGCCAGGTCGATGGCCCACTTCGCCACTCGACCCGACACATCTCTGTTGCCCATGATCCCAACAAGTGGGGCTGTGCAGACGACCATAGCGGGGTGCTCTTGGAAGTACTACTTGAGCTTCTTGGCGGCAAAGTACACGCCATAGCACATCTTCTGGTAGTGGGGATAATTCTGCTTGGAGGCGAACAACACCTCACTCAAGTAGTTGATGGGCCTTTGGACCGGCAGCGCTCTGCCGTCTTCTGGGCTCTCGACTACGATCACGGTGCTTACCACTCGGCTAGTGGCGGCTATGTAAAGGAACATGGGTTCCTTGTCTGTTGGAGCCGCCAAGACAAGCGGCATGGTCAGCACTTTTTTGAGCTGGCGGAAGGCCTCGTCTGCTTTGTCATTCCATTCAAAGCAGGTGGTTTTCTTCATCAACTGGTATAGAGGGAGTGCCTTTTCACCCAGCCGGCTGATGGATCGGCTGAGTGATGCCAAGCACCCGGTGAACTTCTGGACATCTCACAGGTGGGTTGGTCTCTCCATCCTCCCAATGGCCTTGATTTTGGCCGGGTTGCACTCAATGCCGCGTTCAGATACCAGGAAACCAAGGAGTTGGCCTGCTGGCACCCCAAAGACGCATTTCTCCGGGTTTAGCTTGATCTGAAAGCGTCGCAAGTTTTCAAAGGTCTCTTGGATGTCTTCTAGAAGAGTACCACGCTTCTTTTTCTTCACCATGATATCGTCCACGTAAACATGGGCGTTCCTGCCAAGTTGCTTGAGGAGACACTTCTGCATGCAACGCTGAAACGTGGCGCCGGCATTTCTCAAGCCGAACGTCATGGTCAGGTAACAGAAGGCTCCGAATGGCGTAAGGAAGGCGGTCTTCAGGCGATCACCCGGATCTAGCTTGATCTGGTGGTAACCAGAATAAGCATCAAGGAAAGACAGCAGCTCACATCCGGCTGTGGAGTCGATCACTTGATCTATTCGCGGCAGAGCAAACGGATCTTTGGGGCAGGCTTTGTTGAGGCTCGTGTAGTCAATGCACATGCCCCACTTGTTGTTCTTCTGCAGCACAAGGACATGGTTGGAGAACCACTCTGGATAGAACACCTCCATGATGAAGCCGGCTGCCAGCAGGCGGGCGACCTCTTCACCAACAAATGTTCTTTTTTCTTCGGACAGGTGGCGAAGCGGCTGGCTGGCTGGCTTTGCGTCTTCTCTCACGTGCAGTTTGTGCTCGACGAAATCCGTCGGGACACCCGGCATGTCCTTGGGGGACCATGCAAAGATGTCCCGATTCTCACAGAGGAAATCGACGAGCTCGCTTTCCTATTTGCTATCAAGGTTTGACCCTATGACATCAAATCTCTCCGGGTGTGCCGGGTCCAAGGCAATCTTCTTGGTCTCTTTGGCCGGCTGGAAGGAGCCTTTAGGCTCCGCCTCCTTGGGATCAGATGGTATGGCCGGCTGTTCACCGGCCATTGCCACCAACCGATCAAGGCGGCGCTTCTCTTCAGCTATGACGAGGGCCTCAGCCAGCCGGCTGCTGGCGGCGGCGCAGGCGACAGACTTCTCATAGTCACCGACGATGGTGATTATACCTTTGGGACCCGACATATTCATCTTGAGATAGGCGTAATGGGGCACGGCCATGAATTTGGCGAGGGCAGGTCGGTTCAATATTGCATGATAAGGGCTCTCCAAATTCACTACCTCAAACCAGACCGGCCCGCGGCGGAAATGCTTCTTGTCACCAAACAAGACATCTATCTTGACTTTGCCGATTGGTGAGCAAGAGAGGCCGGGGACGATGTCGTGGAACATGGTCCGGGTGGGCTGGAGCTGCTTCTCTTTGATGCTCAATTTCTCCATGGTGTCTCGGTACATGATGTTGATACTGCTGTCGTCGTCTATCAAGACTCGGGAGAAACGGCAGGCCCGCCTGTCAGTGGAGAAAGTTGCATCCAGAACCATGGAATAAGCACCCGACGATGGCATGACAGCCGGGAGGTCAGTGCGGCTCCGGCTGATGGGCTTCTCGGACCAGTGCATGAATTCTGGGACCTCTGAGGCGACGGCGTTGACTTCTCGGTGCTGTTGAGCCGGTTGTGCATGTCATCAGCCTGCCTGGTGAAGATGACGTAAGCCCCATTCTCCTCCGGGAACACGTCTTGGACCGGGCCGCCTGGACGAGCCGCCGGCTGCTTTGGAGGTAGGGCCGCCTGCCCAGCAGGCGAAGGGGGCACAGCCTCGCCCCGGGCAATCCGAGTGAGCCAGTGGCACTTCCGTGTGACGTGGTTTGACGGCTTTGCACCACTGTGAAATTTGCACGGGGCGTCAAGGGCTTGCTCAAAGGAGAAGGCGGGCTGCCAAGCGGGCTTGCCGCCCTTTTGGCGCTTGGGTCCGGCTTGGCCCTCCGGCTGCTGGCCTTCGACTGCTACCACCAGTCGGCTGTTGGAAGCCGGCGGAGGGGCTTTGCGCTTGTTGTCTGCTTGCTGCTGGCGCCGACTGGACTCTCCAGCTAGCGTCCAAGGAGCCGGTGGAGCCATCTTTCCAGAGGCATCAACGTGCAATTCCGACTTCATGGAGGAGTCGGCCGTGGCGTACTTGTCTGCTATGCTTAACAGCTCGTCCAACGTGGAGGGCTCGTCGCAGAGGAGCTTGTGCTTGAGCAGGGTGCCCTCTCTGCACCCGGCCGTGAAGTATTCTATGGCTTGCACCTCATGCACCCCTTCATAGGAGTTGCGTAGCTCGTCCCAACACGTCAGGTAATCACGGGCGGACTCGTTCGGCCCTTGGACGCACAGGGAGAGCTGTTGTGGCTTGGGTGGCCGCTTGTAGGTGCTGGTGAAGTTGTGGGTGAAGATGTCAGTGAAGTCCAGCCAGCTGTTGATGCTGTTGGGCTTGAGGCTATTCAACCAGGTCCAGGCCGTGCCCTGGAGCATGAGCGAAACATACTTCGGGACAACGCGTTTGTTGCCGTTTGCTATGTTGACGGCAGTGGAGTAATCCACCAGCCAGTCCTCCGGCTTCACGGAGCCGTTGTACTTGGGAGTATCTCTAGGGAGCGAGAAACCTTTGGGGAAAAGCTCATCGTGGATGCGAGGGCCGAAACAAGGCGGGCCGATTGCGTCTTCTTCTTCGACCGCCAGGGATCGCGCTAGCTGGTCGATCTGATGGCGCGCATCATTCTCCCCAACTCCGCCACGGCGGCCCCAACGGCCTCTGAGAGTCGGATGCTTGACCGGCGGCGGGGACGTGCGGCTCTCCCGGCGAGGGGGAGTCGAGCGCTCGTTCCGCCGTTCCACTGCCCTCGGGCGGCCGTCCTGGTCGCGCTCGATGGTGATGCGAGTTCGCCGACTGCGGCTAGCAGCCGTCTCCGAGTCCTGCCGACTATGGCTAGCAGTCGGCCCTGGGTTGTGCCGACTGCGGGTGCCGCCTGTTGGAGACCGGGATGAAGCTCCTTGCGCTCGACGAGGAGGGCGGTTTCCGCCTGCACGCCAGCCTCCAATGCCCGGCGGCGAGCCTCCTGCTGTTCGGCCGCCGTATCGAGGAGTTGCTGGACGCGCAACGTCATGCAGCGAAGCTCATCTCCTTCCAGATGGTCCAGCTCATCCGCAGCCACCTAGGCGGCACGCAAGTTCTCCAAGGGGGTGGCATAGACCGGACGCGCAGTCCCCAGCATGCTGCAAGGGCGCCGCCATGGTTCCGGACCACGCTGCCTCGGCTAGGCTCGCCAGCCGCCGGTGTGACGCCCCGAGACCGATGCGCCAGGTGTCAGCCAGTTATTCGTCATCGTTGCCATGTCATTTGCTTGCATGTTGCACTTTGCCTTGTCATCATGTGCATTTCATCAGCATGTTTTCAAAACTTGCATTCGTTCGGGCTCCCCAGTTCTCTCTGTTGTTCGTTCTGACTCCAGACACACTCGCACGCGCCCGCGGCACATCCGAATATCTATTTTATAAGTGTCCGGAAAATGTTCTCGGAATGGGTTGAAACTTGGCGTGCGATCTTATTATAGCGTAGGTAGACCGCCTGTCAAATTTCGTCGCATTCGGAGTTCGTTTGATAGCCCAACCGATAAACATATAGCGGCACTATAGCCGGATAAACATCGAACGTTTCGGTGTTTTGAAACTGTCGCCGGGCCTCTCTCTCTCTTCTCTCATCTCAGCCCGATGCCTTCTACATAGGCCACTTTTCCTCTCCTCACTACTTGTCCGAAACTGTCCCGAAACCCGCCCCGGGCTGTCGTTACCGATGTGTCCGGATCATCCCCAAACATCCCTAAAATATCTTTGTTTTCTTATTTGGACTCCCTACCTATTTTATTCTCGACCGTCCGATTGTGATCGGAGGGACGAGATAGCACCTACCCAAAATCCACCTACTATATATAGGAGTCTCCCCTATTCCATTTCTAGGTAACCCTAAACCCTAGGCAGACCAACTCCCTCCAATCCCGCAGCCGCAGCCGCTCTCTCCTCGCAATCCGCGCGCACCCAATTCCCTACCTCCACTTGGCCAAATCCACCAGCCAAACCCCACTCGATCTGGACCGCCAGATCTCAGATCCGACGACCCAGAGAGCCTCCCACAGCCCCGCAGCCCCGCAGCTCCACCCATCGGCCGCAACCTCCTCGATCCAATCTGGATCGGGAGGGAGTCCCTAGCGCCGTCGTCCCAACAACACTTGCCTCGCTGGACCGTTGCCGGCGGTACCAGCAGGACCATCGCCGCCCCTGCACTCTTCTTCTCCTTCCCCGTGCTCTCTCCCTCCCGACCTCTCTTCCCCTTTCATGTTCCACAGCAGAAGGAACGCCATGGCCGTCCAAGCTCTCGTCCGCGCCGCTGGAGCTCCATCCCCGCGCCCAGTTTCGACGGATCCCGCCGTCCCAGTCCCGTTCCGGCCGGTCCCCGCCGAGGCCGCCTCGCCGGAGCCGGAGCCTTCGTCGGTTTTCACGCCATCGCCGGCCTCCCCTGCTTCTGCACGCGAAGACGAACGCGCCAACGCCCAGTTCTGCTTGATCTGGTCGGGCGCGTTGACCGCGCCCGTTAACCCCGCCCGATCCGCTGCTCTCGTAGGCCAGCGCCAGCGCCAACGCGTAGGCCAGTGCCAGGCCCACGCCTCCCCTCGAGCGCTCCAAGGCCCAGCCCGCAGCCTCGCCAAGGCCCAACGCGCCTCTGCCTTGCTTCTTCCCCACCGAGTCGGCCCAGTTCTCTCAGGCCCGAGGTGAGCCTCCACCCAGCTAGATCTGGCCCATTTTATCAGTTTCGGCCCGTATTGTTTTTTCCCGTTCTGCGTTTTTGTCAAATATCCAGCGCATGCATAATTACTTAATATGTCACTGTTTTGCATTGTTAATAATTAAATAACCGTGCACCAGTTTAAAATGGGTAAATATGAAAAATGCTTATATTTTTGTGTAGTTTAATAATAACCAACTTTCATGCACGTTTAAAAATGTTTAACTTGTTGTTTGTTTAATTTTGTGTTAATAACTTGCTAAAATGGTTTAATTCATAACTAAATAACCGTAGCTCCAAATTTAATAAAATTTATATGTAAATGGGGTGGAAAAATGTGTAGAATAACATGGTGCACTTTGTTTTGCTGTTTAACAACATTAAAATGTGCTAATAGGCAGAACAGTACCAAATTCAAAATATGAACATGGGGTTTTTCGGAATTGTTGTTTGTTGTTTCCGACCCCATTTAAATTGCCTAGATAGGTAGTTTACTTTTGCTTCACCCCTTGACATGTTAACAAACATCTAATCTTGTCTTCTAAATAAACGAGAGTCAACTAAATAAATAAAATGTGGTGTTTCGTCAATATGCAACTCGTTGCATATTGAGCTCCACTTAACTTGTAGTATTGTTTGTGCACTTTGCCATGCCATGCATATTTAAACCGGACATGCATCATACTTGGATGTGGATGTGCATTGTATGCCATGTTTATGCTTGTGTGTTTACCGTGTTGTTTGCTTCTTTCCGCTATGCTTCTTCTCGTTAGCTTCGGTTTCGTTCCGGAGTTGTGAGGATTTGTTCGACTACTTCTTGGACTTGTTCTTCTTCCTTGCGGAATCCTAGGCAAGATGACCATCACCTTGGATACCTTTACTATCATTGCCATGCTTAGTTGTCTCGATGCTATCGTTACATGTCGCGCTACCCATCTTTATTGTCAGCCCCTCTCCTTGTTGCCATGAACCTCTAACCTTTGACACCTTCCCGGCAAACCGTTGTTTGGCTATGTTACCCGCTTGCTCAGCCCCTCTTATAGCGTTGTTAGTTGCAGGTGAAGATGAAGTTGTTCCATGTTGGAACTTGATGCTTTGGGAATATCACAATATGTCTTATATATATTAACACACCTATACACTGGGCATGGGTGGAAGGCTTGGCCTTTTGCTCGGTGTTTTGTTCCACTCATGCCACCTTAGGAGCCGATAAACCGGCGTTATGTTCCTTGATTTTGCATTCCTTACACGGTTGGGTATATGGGGACCCCTTGACACTTCATCTTTGAATAAAACTCCTCCAGCAAGGCCCAACATTGGTTTTATTGCAACATAATAAAAACTTAATTAATTAATTAATTGCATAGGGAGTTAGCGCTACCCGAGGATTCTTCTACATACAGGGGGGCCAGTGCCGATGGTGTTTGTCCCAAACTAGAGCCACTTGCGGTGCCACCCAGTTATCTGGGGTCTTCGGTTGTTGTACGTATTGCTCATTCGGTCGTGGCCTGAGACGAGATACGCGCGGCTACTATCAGGGTGTCGGCACGCCTGGAGGTCTTGCTGGACTTGTTTTACCATTGTCGAAATGTCTTGTGCACCGGGATACCGAGCCTGATCGGATTGTCCTTAAGATAAGGGGTAATATTATTATTACTTCTGCTGATCGTGAGAGCTTGTGATCGGCTAAGTTGGGACACCCCTGCAGGGTTATGATCTTTTGAAAGCCCTGCCCGCGATTATGTGGCAGATTGGAATTTGTTAATGTCCAGTTGTAGAAAATTTGACAGAGGATCCAAGATAAAACACACAACTGTGTGAGTAACCGTGACTGTCTCTTTTCACTTTGAGAAGAGAACACGGTGGGGTTATGCTTGACTCGTAGGTAGTTCAGGATCTTTAGTGATCATTACTAGTTTGCGACCGCTTGCGTAGATGCTCATCTTACTCTTGTACTCGCAAGGTAGCCACCATATATTGCTTAGCCGCTGCTGCAACCTCACCACTTAACCTCTCCTTACCCATTAAGCTTTGCTAGTCTTGATACCCATGGTTATGGGATTGCTGAGTCCTCGTGGCTCACAGTTATTACAACACCAGATGCAGGTACAGCTGAGTACGACGCAGGAGATGGATCAGAACTTCCCTGGGAGTTCGATGAAGAGAGTGGACATATGTATGTGTCATTTTTCGACGATCAGTAGTGGTTCCTACTAGGGGCGATCGGACCTTGTGTTTATGGTATCTTTCTCATTTGGTTTTCATCCGTAGTCGGACCCTGTGTTTTGGATGAATGTATGTTATTGTATTTATTGTGTGACGTGGCGAGTGTAAGCCAACTATTTTACAATTTCATCCCTCTGTTACATGAGTTGTGCAAAGATACCATACTTGAGATCATTCTAGTATGAGATTATGCCTTTAAGTCGTGCCTCGACACGTGGGAGGTATAATCTCATACTGGGCATTACAGCCGGCGTGCCGCCTACAGTGCGGTCGACCTAGCGACGGTAGGCTTCGGTGAGGCGCCGCATGGCGGCCAACTTGTTGGCGTTGTCGAGGAGCGAGACGCGGAGCATTTCTAGTGTCGTGTCGTCTGCTCCCGCGGCGATGGGAGTGGAGAGGCTTCGCATTGCCGCCTGTAGCGGGTCCTGAGCAGACCCGTTGGAGGGCTCGTCATGGCTGGCAGCCAGCACCTCCCGTGATGGTGCTGACACTTGTGTTGCAGATCGCAGGGGGGAGTGGATCGTTAATGACCACCACGTGATCGGGGAAGGTACCGATAGATGCTGCGTCGGATTCGATGAGCATATCGACGGGTGGGTCGGTGGAGCCAACGGACTCCAGGTCAGAGGCGAGCTCATCGACGATGTGGAGCCTTTCGAGGAGCTCGACGAGGCATCTCTCCGAGCCGACCGCTTCTGCGGCCGGAGCGGGCTCGTCGTGGAGGCGGGCCTCGCCGAGAAGATCAGCGAGCTCGCTTGCGGCGCACGCAGCTTCTGCACCGCGAAGTGCCCCGGTATCCACGCCATCGGGCATGCCGGGCTGGTTGCGCTTGCCAGGGAGGAACAAAGTTCCCGTCCAAAACATGTCTCCGGACGACGGTGCACCTTGCCCCACGGTGGGCGTCAAATGTAGGGGGTTTGATGCGACATATGCCAAAGGATGGCTTATCATGCATGGGGTCAAGAGATCGTCGTCAGGCCCTGGAAGCGGGATAAGGCGGAACTTGGGACGCCTACAGATTTTACCCAGGTTTGGGGCTCTCCGTGGGATAACACCCCTAGTCCTGCTCTATGGGGACTCCGTGTCATGACTATCGTCAATATGGTACCTACAAGGTTGCTCCTTGAGATGTGTCATCTAGAGGAGGAAGAAGGGCAAGGCTAGCTCTCTCCTCTCCTTCTAGGAATGCAAGTGGTGGCTAGGGTTTCTTCCCTCTCTCTGCGTATCTCTCAATATCTAACCCCTCTGCATGGAGGAACCTGGGGGGGGGGGCTTATATAGGCCTACCCCCAGGGTTACAATGGTAATCCGGCTAGGTGCGGGCCCCGGCCGTCAGCGTCTCTGGGTGCCGACTTCTCCCCCGACTGCTGGGTCCCGCCACTTGGTGGGTCCCGAGTATCTCGAGATGCTTCGATGTCAAATGTTGATTCCATACCTTTCTTAATCGGTGTTCTCATATTTCTATGGGAGTGCTAGTCCTTCTTAACCATCGAGATATTCATGTTAATCATTTTCAACCGGTGTGCCTTCTCTTCAAGTTATTTCCATTCGGACGCCATTGAGAAATCTGACAATTTGTCTGTTTCTTTCATCTCAAGTTGTCTTTGTTTTCCCCACCCTCCCACCCTTCTTCTTCTCGAAGCAAGAAATCTCAGATGAAGTATCCATTTTATTCATGTGATATTTCTTCATTCTTTTCCTTCAATGTTCTTATCCAATGATTCTCAGGAAGTTGCTCAAGAGCTTCAAGCTCATCATTCTTTTGTTCTCAAATTCTGCCGGTGGATGTAATTCAAGATTTCGGTGTTGATCTTATCCTTTTCCTCTTTTCACAATGCTTTCTTATTCCGGTGCACCAATTAATCATTCTCCTCTTGCTATCCATATCCGGAGTGCTAAAGATTCATAATTCCATTCTTAATCCGTTCAAATTATTTTGAGCATTGTCTTCTTATTCAAGCCATTTAATTCAACCGGTGCAATATCTCTCAAGCAATCTCTTCCAACGGTGTTTTCCTTAGTGGGCCCTAACCCACAGGTCTTTTCCCAGGATCTTACCTGACTCTTCCAATTTTTCTGGAGTTATTCTGAAATTCTTTTCAAAGGTGACGTAAGAATGATTACATGAGTCACATGCCTTCTCCAAGCTTGGTTTCAATTATTTCCATCTTTAGCTCCACCTTCCTCTTGTCATTCGTCCGGAGTATCTCGAAATTCTTCATGGCATTTCTCGTCTTCATTCTCAACATTTGGAGACCGGAGAAGTGTTTCTCTTAATTCTCAGCCCGTTCTCTTCCAAGATTCGTGGTTCTAGCTTCATGCCATCCTCATTATCGTTTTGATTGTGAGGAATTATTTTCATACCCGTCCGGAGCATTTCATGAATTCTTTCCATTGTGATCCTCCGAAGGCCATCATTTCAGAATATTTCTTCGTTCTCAGTTTTCAACTTCGTCCTCCAACTATTCTTAATTGATGTCTCTTCGTTCGTCTCCATATTTTTACGGTGGTTCTTTCAAGTTTACCCTTCCATTGTTATCGTTTTAATTCATTTGTTCTTTTCTCAATCCTACCGGTGCTTTGTTGAAGATTTATCCAAGGTTGTGCTAGATCCCTCTTTAATTCTTTGCAACGAGAATAAGTAGTACGCCAAATCCGTTTGCTTGTCATCAATTTAATTTGATGAAGGATAAGCATACAATAAATCTTATTCTTATTTCCTCGAGTGATTAATCTCTGTTTTCCGGAGCTTGTTCATCATATCATATTCTCGGTTCTAAGTTGTTCAGCTTATTTTCCGGAGCTCCAAGTTATTTCAATTATACCATTCTGAAGCTCCATCTAATTCATCGCAGGCCTTGAATCTTATTCTTTTCATCTTTCACTTCTCATGCTTTCATTACTGGAGTTTTCATGGCGGTTCATCATGTTTTAATTCATCCTCGAAGTCTTCATCAAGATTCTTGTTGGAGCTCAAGCATTCTTCGTCATGCTTCCATTTGCAATTCTTTCTACCTTGTCTTTTCAGATGGTGTTATGTCATTCTTGACAATTCCTTCATGTTTTATGATTCACGATTTTCAAGAATGAGATATTTAAACCCATCATTTTCCTTGTTCAGGAGATCTTTTCAACCTTTCAATTTATTCGTTGGAGTTATCTTGGGTTATAATTCACCTAAAAGCTTTCTCTGAGAATTGTTGCTATTTATGGTGCTTATAAATGACCCAAGTTCTTCATTTATCCTTCCGGTGGAATAAGTTTTTCGTCTCCTTGTTGATCTCAATCCAATCAAATGTTTTCGTAAGTGGCTGGTTGTCACCTCATAATTTTGAGATGTTTTCCATAAGCCCACATCAAGCTTATTCTTTCGTTGTTGAATTTCCAACAATTCTGTTCAACCCTTCTTCGTAAGGATGCTCTTTCAAATTCATTCGTGGGAGAAGTTGTCATTTTCTTCTCCGTTCTTTTCTTGCCAACGACCTAGCATATATTCTTTCATTCCGGAGGCACTGTGATGACGATCTCTTTGACCATCATCTCGTTTTTATCAAGATCATATTCTCCCTTGCTTGTCTATTTAACCGGAGTGTTGTGTCCTCCATTCTAATTCTCTAATCTTATCAAGTTTTGCCTATCCTTTAACTGGAGTGCTGTTGAATCTTTCTTACCCCTTGTGCCATTCTTTTAATTGTTCCGGAGGCAGTGTTTTGTTGATTTCATCAAGTATCATTCCATCTCCTCAAGTTCTTGTCTTACCGAGAGCATCCCGTTGCTATTCTCGAAGAAACCGAACGCAAGACCCGCAACAAGTCCATCAAATTCTTGAAAGTCAAGTGGTCACATCACACCGACCGAGAAGCTACGTGGGAACGAGAAGATCATCTTCGTTCCGAGTACCCTTCCTTTTTCCAGTCCTAGATCTCGGGACGAGATCTTTTTGTAGTAGAGGAGAGTTTGTAATGCCCCGGATGTAATACTTTCCCTTTTGGGTATATAATATATCTTCGGCTTCATCTATTTCCATTTCGGGTTCTTTGTCTTTCGGGTGTTCGTCGTTTTGTTGTGTGCGTGTGTGGCATTCATTCATATCATGTAGACATGTGCATCGCATTGCAGTTGTGTTGTCGTTTGCATCCGGTTCCACGCGTTCCTTCCCGTTGTCCGTTTCGCGTTCCGGAGCTCCCTCACGTGTCCGTGACGTCCCGTAGGCCTACTTTGTTGTTTGGGCGTGTAACGTTACCGGTGTGCCGCGAGACTTGTCGTGTGTTGTTGTTTTGTTGTGTGCAACCCGCCTCTCAAATCTCGTCGCGTTTGGACTCCGTTTGCTATCCCATCAGTTATTCGTGTGGGTCCAAAGTGCCTCCACTTGTGGCCCAGAAACACCCCTACAGCAGCCCTCTACCCTCTCCTAGGCCCCTCCTTCGATCGCCTTCCTGGGCCGAGCCGGCGGCCCGACTCGGTCGGCCACCGATTCCCTCCATCGGCCAGCCGCCTCCCGCCTGGACCGCAGCCGCGCAGCAGGCCCAGATCCGCAGCCACTCCCGCGCGCCGGCCCCAGCCGCAAGGGGCCTGAGGCCACCCCAGCCCCGATCGCCAGGCGTCCCGCCTCCCTGGGCCGGCCGAACCAGCCAGGCCCGGCTCCTTCCTCCGCAGGCCAGGTGGGCCAGAGCCGCCGAACCGGGCCGTCTCCAGATCCACCGCCGCGGGCCCGTGGCCCGTTTCCCCACCAGATCTGAGGTTGCCTCTTTTAGTCCTCTAAGTCCCAGATCTGTTGTTGTCTGATGCATTATTCAACTGCTGATATCTTTTAGTGTGTTTGTCCGTTTCGCGCAAATAGCATGTCCAGACGTTCGTGGTGATTAGCACTACGTTTTATCTTTTTGTGTCATGCATGTTAGAGATCATTTAGGTGCTTATTTTTCTGTTGCAATAGTGCATCGTGATATAATTGCTGCTATGTGATGTTTTTATGCCATCTTTGCCATGTGATAACTTTTAGCTCGTTTGTCCGAATGATGCAAATGACATGTCCACGTGTTCGTCTTGCCATGCTCTACATGTTGCTTGTGTTAGGTTGCATGATAGATTTATTCTTGCCATGTTTATCATCGTTGCAAAGTGCTATGTGGCTGTGATGTTGTTTCACTTGTTATGAAATGCCATCTTGTTGAGCTCGTTGCTATCGTTGTGATTATCTCCATGATGCATGCTTGTATGTTTCGGAATCACCATCATGTGTACTTTGATGTGGTGCTTACCACTTGCCATGTTTAGTTTCGAGGTGACTTAAACTTGCTCGTTTAGATGCCATGATGAAACTGCTGTTTTAGGACTTAGTGGTTTTTCACTAAGTCTGAAATCTGTAATGTTCCGATGCCATGTTTGTGTGATGTTCTAGGACAAACCATGATAGTTTTGGAGTGGATCTTGATTGTTCCTTGTAGTATATATTGTTGGCTTTCCATTCATGTTATCACATGCTTATTTGAGTGGCTGTAGCATGTTTAACTTTTGCTCCAAAGTTTCAATAAAATTCTGCTGCCAGAATTTTATTGTCAAGTTCAATATGTCCAAGCTTATTGCTATTGATCTGTGGCTCCTTTGGGGGTGCACCTTTGGACTTATTTGCTGTAGGATATGTCTAGTTTATGTTCATGTCCTTTGCCATGATGTTTGAGTGTTGTAGCTTAATTATTGTGTGCTCCAAAGTTGCTATGTTGCTGTAATTTTCAGCTTTCACTCATTTCTTGTTTCGGGCATAACTTTTAGCCCGTAGCTCCGATTTCAGCGAATCTTATATGAAACTTGATTGATTTTCTGTGTAGATTCATAATATCATATTGTTATCATGTTTTGAGGTGTTTTGCTTGAGTGCTATTTTTCCGTGCTCCGTGTGCATCCTTAGTGCATCCATCATGCATCCATCATTTTCGAGTGCGCATTGCATCTTGTTGATTTGTGCCTTGTGTGATTGTATTGTTTAGAGCCGGAAGCTGAGACCGAGTACGAGTACGAGCACGAGGTTACCAACGAGGTTGAGCCCGAGGACCCTTCTTACGATCCGAACGACTACACTTCAGGCAAGATGACCGAACCCCGATAACATTACTATCTTTGCCTATTGCTAGTAGTTCCGTTCTATAGTTTTGCCTCGATGCCCATGTTCTTCCTGTCAGCCTCCTACTTGTAACCATTGCCATGTTTAACCACCCTACCTATGCAAACCGTTGCTTGGCTAAGTACGCTTCGCTCAGCCCTTCTTATAGCATTGCTAGTTGCAGGTGAAGTTCGAAGATGCTTGCTTCATGTTGAAGTTTGTTGGGTTATATCACACTATATAAATGCTAAATTGAAATCATCTATATATTGGCAAGGGTGGAAGGCTAAGCCTTTTGCTTGGTGATTTGTTCCACTCATGCCGTTAGGAACCGTATAAACCGGTGTTATGTTTCTTGATTATGTGTTCCTAACACGGTTGGGGTGTATGGGACCCCCTCGATAAACCGCTAAGTGCTAAGTCTTTTCCAGTAAGTCCCAACATTGGTACTATTCGCCTAAACAACTAAAACTTTCCGAGGGAGTAATTAACCTGAGGCTTAATTAATTCAACCCCCCTGGGCCAGTGCTCGATTTGAGTGTTGGTCCAAACCAGAGTCACTTGCGGATACTACCCAGTTCGCTGGGGTCTTCGGTATCTGTACGTAGCGCTCATCCGGTCGTGTCCTGAGACCTAGATACGCGCGGCTACTATCAGGGTGTCGACACGCCGGGAGGATTTGCTGGATTAGCCTTACCTTAGTTCGGAGTATCTTGAGCACGGGATTCCGAGAATACTCGGGTCTTCCCACTTTGGAGTTGCGACTCCGCGGATCGTGGGCTTGTAATGGGTCAAGTTGGAACACCCCTGCAGGGTTATGAACTTTCGAAAGCCGTCCCCGCGGTTATGTGGCAGATGGGAGCTTGTTAATATCCGGTTGTAGATAACTTGACACATTGTTTCTAATACACTACCATGTGTGTACCGTGACTGTCAATTTCCGAATAGGGATTCGGGAGTTGAACACGGTGGGGTTATGTTTGTTGAGTTTTAGCTAGGATCACTTCGTGATCACTTCTCGTCCGAGGCTTTCTCTTCTCGCTCTCACTCACGTAAGCTAGTTGCTAGTTGCTGCTGCAGACACTTGTTCTTTTCTTCAGCCTTATCCTCTCCCAAGGCTTAAATAGTCTTGTTACCCGGGAACGGGATTGCTGAGTCCTCTGTGGCTCACAGTTACTTCACCACACCAGATGCAGGTCCAGTTGTGAGCTATCCAGGAGATGGCACCGAGCTAGACTGGGAGTTCGACGAGGAGCATAGTCGATACTATGTTCGTTATCCTGATGATCAGTAGTGGAGACTTCTACTAGGATTCGATCCGACCTGTGGATTTTATTTAAGTTTGGTATCTTGACATTTGGATTTTGCCCTTAGATGGTTGTGATGTTCTCAATGTATGATGTTTGAGACATGTATTGTATTTGTGTGACGTGGCGAGTGTAAGCCGACTATTTTATGTTTACAATCCCCTCTTTTACATGAGATGTGCAAAGATTACCAAACTTGAGATCATTCTTGGATGGACTTATGCCTTTAAGTCGTGCCTCGACACGTAGGAGGTATAGTTCCATCCTGGGCATTACAGAGGCTCCACTGTAGCCATGCTCTAGTCTTGTCGTGGATCCCCGGCCCACACTCCGAGGGGGAGGCACGGGGCCGTCTACCAGATGTCGGGTGCTTCGCAGCCGCCTGTTAATAGTTCGCTGCCTGCCAGCAGCCCGCTCCTGGGGTCTGGCGGCCCTAGGAGGTGGCCTGATGCACATGCGGCAGAAAGATGCCGGTCGGCCTTAATGTCTTGAAACGCCATGGGTGGTCGATGAGAACACCCGTGGTCAATATCTCCGACAAGTTGCCATGTGGCAATTTTAGTTTATAGAGCATGGCAATTTTAGTATTTTGATGATGGCAATTCCAGTACTTTGACCATGGAAATTATTTTTTGTATGAATCATGGCAATTTAAATGCATGTATCATGACAATTTTGGTTTATGGTTCATGGCTATTCTAGTTTCTTAATTCCCCGCTTTATAATATGTCAAAATTTACTTTTAAATGTAAAAGAAAATACCTGAAACATATCATGCAATTTGAGTGTAAACACCATGGCAATTCATGTGCAATAGGCATGACAACT
>LR738714.1:3209310-3272460 GCA_902687465.1 Secale cereale | reverse complement strand
CCCCCCCCCCCCCAAAAAAAAGGTTGTCGAAACATATTGATATGAGATCTAGTTTCGAAGATCTCGTCGCGATGGATTTAATGATGAAAACGGATCTTCAATCGAATTTTTCATTTAAGAGATAAAACATTTTAAAAACTGAAAATCTAAAAAGATTTCCACATGCATGCATGTGGCGACGTGGCGAAGTCTGTGTGTCATAGGACGTGTGGACGGGTTTCACTCCCACAACACGTGTGTTCGTTAGTGTTGTCCTTGAACTTTGAAGTACCTTTTTTTTTTAGAATTTGAAGTAGATAAAATTGTCATTGCAAGAATATGAATATTCTGATATGTTAACCCGTGATTTTTTTTGTCCGTGTTAATATGATAGTGCAAATAAATAGTAATTCCTGCCCGTGATTTTATACCTACCTAACTAAAAATCATTTGTTTGGTAAAAATATATTGGTTTAACAAAAAAATGATAAGTACCTCCTCTGTAAACTAATATAAAAGCGTTTAGATCATTACTTTATATTATTCTAAACGCTCTTATATTAGTTTATGGAGGGAGTAACTAAAAGATGAGAGAGTTAAGATACGTAGTTTATAAGGAAAAATAGCCAAAGGTAGTAGAAAAAATCAAACGAATAGAAGAAAGGAAAAGGGTGCGTATGTAAGATTGGACGAAGCACTTTGTCTCACAAAAGAACATATTTTATTAAAGTAGCAGAGTAACATCCGGATGGATTACGAAATGCATAGATATTTAATAAGTGTGTGGTCACCTTGGCTCATGACCCGTTTGATTAAAAATGCAAACATATCAACATGATATTTAAACCATTATTATCAACTTGTCAATATGGTTTTATTTGATAAATCAATAAGATATGGAGCAGATAAAGATGGTTCTTGATTTTTTTTAATTAAACCATAAATGAAGGAGGTGGAAAGGAGGGGGGGAAGGAAAAACGATGGATAAAAAAACCCTATGTATTCCTTTAAGGAAATAGGAGATATTCTTTATTCGACCCTAGGAGGATGAGATCTCCTAGTCGTCCGTAAAATTCTCAAATCTGAAATTCAGCTCATGATATGATTCCACGCTTCAGATCGTTGATTAGTTTCAAGAAGACGTTTGTTTTCTACCGGATGAAAACAATGTTGTGTAAACCTGGTCCTCCGTACGACACGTGTCTTGTGCGCAAGCAGTCCACCGCTTCCCCCCTCGAGCCTTATCTCTTCATGCGGCTGCTCGTCCACTCGTACTCCCTCTCGTCTTTTCCCCTCTTGCCGTCTCCTCTTCGTATCATCCAAGATGGAGATGGTGCCCAAGGCGACGCCGACCACCAGTCGTCGCTGCTGCAGACCGGGAGGGACGGCGACGACCACCGCAGCTGCACCCCGCCCAAATAGGGGTTGTTGATGCGAGCGAGGGCTAACACGATCACGAGTTGTGTGCTGCTCGCCATGGTCGCGCCACCATTTGCCGCGACTAGGAAGGAGTTGTGTACTGCTACCCATGGGCGCGTCGGCTGCTGGTGTTGCATCGCAAGACAAAGACCGGATGCGGGCTTCACTCGCCACCGGTGCTGCTGCTGTTGCATCGTCGCCATGGCCGCTGATGTTGTGACGGCGCATCTGCCTCAACTTCGGCTGCAGTGGAGCTTCCATCACGCCGCCGTGCTGCGTCGGAGCTTCACTGCGCGCGCCGAGGATGCAATGGAGCTCCGCCAACGATCCATTGGAGCGCGGTTAGTGCTGTAATGGAGCCTCGTCGGCGCATCACCGGCGTCATTGGGCTGCAATTGAGCTCCGCCGTTGCTGCATTGGAGCGCAGTTGCTGCTACAATGGAGCTTCGACGGCGTCGCCGATGTAGCTGGTGCTGCATTGCAACTTTTTGTCTTGCCGCCGATGGTTGCAGTGGAGCTTGCCGGGGAAGGAGGGGGTCCCGGTGCTGCGGCCGTCAGTTTTATCGATGGGGTGGATGCGAGAGAAAGGAGAAAGAAGGCTGCTGCGTTCGGTTTGATCGTACGACCTATATGCGCCTAATCGGACGGTTTGGCGGGCGGCTGATCTTTCCCTAATATAAGCCGGCTGATCCGTAGCAGCCACCTTATTTTTATCACGCACTATTTTTTTCAATCTATATATATCAGCAGCCGGGTTTTCAAAGGAAAATCGGTTGAAAACCGCTACACGAATGCCCTCTTGGGCCGGCCCACATCCCATTGCTACAATGCGGCGATTCAACGACAAATTGCCGCAGAACGCGTCGCGTAGGGGTTCCCACTCAAAGCACCAAACCCTAGCTCCGCACCCTCGCCGCAGCCATGGCGGAAGAAGCCGCCGCCACCGCCGCCGCCACCAACTTCGAGGTGGACCTGGGCCACCTCATGGCCTACGACCCCTCGCACCACCTCGCCGCCGCCGCCGGTGCGTCCTCCCGGTCGGAGCTGCGGGACGAGTGCCTGCGGAAGGCCACGGAGCTCGCGCAGGCCGTCGCCAACGCCCTCTTCTCGCTGCCCGCCACCGAGGGCCGCGACGGTCCCGTCGTCCGCCTCCCGCCCCCCGCCAACCGCCTGCCCCGCGAGAAGCATGTGAGAAGATCACATCTCTCTGTTCCCCTGATACCATCTCTGCTCGCTAGTGTCGATCTTGAATAATTACTGCTGTTCTGCGAGTAGATTGGCATACGGCTTCAGTGGAAGCTTGCTGCTTAATTTTTCGAATTTTCATAGCCGACGATGTAGTGGAGTTGGAAGTCCCTATGGGCTATGGTGGTAATTGCTTCTTCAACATATGAGGAAATGATGTTGCCAGTGCCAGGGTGTGCAGGTTACAGATGCGAGAGTAGCCTACTGCCATGAAACTACAGTTGCCCCAGCCAGCATATTACTTTACTTACTGTTTGCATGGATTCTACATTCTAGTTGTTCATTCCTGCTCTGCGCTAACCTCTAAACAAGATATCAGGCTGAACGGAGACCTATTTTATCTTGATATATGGATGCATTTTCAAACCGCAGAATGCCTAATCTTTATCTTTCATGTTACCAGTTACCAAGGCCAAAGCCTCCTACCAAGTGGGAGCAGTTTGCAAAGTCGAAAGGTGAGCTTCTTATTCTCGCTGGCTCTCCGAGTGTGTCTTTTTGGAAGTCGGACTTTTGTGTAACAGTAGCATTCTCGCAGGGATTATCAAGCACAAGAAGAACAAGCGGGCATGGGATGAGCAAACTAATTCCTGGAAGCGGACGTATGGCTATGATCGTGTCAATGATGACAGGGACGTTCCCATCATTGAAGCCAAATTGACAGACGGTTAGCGACTTTGTCTTCTGTGTCTATGGCCTGTGAATCTTGTTTTGTAGCAACATTAGTAATCTTTTAGAGCTTTCCCTGGGCCGAGTACAAGTGACAAACGCTTAACAGCCTGCATGCTTTCTGCTTATGTACACTGATTTAATCCAGCTGTTATTTCAAATCTCCAATGATAATTACATTGACCAACTGAATCTAACGAGTCTTTGTTGTCAATGTAATTTGTTCTTAAATGTATATGTGTCTTGAAACCTATGGCTGGTAAATCTTGTTTTTAGAAATATTAGTAATCTTTTTCCTGCTTTCCCCATGCCCAATACACATTGTAGTTATCATGAGCTGTGACATAAATGCTTAACAGCCTGCATGCTTTCTGCTTTGTACAATAATTTGGTTCATCTATCATTTTATAATTCCAATGATCTTTTTCATTTTGTGACTGACACTGAATTTCTTGAGTCTTCATTATCAATGTAATTACTTCTCAAATTTATATGTTTCTTCAAACCTATTTGCATTCTGTTACCCTTTTAACCAAAGCTGATTTATTACAGAGCCTGGTGTTGATCCTTTTGCTCAAAGAAGGGAAGAGAAGAAGGGCAGGGTCGACAAACAAGAAAAGAACAGACTTGGGAATTTGAAGAATGCTGCAAAAGTTGGTGCTCTGCCAAGGTAATCCTTCCCTACTAGCTACTATAATCTGTATACCTGATGCACTATGTGTGTTATTCATTACATTAGCAACTCAAGTTTCTCATACAACAGCTTTCTGAAAAACATCATGCAGTCATATACAGCTCGCTGCCACGTCCGTGCCCATCACAGGAACTAAAGCTGATCTGCCAAGAAAAGCCAAGAAGGAAGACCTCGAGAATGTCGCCGGTATGGCTTCTGCAGCAACGGCCAGCGGTGGAAAGTTCGATAAAAAGTTGCCTGGCGAGAAACCTCTCAAGAAGGCTGGCAAAAACAGAAAGGTTTGTTCCTCCTATGAACTCATTTGCCTTTTGCAAACCCATGCGCCTCTGTAAGTTGCTAGTGTTTGGTTAGCTTAGCTGTTTCTTTTCCGCAGTTCCTCCCCGTTGTTGAAGGGAAAGGAATGGGCAACCTGGAGAAACAGCAGAACGACAAGATCCTGAACAGTCTACTGGCCAAGAACTTCGAGGAACCGCTGGATGTCAGCAAGGCAAGCTCCAGAATTCAGTGTCTATATGCCACTTTCATTTGTCTAGTCCGCCATCTAACAAATGCTGCAAGTAACTTTGATAACAGGCAATCACGATGTACAAGGTGAAGAAGGACAACAAGAGGCGGAAAGACAAGCAATCGTCGTCGTCGTCCGGGTCGAGTAAGTTGAAGCCCCAGAAGAAAATCCACAAGAAATCTTCAAAGAACAGCGCTTAGGGGTGCACATCATCGTCGAGACATGCTGTGCTGGCTGTAGGCGGCGAGCGCAGTTCCCGAGCATCAAGGAAGAGTGTGTCTTGGCAAATTTTGTATGGTCATTGTCCTGTTTAAGTCCCAAGGGAGAAATATCGTTATTCCGGTTGCTACTGGTTTTGATATGACGGGAGAAGCTGAATGCCGTGATGAGGTAGCTGTACACGTACTATATTTGCAGAAGTTCGGGAAATGTTTGTGGAAAGCTTTGTTGGCAATATAGAAATCGGCCTAACGCCAAAGAGATTTGATGTCTGTGAGCACAAGCCATAATTTAGTCTGAAGTAAGTAAAGAGTTTCCATGCTTTGCCGACCCCGTGCTTAACACAACGCTATATCTCTCTGGTGAGGGTGTCCGTGAACCCTATACGAATAGTAAAAAAAAAAAAATCAAGATTGTCAAGTCTCAACTGATGCTATTTGTGAGGTTTTACATGTAGATTCGTGCAATTTTTCTTTATTTTTCTTCTTCATTTAATATGGCTAGGTCTGAGATCTACGCATCCACACAAAATATCCGAAAATTCGGAATGTTAAACCTGGTCGATCATCCTAGAACCACTTGCTATCACTCCCTCCATAAGTAGTGATCTAAACGCTCTTATATTTCTTCACAGAGGGAGTAGTAATCATTCACTACAACAATAATAGAAAGTCATTTGATCTAGAACCACTTGATCATGCACGACTTCACCTGACACCAACTCTAGCAGCCACTTCAGGTCTTCATCATTAAAAACACACACACCATCACACTTACCATCACCAGCTTCAGCACAACACAAAATTTCTCTACTTAATCCAACTAGCATAGCAGTAAATTCTTCTCACTATAGCTGCCAAAATTAGCTCTGCATGCAGTGCCTCTACCTACAATGCCTCTACCGGTACATTCATTCCTCCTCCTCTCAAGCTCTTCCATTTTGTCCCCAGGCGTGGCGTGCTCGTCGTGCGAGGCAGCTGGTGCGGGAGGCGGCGGCAGCACCCGCGGCGGTGGATGTCGGCGAGGCAGAGTCACATTCTCCAGCACCTCGTATGGTGCACCAGATCGGGCGCCGCAACCGCGTAGTGGTGGATGTCGGCGGCTCATTCTAGGACGGATCCATCATCGATATGGCGTCCACCGACACCGTCCGGGTTCAGGGTTCTGACGAGGAAGAGTAGGGCATGGTTAACCGCGACGCCTTGAGTCCCGTGAGCCGGCTTGTGTCCCATGTCCTACTCTACCTTGCCAGCGACCGGGCCAACAATCTAGGGAGCGCAGCCGGCCGTCGGACATGAGTACGACGAGCCGGACGAGCTCAACTTAGATTAGGTTTCACATCCTCTGTAATAATATGGATTTGAGATTTCTAATTTGAGGTATCCGGTTATAGAATCAAATATTTAAGGCGTGACGGCCGTACATGTTTGAGGGGGCGGATTTGCCAAGTTCGGTTGTAAATGTTGGAAGGACGGTGAACAAAGTGATGAGTATTCTCTGAGAAAAACAAGCCAGATTTGCCAAGCGCCCAGTCCCCGCTCTCCACGTGACCCTTTCTCCCCTGCAACCTCCGCGTCGTCGCAAACCCAAATCCTCCTCCTCCCACCCCAACCCCCCCTCACCTCATCAGATCACGCGAGCAGGGGGCACCGGGAACCGGATCGGGCGCGGCGGAGGAGGCGGGCGGCGATGATGCACGGCGTCGGGCCGTCGGACGACGCCGCGGCGGCGGCGGCGCTGGAGCTGCAGGAGTCCGGGTGGGAGGAGCTGCGGCGGGAGGCGCGGAAGCTGGAGGGGGACCTGGACGTGAAGCTCTCCTCGTACGCGCGCCTCGCCGCGCGCTCCTCCTCCGCCTCGGCCTCCCCCGCCGCCGACCGCTCCTCCTGGAAGTCCACGGAGCTCGAGATCCAGGCGCTGCTCGACAAGCTGCAGGACGTGAACGACGCCATGAGCCGCTGCGCCGCCCCCGCCGCCCCCGCCACCGCCTCCGTCTCCCAGAAGCTCGCGCGCCACCGCGACATCCTGCACGAGTTCACGCAGGTCCCCCTCCCCCTCCCCCTCCCCCCGCCGCATGTCCTCTCTGCCCCGCTGCTCACCTCGCTGAAATGGCTGGCTGATCCGATCGGTCGGAACAGGAGTTCAGGAGGACGCGGGGGAACCTGAGCTCCATGAGGGAGCACGCCGACCTGCTCAGCTCCGTGCGCGGCGACATCACCGAGTCCAAGGTTTCGTGCCGCCTCTCTCCGGCTCTCCACTTCGCATCAAATGTGTTTTGCAGTGCGTATGCCCCCGGTTATGTCGTCTCGGTCTGATCGCCGGAAATTTTCTCTCCAGGCTACCGGCGGCATGTCGCCGAGGGTGCATTTGCTCCGGGAGAGGGCTTCCATCCATGGCAGCGTCAACCAGGTGTGGTTCCAGTAGTTGATTTAGATCAAAGGGATATCTAAAATTCTGTTCAATTTCATGCCAGTTGCTTAGCATCGCACACTCGCACTAGAAGGATCCCCATCTACTTGTGATGTTCATCATTAGCTCTCGTCCATTCTGCATTCTCTGATCTAATGCACAAAATCATTAATATCTGCGAGCGGTATCGTCCAATGTGATCTGCAACTTGGGGCAGGGTGTTAGGAAGAACACAACAATAGGAAGAACAGGGTGTTAGGAACACTTACAACCATGTTTTATGTACTAGCAGTGTGAACATTGAACGATGGTTTGAGTGGAGAAGAGAGAAAACAAGTCTTACTTTTGTGCGGCGGAACTTTGTCGCTGTCAATATGTGTATGTCTCTTTGTGATAAACTCTAGCTCATGAGGTGCTAAGTTCCTGTTTTTTACCCAAATTCCAGATAGACGAGGTAATTGGGCAAGCTCAAAGCACAAGAGCAGCCCTATCCAATCAGAGGGCCTTGTTTGGAGATGTTCAGGGGAAAGTCAAGCAGTTGGGTGAAAAATTCCCTATGGTCCGAGGCCTCCTTGGTAATCTATCGATCCCTAGTTCTTATGTCGGACATTAGGCTTTCGGCGGGCATCATCGTATGCACTCTGTTATTTGACCCAATTCCAACACCCTAACAATCAAACACATTCTTGTTCGCAGGCGCCATCAAGAGGAAGAAATCAAAGGACACGATCATTCTTTCAGCAGTAATCGCGGCCTGCACCATCTTTTTGATCATCTACTGGCTCTCGAAATGATGATCGGTGCGTTGTTGGAAAAGCTCGCGACGGGGACTCGCCCTCTCGGCACAGAATGACTGACAGGTGACAACATATGGCACGATAAAAAGACTTGGTGATTATCCATTTGTTAGGGCTAGTACGAGGGGATGGGAGATCCCGTTGCATTTAGCTCTCACCGTTGCCGCCCTCGACATATCTTGTTTATGCAGATCTCCCCTGTCATTTATACCTAGATCAATTTTGTTTGCTGAATCGCCCGCGAGGCCATGCTGGCTCGAGTATATACGATGACACAATTCCAGTACTTCCATCTTACAATGGGAATTGAGCTGTTGCCTGTACAAATACTGTGTTCCATGGAACAAAACCCTTGCATGTAACTGTGTTCCATCATACAATGGGAGTTGAGCTGTTGCTTGCACTATTGTTGGGGGCATGCAAAAAAGTTTGGGCATCAACAAGTACCAGGATCCCATAAACAACCTTAATACACTTCTTATAGTAGCTTGTAGTCAATCACCTGCATTCCCTTTTTACTCTACAAAAATAAAGAAAAAACTATGTACACCAAAGTGACAAGTTTTCACCATTTTGGCGCCGACGAAGAAACGGCTCGATCCCGTATGAAGAAGAAACACTGCTCAGTTAGCAGCCACATCCTATCATCTTAATCTCACTTTACAGCCAGCCACGGAATTGTCATACTGTGCAGCGAAGGGAGCTGATCCTGGCCATCTCATCAAGGCCCCGTCGCGACGTTACATTGGGTGACAAGGTACAAGGAAGGCACAAGGCGACCGATCTCTCGCCGCGGTAAATCAATCAGACCCCGTAAAGGGGCAGGGCTACTCTGACGAAGGAGTAACAAAGCGCCCCTGTGAAGACATAGCTATCGACTCGATCAAGGATCCCACCTGCATTGCAGAGCTTTGTGTTATGTTTGTGCGAAAGCAATGACGCGATGAAGTGTAAGACGTGAGACACGGAATGTCAATGTATCACGCCCCCCTTCAAGTATGGGGACAAAACCGATGGAAATAACATGCCTAACTTCGGAAAGTATGGGAGTAACTCTTAGCAAATAAATAAAGGTTGATACCAAAGAAGGCATGGAACAAATAAAATTGCATGGAGTAGTGCTGCAGAAAACTTGACATGCCGAAACATGAAGACCTTTGTGCCCAATGAGGCTCTAAGATGATCTCATGTCTCGGCACATGATTGCAAGCAGTAGATGAATATATAACAAGAACAGGGCTAACAATGTTTACCATGGCCAGGAATGAGTGACCCAGAGTCCTTCACACCAGCATCGCGCTTAATCAGAGATTCAATGAGATCCCCGAATAACGAACCCAGAAAGATCAGGATCCCGTAAGCGGTAGCACTGATATCAATCAATGAAATAATTAGGCATGGAAGCAAAGTTCTATGCAAATATATATCATCCAAGATACAACTGTACAATCTATATGCGCATATAACCTCAAGAAAGAGATAAATCACATGTATGTCAGGTCAACATTCTTTTTTAGGCTGATAGGGTATAGCCATATAATATCTTTTTTATTTCAGTTCTGAAGGACAGTAGGAACAGCCATGTTAAAAATTTAAAGTAGGTTAATACTGCAGATAGAATTACAAAAAGAAAAAGGAAAGAAGGCTACCCCTACTCTTGGCGGATACCAAAACGGACTTTTTGAGAAACTCTAATTGTTGGCAAATCTCAAAATTCAGGTGGTCTGGTTCGGCCCATTGGCCCGGTGGATCAAACCTGCATTTTATTACCAATAGGGCAACCTGTCGGCCTGGAAAACCATTAGGGACCAGCCAGGACAGACCCTTTCGACCCTAGGGTCGAACCCCACAACAACTACACACACCAACAGAGCCACCGCAGTCGCCGCAAGATGCAGGGTAGACAGTCGGCCCCCAGAATAAGCTTGCTGGGGTAAGCACGCCGGACACCCCCTGCTGGTTCCTCTCCTAGCCTCTCCTCTGCCGCGGCTCTCCACTCTCCAAGTCTTCCCCGTAGCTGGAGCCCGCCAAGTCGCAGGACGCAGGCTGCCGGAACAATCTGCAGGGGATGGCACCCAAAGAGCGTCCGTTCAATGCAGAACACGTCGGGGAGAGAGTCAGCAAAGACCACGCCATCTCCATCCGCTTCCAGCAGAGCAGAGCACTACATCCCTTTCCAGCAGATCTCCCCTGTTTGCCTCTCTTCTCCCCTTCGATCACCAACTCCCCACACAAGAATAGCAAGATGCACCGGAGAAACAAGATGGCTAGCTTCTTCGGCTGTGAGGTGGTCTCCAAATTCAAGACACAGAGATGAGATGCTTAGGTACTGACGTATTGATCCCAGCCAACAGCTGTTGTATTGGTGTAGCGCCGAACCAAGGATTATGAGTCGAACGACTAGTCTAGACTAGTCGCTCGACTAGTCTATGAGTCCCAAAGTGGTGTCCGACTCCTTTTCTCGTGTAGACTACTTGTACGAGTCGAGCCATTGACCGACTAGTCGACGACTAGTCTGGACTAGTCGACTTGTTCGAGTCGAGCGACTCAAAAAAACTGGACATATATATACGATGGCTCATCCCGCGGCTGGAGACCTAATCTTCTTTCCCCTACACGAGTGAATGATATAGACCCTGATTTTCAGCTGGATATAGATCTGGATTGATTGAGGGCTAAGGCTACAAGATTTCTTTTGCTGGACTGGAACTTGTTGCTTGTGGTGTTGTTGAACCTTTCTTTTGTAATTCAGACCTTGATGTTGGACTACATGTTGAACCTTATGTCGGTCTTGTGAAGTTGTCACACTAAGGTGTTCTGCTATGTTTGCAATTGCATATGGATTATGGAGTTCTGAACTTATTTTTATGCTAGTGCTGTTGTGCTGGACTGTCAGTTCAGTGCTACAGTACCATGTCGACTAGTCTCGCACTAGTCTAGACTAGTCTATGAGTCTCAACCTTGGAACGACTCGTCGACTCTTCGACTCGTAAACGTTGCGCCGAACCTAAGAACCTAAAGGTTACCCATTTACCCTACTAGAGAGGTGCAGACCAAACCTTAAACTTGACAATTACCTGTATGTTTAGAGGGCCAACACCAGGGACGGACCGGACCGAACCACTTGAATCTTGAGGCAAATCCATATTAATAGAAGTTTTTCCATCTAAACTTTATTGAGAGGCATATATTCCTTTGCAACAAGCTAACATGCAATGACTAATGAGTTCCCTTGGACTTATTAGAAATCCTGACAGTGGTGTATTTCTTGTTGATATGTTGAAAACTAATGCGTTACGTTGCTACTATCTTGTTCAACCAACCTAAAATTTGATGGTTTATTGCGTTCAAGTCTATGTTTTTAAGGCGACGCTTTGCTTTAAGGCGTTGGGGGGGCGCCTCGACGCCTAGGCGCCTAAAGCGGGCATATTTGCAAAGCGCTGGGGGGGCGCCTCGACGCCTAGGCGTCGCCTTATGAACGCCTTAAAAACATAGGTGCAAGTAACCAAATTTTTAAGAATTCAGTAAAGAAAAATAATGTTTCGGAACTAGGACAATAACAAGAGAAATTCAGAAGTTAGCAGTACCTCAACAGTGATCTTGGCCAGCGAAAGAAAATCGACAAAAGAACAGTGGTAAGCACACAGCCAGTCAGACCGGCTAAAGCACCCTCCAGGGTCTTCTTAGGGCTTATGTTAGTCAAAGGAGTACGGCCAAATGCCTGAAACAGAAAATTGGTAACACGATGACATGATTAAACAGAAAATGGATAGCACGACGACATGATTTACTTCCTTTCAAATACACGATTCTCCAAATAAATCACTTGACAAGATGAATGTTTTTTCATTCAACAAACATACATGGCAAGGCAATCATATGTGTGTCTATAAATTTACAGTAGTTACTTTGGCAGGGAAAAACAATAAACTCGCAGTTCATCTGTGATCTGAAACATTTTTTTTATCAGTGTGGTTGTGTCACATCAATGGCAATCTTAACAGGTTGCCCAACAGTAGTTCCACCATAAGCTGGATAGCTCCTAACTTCTGACAAGCTTCTGTAGGAAAACTCTCTTGTTGTACATTATATTGTTCAAAACGAGTAAAAAAATTATAGTAACCCACAGAACTATAGGCCAAGTTGTTTCCAGATAAATCACAAGAAACTAAAAAGTGTTGTGTTTTATAATAACATGGCAAAGTCAAATGGGGTTAACCAAAATAGAAGAGAATTAGGAAAGAGCATACCCTTCCACAGAGGAAAGCTGATGTATCAGCAGCAATAATGCTAGTAATAGATATCAAGGTTGCTACAAGTCCAACTGTCCAGTGAGCTTGCCCGCCAAGAAGTATTGGCCAGTTATGTGCTATACCTGGCAAAGAACACTGGTTATAACTCTTAACACAAAAGAAAATATTAACTCACCAAGAACAGAAAAATAACATAATTACTTGCACTGTTAAGCACTTAACAATGCGCTTTCTTATGAACCCTTAAAATCAATTAAAACTATACATAAAATTAATCTCTTATAAAAAAACTGTCTGTATCAATACTACAAATCAAACAGAAAGATGAATCGGTAGAGAAAGGTGACAAACAAAGAAGTAGGCAGAGTGGGGCAAAGAGAATTCGATCAACATACTTGTATTTAAGGCAGGAGCTGCTAGTCCGCAACGGAGCTTAACCCAGAAAGAAGGAAGATAGCCACAATAAAATAAACCAAAAACTGAACTAGTTAGCTGCGCGAAACGGGGGTTTCCTCTTTGCAATACCAAAGATATTGCAATAATAAATGCCGATAACGTCAGGGGAACATCCATGCGGCCATAGTACCTACGCAAATATACAGGAGAAACATCAGAACTCGAAGCTGTAGCCATATTAACATGAACTGACAACCAAATGTAGCAGTCCTTCGTTCTTAAGCAACCCCTCCACACCCCCATTACACGCGCACACAAAGAAAAGCATATAGCGTAAATTACTATGATCATCTAAAAAATGCGATGGAGCTCTGATCTAGTATAAAATGCTACGAAGTTCAGGAGCTGAAGCAATCAAGTAACATCTGTAAGCTGATACCTCGAAAGTATACGAAAACGCACTGATACTTAAAAGTTCTTCCGACTCAAGAAATTGAGTGATAAGATGGGGAATTCAGTGCTGAAATGGTAATCCGTGAGGCCTCGCATATCTAATGACCCCATGATCAAAATGGTAAGTATATGCATCAAGCTAAAGCTACAAGACATTTGAGTTAATTGCTACCTTCTTGCCTCTACCTCAAGAATTCCCAACAAAATTAAAGAGTGGGTCAGCCAAGCCAATTTTGTACTGGCGGTTCTCAAAATTATGACAAGTTGACCACAATGACTGGGAGCATAGCTAGCAAATTTATAGCAAAAACTGTGACTAAATACCACATAAATTATAGTAATCACAGCAAAGTTCTGACACTGGAGCAGAGCAGACAACAAATGGGGGGATCCCTTACAGCGTAAGGATGGGCATGAGGGCGCAGATGGCGGAGCAGACGCGGGAGACGTAGCGCGGGGGAGGGGTGCTGCCGCCGCTGGCGGTGCCACGGACGAGCCCGAAGTACTCGCGGGCACCGGCGAGGACGACGGCGGTCATGGCGGCGGTGAACACCCAGCCGCCGGCGACCACGACGCCGCCCGCGCCGACCCCGATGGCGATGCCGACGAGCACCCTCCGCTGCAGCTGCCGGGCCTTGTCGCTCTTCTCGGCGGCCTCCTCCGCGCGGCCTTCGCCGGCGGAGGCGACGGCGAGGAGCGGGAAGCGGCGGCGGAGGCGGAGCGGCGGTGGGGCGGGGAGGAGGAGGCGGAGGCGGAGAGTGGGCTGGGGCCGTGCGGCGGAGTGGCGGACGAGAGAAGGGTGGAGGCGGGTGGCCGTCACCGTCACCGCCGCGGCCGCCGCCGCCGCCGCCGCAGCCATGGGAGATGGGTGGGGGTCAGGTCGGGCGGAGAGTTCGATGTGAGCAAGGAATTTTCGCTACCGTTGATTTTTTGGCCAGAGCTGTAGACACCGAAAATTTGTACCTGTACTAGTTTAGTACACTGTACACCACCATGCCCAAAAGGAAAACAATACTATGTATCTACCACTACTACCAAAGATAATGTACCACATTACTCTAATCGAAATTTCAAAACTGTAAGTTTAAAAGAAGGATTACAACCTATAAAAACAAAATTAATGGTATGGTAGAAATACAGAATATGACACTCACCTCGCATCGGCCTAGAAATGCATGATGGAAGAAGTGCGAGAAGGTAGAAGGACGGAAAGAAAGAAAAAAAAGGGGAGGATCACTGAGGCGCTGTTTGGTTCATAAGTCCCGGGACTTATTTTAGTCCCAACTTATAAGTCATAAGTCCCTAAAAAGTCCCTACATGTTTGGTTCCTGGGACTTAACATATACTAGTAGACCATATTACAACTATAAGTCCCTCCTTGAGAGTCTTATTTGATAAGTCCCAAATGCCCAGTTTAAGTCCCTATAAGTCCCTCGTGTTTGGTTTAGATGGGACTTATAGAGACTTATTTAAGTCCCTGGACCAATAAGTCCCTGGAAACAAACACCCTCTGAACATCGACGATGTTGACACTCTTGAGGGTTTAGCGGTGATGAGCAACGTCAACATTCTTAGGGGAAAATGTTTGATAAAAATGTTGACGCCTCTCCTTGCTCAACAGTAGCAGGTAGATTGAAATATTTCTGGTCATTTAGGGCAATGTTGAAGTTAAGCTCATGAATCATCATATACTTCAGATTTTTTATATGGTCATAATGCATTGAATACCCAACGTCTTGTGACGCCCCCGGTTTGTCCGTACACTAATCATGCACGCAAATGTGTACGGCCAAGATCAAGGACTCATTGGAAGATATCACAACACAACTCTAGACACAATTTAAAATAATACAAGCTTTATATTACAAGCCAGGGGCCTCGAGGGCTCGAATACATAAGCTCGAAAACACAAGAGTCAGCGGAAGCAACAATATCTGAGTACAGATATAAGTTAAACAAGTTTGCCTTAAGAAAGCTAGCACAAAAGTAACAACGATCGAAAAGGCAAGGCCTCCTGATGTAGGGTGGAACCCTAGTGGCCGATCTTTCACGAAATGGAGGGGATCCCATGATGAACACGAAGAACACGAGAGGGGAACACGAGGGGAAACACGAGAGAATCACTCAAACCAACAAGAACAAGTCACACATATGCTAGATCCTCGAAACACAAAGAGATACAAGATGCATGATCAACAAGGGACGATACAGAGGGTAACCGGTTCTTCTCCGTGAGGAGGTCTTGGGGTATCCCGCAGGATCTTCTCCGCAGAGGTCTTGAATCCGTGTGGATCTTCTCCGTGGAGGGGCTGCAGTCACTCACAAGGAGATGAACCACTAGTGGATGAGCAAAGCTCTATCTCAAATGAGCTAAACCTAAGCTAACCCTCAAATGGAGGAGGGGGAGGAGTATATATAGTCTAGGTCCACGAAGGGGTAAGTGGGAGAGGGATACATGGGCCTCAGGCCCGATACACTGTGCGCAGACAGGGGCCGGATGTCCGGGCGGGGGCCGGATGTCCGGGCCTTCCCGAGACGCCGGATGTCCAGGCGCTGGGGCCGGATGTCCGGGCTGGCATGGTCCAGCTTCTGTGATGGGCGCCGGATTTCCGGGCTGGCGCCGGATGTCCGGCTCGACGCGAGGCGCCGGATGTCCGGCCGCTGTAGCTCTGCGACGACTCCACTTGAGGCACTTCTTGATCCGCTTCTGTGGGGACTTGTCCTATGCTTCGAGCATCTCCTTGGTCGTCTCCTCGGTTCCTAAGCACATGTAGTGTCTTTGCATTAGGTAGCAACCAAGTCTGGCATGAATGAAAAGGGGAAGCATCGAGGAACGGGTTCACCTTGTGTCCACTTGGGGTTTGGGTAGTAGTCGTAGTGTACATGGGGATGAACGAAGGATGCTCCGCATCATCTCCCCTCCCTTGGGAAAGATCCGATCTCGGATCAAAAACCTCATCACCATGGAAACGGTAGTCGCGAACGGACTTGTAGTTGGACGAAGTTGAGGGCATGTCGCGATCCAAGTACTCCAAGGTGTCTCCGGTATGTGGTACATGCAAAATGAGCAAACACAAAGTACACTTGGAAATACAATGGTTAGCGCACACAAAGTGTCCATCATGTAAGAATGAGTCCGTGTGATAAGGTACATGAAGCTTAACAAGATGATATAGTATGAGATGTAAAGCATTCATGTGATCAAATGCATTTGTGGTGCACACAAAGGTGTTGTGAATGTGATCAATGCAACCATTGTGCAAAATGATGTCATAGTGTGATGGTTTATCAAGAGCATGAACATGGCAATGGATGCTCAATATGTGTATGTCATCATGCAATTGATGGAGGACAATATGATCATGATGTATGAATATGCCATCAAGAAAGATCACAACAAATTTGGTAAGGAAATGCACAATCTCATATATCATGGATGACATGGGAATACACGATGCAACGAGGCAATCATATTGTGAGTCAATCCATGCATAAGATGCAAATTTGTCAAGTGTATGATTTGTCCATGGAGCATGGCATGTGAACACACAATCAAAAAATATGAAGGTTTTGGTGCAATGTGCCAAAGGAGTTTTGATATACCAATGCTCGATGTCGTGGCATGAGTGAAGGTCCGAAGGTGCATCCAATAAGTACGAGCGCTCCTCATCTTGAAGGTCCATCTCCAATGTAGGTCCTCTCTCCAATAGATGTATCATGGAGACAATAAGAAGAAGACAACAATGAAAGAATGACCCATCCCATATGCGTATGTGAGGATGGCTCAAAGGGAAGGAGTGCACCTTAAGGAGATTCTCTCGAATGTTGGTGTTGCACATCATGTATGCCTTCGCATGACCACGTTGTCGCATGACGGCACCGCCTTGTGAATCCTTCAAAATGAAAGAACATGACAAACACTCGGAAAAACAAATGAGGTTAGCGTGAATGCAAAACCTAGCATTCGTGAGGGAAAATACCCAACAAGTGCTTGCATCATTCTTATCATAAGAAAGGACAAGGTAATGTGGCATGGCATGTAAGCATATGATGCGATAACAACCAAAGGCATTAGGCTCAAACAAGCAAGCATGCATCATAAGTAGGGTGTCAAAGTCTCCAAGATCAACAAACAAAGCATTGTTGCACTCAATACAAGTGATGAGAGATGCAACTAATGGAGACAGGTGACAATGATCAAGATATATCATGTGAGTGGCATGAACATATATGTCATCAACCCAAGAAAGCAAGTAAGAGTGGAACATGGGTGATGCAATATAGCAAGCAAGCATAGCAATTAAGTCAAACAAGCTAGTAGTGCGAAGATGCAACGTACTAGAGGTAATCATGGCAAGCATGGCATGTGTGCAAATAGGAGACATGAATAATGCACATGGCATATCACAAGCATGAAAGCAAGGTATGGGCAAAGTCTCATCATTGTGGTGGCAAGAAGTCCTATGTAAATAGCAATGGAGTATCATGACTCTTCCAACACAAGAATCAACAATAGCATGGGGCACAAATAAATCATGGTAGTAGCTACAAGTATCTCCACCAAGCATGCAAATACACATATAAGTAGCATAATGGTGAATCATGTGTAAAGGCAAGCAAGGGTCACAATTGCATGGCAAAGTCATAGCAAGAGGCATAACATGCAAAGTGAACACGATAGTATGGGCATAATGTGACAAGTGGCAAATAGCCCATAGCCGTGTGAGAGCCAAGTAAAAGAGATGCGCGTAGTGGTTGCGTGAAGAGAACGGTGGTAGGGACAATCCACGGGATCCCAAATCGTCGTTGCTCTCAAGAGCTCGTTTTGTCAACTCATGGGATTGTGAGGTTGACGAGTTTGCAAAAGTACCTACACAAGACAAAGGCAAAAGAAAAATTGTATGTGCGTGGTATATGTACACATCATCCATCATGATGCGCACGTGCGTGTGTTGGTTAGCACAAAATAGCCAATGCTCAAATAAATGAGATGCGTGATATAGAAACATGTCATCCATCATGAGAGGTTTGTTGTTATGTATAGCATAATGGAGACTCGAATTGTGTAATGCATCACAAGAAATAAGAGCATTGTTATTCATGGAATGCATATGGTGCACACAATCATGGTAATCATGCAAGGTATGGAATGCATCAAAATCTCCTAGTATGTATGAGGAAACTATGGGGGTCTCCTCATGAGCATCAATGGAAACATCACATGGAGTATATTGACAACATCCAAAGCAAAGCATATTTGGAACAATGTGTTCATGGCATGGCATAGTAGATGAATTTCGCCAATTATGTAAGGGGAGCATGGCAATATCATCGCATGAAAAACAAAAGCCAATGACCATCATCTTGTCATCTATGCCACAAGTGCAAATGGGATTTACTTTAATTTGGCATGCATAGTTACTATGTTGAGATTGAAATGATGCAATATGGGAGATCTCACTCATAGCATATGACAAGCTCAAAGGATTATCAAACATGATGTGACCAAAAGAATTTTCACATGATATCCTATGGAGCATAGCATCACAACTAGGCAACTCAACATGCTCATCATCATATTCATCATAAATAGGTAAGTCAAGACATGAGGAAGTTGCACTAGCATGAAGTATGGTCATAAGTGAATCAACATCATGCAAGCAATCATTGGTGATATAGTCCACTAGTGGGACAAGAGCATCACCTTCACCTATTTTACCTTTGGAGCGTCGCTCATGCGTTGTAGGTGAGGTGTTCATGATCCAATCGTACTCATCTTCATCGTGATGGAACCATGTGGGTGGTGCATCTTCTTCCACCATGGCCATCGGGTTGTCCATTGGAGGGACGGATTCGTCGAGGGTAGGCATGTCCTCTTGTAGGAGACCTAGCACCAAAGAAAGCACACTCGGAGTAGAGGTTAAGTCGTTAGAAATCATAGCGGCCTCACATTCCCTATCAACTACCTCACTCACAAAGTGTTGTGGCTCACTCGCTCCCTCGTGGATGCTCTCACTCGTATGGTTGGTGGAGTCACTCAAATGGCTCTCAACCTCACATAGGAGAAGTGGCATGCTCTCATGTATGGGGCTAGTAGTGGTCACTCTCATCCTCTCAAGGGAAATGCTCTCAAGGTCACATATGGTGGAGTCACTCGTATGACTCATGTGGTGGTGGCTCTCCTCACATGGGAATTGGGGCATCTCTTCATATGTGGATGTTGATGAGGTGTAGGTGCAATAGTCTCCATGCTCAACTTCCTCGTCCGTAATGCCTCCAAAGATGAATGTCGTAGGGTGTGGCAAACCATCACGCTCCTCCGAGGTCAAAGAGAAGGTCTCATGCTTGCTCGCGTAGCTTGACCCGGAGTAGTAGTCCAATATGGACGCCGTCTTCATGGTGTCGAAGAGGTTCATGCTCGTCGCCTTGGTCGAAGGGGATGGCCCATGCTCGACCGTCTTGTCGCCGTCGCTCGTAGATGGTCGCCTTGATGATGAAGACGTCGATGTAGGCGAACTCATGGGAAGTAGGCGAAGATGCCGTACGTCCGAAGGCGAAGATGCCTTGATAGCACTTGGCGAAGATGCCGAAGTGGTGGTTGTAGCCGTAGCTCCGTCTTGGGTGTTCTTGTCTCGCGGTCTTCTCTTATGCTCTTGAAGCTTGGCCTTGGCGTGATGTAGAGCTTCTTCAGACTTGTAGGTATGCGCTTGTCGAGCATCTTCATGATGATGATGTCGTTGTCGTGCTTGAGCTCTTGGTAGATGTCGTTCGTCGTCGTCGTGCACATGATGCTTGGAGGTGACTTGCCCTTCATGACGATGTCGATGGTCGCCATGGCGGTGTGGCCGTGGAAGACTTGCACTTGCATCATGTTTGCGCTCCGAAGACTTGTGACTTGAACGTCGCCGCCGAGAGGATGACGAAGGGGAAGAAGGCTTGTAATCGACCACCAAGTGTCGGAGCTCCGCCATTTGTTTGTCGAAGGAGTCGCACATGTTGTCGAAGGAAGCCATTGTCCTTGTCTCGAAGTGTCGTTGTTCGATGGCGATGTTGCCCAAGCACTCTTGCATTTCTCGTTGTAGTCCGATGGTTTTCGCGTGGATGTCCTTGTTCGCGCCGTCGATGTCGAAGACCAGAGATGAAATGCCTTGCCTATCCATCACAAGACGCTAGCAAGTATGAGTTGGAGAAAGAGAAGAACTATACCAAATGTACCTTGACCGATGTTGAAGATGGATCAATGATCACTCAAATGTGGAACAAGGAAATAGCACAATTGGTACCAATTCTTGTCGGTTTCTCACACCTACACAAGTAAAGCTTATGGTGGAGCTCGGTGAGGATAGTGGCACAAAAAATTGATGTGAAATGTTAGCAAGAGTCAATAAAGCTGAAAAAGATTCACCAATTCGCAAGTGAAACAAGTGGACCAATAGCAATATGGGTGGCACAAGGAAACACACACACGGATAGATAAGTGGGGTCGTGCAACCAAGGGGTGAGCCAAAATGTGGAATCCACGAAAATGCTCTTGTTGCACAACAATAGAGAGACGCTAGCACGATTGCACAATAGGCGGATACGAACTTGTGCACAACCTACTAAGCAAAATGCAAGGACTTCTATCCCAAGTATGCTATATGTATGGTATTCCGGTGGTATGATCCAAAATGATCGAGTATGATATCATATGATGCGATGCTATGTCTCTTGCTTACAAGCTTCTTTGTCTTTCTCTTTTTGCTTAAAAGCTTTATTCTTTTTTTTTGTATGGCCACGATGCGAAATGCACAAACCAAGATAGAAATTGTGTATATGCGGGAACAATCTTGTGACACAAGGGATGATATGATGATACCAATATGATATGGTGTGTATGCAATGGAAGGTGGATCGATGATCACTAATGTGCACAAGTAACGTTGCCGGCAATACTCAAAGGCTAGTCTCGATAGGCAAGTGACGCAAAATGGGCTAGGGGTTAACAATGCAATTGCAAGGGAATATACAATGATGTCGTCGAAGTTACCGTCCGTGTCGATGATGAGAGGTGGTGCTCTTGATGTAGACCCGTTCCTAATTAGCCGAAACACCTTAGGAAACGGAAAAAACCACAACTCAAAATCTCAAGGACAAATATCAAATGGTGGTAGCGGCAATGCCGTGGTGGTTGCGGAAGTGGAAAGATGGGCTATACACGATGTCGGAGTTGAAGTCACGGTCCCTAAGTAGCCGAAACACCTTAGGAGACACGAGCCACAACTCAAACAAGCTCGAACAAAATTGGGTTAAGTTGGTTGGCTATGTATAATGGGCAATGGGTATGCGGAAGTGGTGGTGGTGGTTGATGAAGAAGCAAATGGTCCCTATGTAGCCTAAACACCTTAGGAGACTCAAATCACTACTCAAGCAACCACAAATGCTATGGGGGACAAAATGGTTAGGTTGCGGAAGTCGGTGGTGGTTATGCGGATGATATGGTGGAAGCTCTAGGCAAAGATGCCAAAATCCACAAAATATGATGGAGTCAAATGATGATTGTGGTATTTTTGTGTTATGGGGGATGTCAAGAGCTTCAAAACGAGCTCAAGAACGTCGAAATCGGAGTTCAGATGAATTAGTTATGGACAAAACGGTGAAACACGGGTGGCTGAATTCCCAGGGGTCGGACATCCGGGGCCGGGTCCGGATTTCCGGGACCTGATGTCCAGAACCGCGCGGGATTTTGCCCTCCAGGAGCCGAATGTCCGGCCCGATGGCCCGGATGTCCGGCCAGTGGCCCGGATGTCCGGCCCGAAGATTCCAGATCGGGATTGGGACTTCCAAACTCGTTTGGGGGCGGAATTTGATGATTTTGGTGGCAAAATTTGACGGATTTTGTGGAGGAAAGATGGGGAAACTTGGGGAAATGCTAGATCCACTTGAAACCAAGCAAATCCATGGATCAAAATCAACAAAATCTCATCAAACCAACAGATCACAAAAAAAAATTGGGGCTATTTTTGGTGGGGAATTTTCGAAATTGGGAAGAACACAACAAAAACAAGCTAGAAAACAGGGTGTGGGGCTCCAAATTCGTGATCAACCTATGCTCTTGATACCATATGATGTAGGGTGGAACCCTAGTGGCCGATCTTTCACGAAATGGAGGGGATCCCACGATGAACACGAAGAACACGAGAGGGGAACACGAGGGGAAACACGAGAGAATCACTCAAACCAACAAGAACAAGTCACACATATGCTATATCCTCGAAACACAAAGAGATACAAGATCCATGATCAACAAGGGACAATACAGAGGGTAACCGGTTCTTCTCCGTGAGGAGGTCTTGGGGTATCCCGCAGGATCTTCTCCGCAGAGGTCTTGAATCCGTGTGGATCTTCTCCGTGGAGGGGCCGCAGTCACTCACAAGGAGATGAACCACTAGTGGATGAGCAAAGCTCTATCTCAAATGAGCTAAACCTAAGCTAACCCTCAAATGGAGGAGGGGGAGGAGTATATATAGTCTAGGTCCACGAAGGGGTAAGTGGGAGAGGGATACATGGGCCTCAGGCCCGATACACTGTGCGCAGACAGGGGCCGGATGTCCGGGCGGGGGCCGGATGTCCGGGCCTTCCCGAGACGCCGGATGTCCGGGCGCTGGGGCCGGATGTCCGGGCTGGCATGGTCCAGCTTTTGTTATGGGCGCCGGATTTCCGGGCTGGCGTCGGATGTCCGGCTCGACGCGAGGCGCCGGATGTCCGGGGGTCGGCCGGATGTCCGGCCGTTGTAGCTCTGCGACGACTCCACTTGAGGCACTTCTTGATCCGCTTCTGTGGGGACTTGTCCTATGCTTCGAGCATCTCCTTGGTCGTCTCCTCGGTTCCTAAGCACATGTAGTGTCTTTGCATTAGGTAGCAACCAAGTCTGGCATGAATGAAAAGGGGAAGCATCGAGGAACGGGTTCACCTTGTGTCCACTTGGGGTTTGGGTAGTAGTCGTAGTGTACATGGGGATGAACGAAGGATGCTCCGCATCACCTCCTGCCTGGGACCTCTTAACTACTCCTCGAAGCCAAACTCCACGTAGAAACATCATCGGGATCCTCTGGCTCCAGGGCTCCACCATCTGGTTGTTGGGGAACGTAGGAGAATTCAAAAAATTTCTACGCTTTCACCAAGATCCAACTAAGGAGACATCTAGCAACGAGCAAATAAGAGTGCATCTACATACCGTTATGTAGATCGCGAGCGGAAGCTTTTGAAGAAATGTGGATGAAGTAGTCGTACTCTTCACGTTCTTCGTCACCGATGATCTAGCGCCGAACGGACGGCACCTCCGCGTTCAACACACGTCCGGTACAGCAACATCACCTTTTTCTTGATCCAGCAAGGGGGGAGGAGAAGTCGTCAGAGATCCAACAGCACAACGGCGTGGTGGTGGATGTAGTGGAGATTCATGCAGGGCTTCGCCGGGCGCCCTGCGTTGAGAAGCGGAGGTGTGACGAGAGGGGGAGAGGCGCCAGGGCAAGGGTGCGACTGCCCTCTCCCCCCTCCACATATATATAGGGGGCCAGGGGGGTGCGCCATGCCCTGCAGATGGCATCTGCAGGGGGGGCGGCGGCCTGGGGGGAGTCTTGCCCCCCAAGGCAAGGGGGGCGCCCCCTCCCCCTAGGGTTTCAACCCTAGGCGCATGGGGAGGGGGGCCCATGTGGTGCGCCAGCCCACCAGGGGCTGGCCACTTCCCCCACGCAGCCTAGGGGCCCCACCGGGATGGGTGGCCCCACCCGGTGGACCCCCGGGACCCCTCCGGTGGTCCCGGGACACTCCCGGTGACCCCCGGAGATCACCCGATGGCCAAAACTGGACTTCCTATATATCATTCTTTACCTCCGGACCATTCCGGAACTCCTCGTGACGTCCGGGATCTCATCCGGGACTCCGAACAACTTTCGGGTTTCCACGTGCATGTATCTCTACGACCCTATCGTTACCGAACCTTAAGTGTGTAGACCCAACGGGTTCGGGAGACACGTAGACATGACCGAGACCACTCTCCGGTCAATAACCAACAGCGGGATCTGGATACCCATGTTGGTTCCCACGTGTTCCTCGATGATCTTCATCGGATGAACCACCGTGTCAAGGATTCACTCAATCCTATATGTCATTCCCTTTGTCCATCGGTACGGTACTTGCCCGAGATTCGATCGTCGGTATTCCCGATACCTTGTTCAATCTCGTCATGGCAAGTCTCTTTACTCGATCCGTAATCCATCATCCCGTGACTAACTACTTAGTCACATTGAGCTCATTATGATGATGTCTTACCGAGTGGGCCCAGAGTTACCTCTCCGTCATACGGAGTGACAACATCCCAGTCTTGGTTCGTACCAACTCAACAGACACTTTCGGAATACCCGACGCGTACCTTTATAGCCACCCAGTTACGTTGTGATGTTTGGCACACCCAAAGTATTCCTACGGCATCCGGGAGTTGTACAACCTCATGGTCTAAGGAATAAATACTTGACACCGTAAAGCTTATGCATTACGAACTATACGATCTCGTGTTATGCTCAGGATTGGGTCTTGTCCATCACATCATTCTCCTAATGATGTGATCCCGTTATCACTGACATCCCATGTCCATGGTCAGGAAACCGTGACCATCTGTTGATCAACGAACTGGTAACTAGAGGCTTACCAGGGACTCATTATGGTCTATGTATTCACACATGTATCGCTGTTTCCGTACAATACAATTCAAGCATGAATAACAGACGATTATCATGAACAAGGAAATATAATAATAATACTTTTATTATTGCCTATAGGGCATATTTCCAATAGTCTCCCACTTGCACTAGAGTCAATAATCTAGTTACATTGTGATGAATCGAACACCCATAGAGTTCTGGTGTTGATCATGTTTTGCCCATGGAAGAGGTTTAGTCAACGGGTCTGCAACATTTAGATCCGTATGCACTTTACAAATATCTATGTCTCCATCCTGAACATAATTCCGGATGGAGTTGAAACGGCGCTTGATGTGCTTGGTCTTCTTGTGAAACCTGGGCTCCTTGGTAATGGCAATAGCACCAGTGTTGTCACAGAAGAGAGTCATCGGGCTTGACGCGCTTGGAATGACTCCTAGGTCGGTGATGAACTCCTTCATCTAGACTCCTTCCTGCGCTGCTTCAGAAGCAGCTATGTACTCCGCTTCACATGTAGATGCCGCCACGACGCTTTGCTTGCAACTGCACCAGCTGACCGCCCCACCATTCAAAATATACACGTATCCGGTTTGAGACTTAGAATCATCCAGATCTGTGTCGAAGCTAGCATCGACGTAACCCTTTACGACGAGCTCTTCGTCACCTCCATAAACGAGAAACATATCCTTAGTCCTTTTCAGGTACTTCAGGATGTTCTTGATCGCTGTCCAGTGTTCCACACCGGGATCACTTTGGTACCTCCCTACCAAACTTATGGCAAGGTTCACATCAGGTCTGGTACACAGCATGGCATACATGATAGAACCTATGGCCGAGGCATAGGGAATGACACTCATCTTTTCTCTATCTTCTGTCGTGGTCGACGACTGAGCCTTGCTCAATCTCATACCTTGCAAAATAGGCAAGAACCCTTTTTTAGAATGATCCATATTGAACTTCTTCAATATCTTGTCAAGGTATGTACTTTGTGAAAGACCAATGAGGCGTCTTGATCTATCTCTATAGATTTTGATGCCTAATATGTAAGCAGCTTCTCCAAGGTTCTTCATTGAAAAACTTTTATTCAAGTAGGCCTTTACATTTTCCAAGAATTCTATATCATTTCCCATCAGCAATATGTCATCCACATATAATATGAGAAATGCCACAGAGCTCCCACTCACTTTCTTGTAAATACAGGCTTCTCCATAAGTCTGTATAAAGCCAAACGCTTTGATCACATCATTAAAGCGAATATTCCAACTCCGAGATGCTTGCACCAGCCCGTAAATTGAGCGCTGGAGCTTGCATACCTTGTTAGCGTTCTCTGGATTGACAAAACCTTCCGGTTGCATCATATACAACTCTTCCTTGAGGAAGCCGTTAAGGAATGCTGTTTTGACGTCCATTTGCCATATCTCATAATCATAGAATGCGGCAATAGCTAACATGATTCTGACTGACTCCAGCATCGCTACGGGAGAGAAAGTCTCGTCGTAGTCAATCCCTTGAACTTGTCGATAACCCTTAGCGACAAGCCGAGCCTTATAGATGGTCACATTACCATCCGCGTCTGTCTTCTTCTTAAATATCCATTTGTTTTCTATGGCGTGCCTATCATCAGGCAAGTCCACCAAAGTCCATACATTATTTTCATACATGGATTATATCTCGGATTTCATGGCTCCAAGCCATTTATTGGAATCCGGGCCCGCCATCACTTCTTCATAGTTCGAAGGTTCACCGTTGTCTAACAACATGATTTCCAGGACAGGGTTGCCGTACCACTCTGGTGCGGAACGTGCCCTTGTGGACCTTCGAAGTTCAGTAGTAACTTGATCTGTTTCTTCATGATCATCATCATTAACTTCCTCCCTTGTCGGTGCAGGCACCTCAGGAACAATTTCCTGCGCTGCGCTACTTTTCGGTCCAGGAGGGGTGACTGTCACCTCATCAAGTTCTACTTTCCTCCCACTCACTTCTTTCGAGAGAAACTCTTTCTCCAGAAAGCATCCATTCTTGGCAACAAAGACTTTGCCTTCGGATCTGTGGTAGAAGGTGTACCCAATCATTTCCTTTGGGTATCCTATGAAGATGCATTTTTCCGATTTGGGTTCGAGCTTTTCAGGTTGAAGTTTCTTGACATAAGCATCGCAACCCCAAACTTTTAGAAATGACAGCTTCGGTTTCTTGCCAAACCAAAGTTCATACGGAGTCGTCTCAACGGATTTCAACGGAGCCCTATTTAAAGTGAATGCGGCAGTCTCTAAAGCATAACCACAAAAAGATAGCGGTAAATCGGTGAGGGACATCATAAATCGCACCATGTCCAACAGAGTACGATTTCGACGTTCGGACACACCGTTACGTTGAGGTGTTCCGGGCGGTGTCAATTGTGAAACAATTCCACAGCTCCTAAGGTGTGTGCCAAATTCATGACTTAAATATTCACCCCCATGATCTGATCGTAAGAACTTTATTTTTCTGTCACGTTGATTCTCAACCTCATTCTGAAATTCCTTGAACCTTTCAAAGGTCTCAGATTTGTGTTTCATCAAATAGATATACCCATATCTACTCAAGTCATCTGTGAGGGTGAGAACATAACGATAGCCTTCGCGAGCCTTAACACTCATTGGACCGCACACATCGGTATGTATGATTTCCAACAAGTTGGTTGCTCGCTCCATTGTTCCGGAGAACGGAGTCTTGGTCATCTTGCCCAAAAGGCACGGTTCGCACGTGTCAAATGATTCATAATCAAGAGACTCTAGAAGTCCATCTGAATGGAGCTTCTTCATACGTTTGACACCAATATGACCAAGGCGGCAATGCCACAAGTATGTGGGACTATCATTATCAACTTTACATCTTTTGGCATCTACACTATGAATATGTGTATCATCACGTTCGAGATTCATCAAAAATAAACCATTGACCAGCGGGGCATGACCATAAAATATATCTCTCAAATAAATAGAACAACCATTATTCTCCGATTTGAAAGAGTAGCCATCTCGCATAAGATGAGATCCAGATACAATGTTCATGCTCAAAGCTGGTACTAAATAACAATTCTTGAGGTTTAAAACTAATCCCGAGGCGTACCGACGGCGATCACATCGACCTTGGAACCATTCCCGACGCGCATCGTCACCTCATCCTTCGCCAGTCTCCGTTTATTCCGCAGCTCCTGTTTCGAGTTACAAATGTGAGCAACCGCACCGGTATCGAATACCCAGGAGCTACTACGAGTGCTGGTAAGGTACACATCAATAACATGTATATCATATATACCTTTGACGTTGCCGGCCTTCTTGTCTGCTAAATATTTGGGGCAGTTCCGCTTCCAGTGACCCGTTCCCTTGCAATAAAAGCACTCTGTCTCAGGCTTGGGTCCATGCTTTGGCTTCTTCCCGGTAACAGGCTTACCGGGCGCGGCAACCCCCTTGCCGTCCTTCTTGAAGTTCTTCTTACCCTTGCCTTTCTTGAACTTAGTGGTTTTATTGACCATCAACACTTGATGTTCTTTCTTGATGACCACCTCCGCTGATTTCAGCATCGAATACACCTCGGGAATGGACTTCTCCATCCCCTGCATATTGAAGTTCAACACGAAGCTCTTGAAGCTTGGTGGGAGCGACTGGAGGATTCTGTCAACGACCGCTTCATCTGAGAGATTCATTCCCAGCTGAGACAAGCGGTTGTGCAATCCAGAAATCTAAAGGATGTGCTCACTGACATAACTGTTTTCCTCCATCTTACAGCTGTAGAATGCGTCGGAGACATCATATCTCTCGACTCGGGCATGAGCTTGGAAAACCATTTTCAGCTCTTCGAACATCTCATATGCTCCGTGGTGCTCAAAACGTTTTTGGAGCCCCGACTCTAAGCTGTAAAGCATGCCGCACTGAACCAGGGAGTAATCATCACTACGCGACTGCCAGACGTTCAAAACGTCTTGGGCCGCATCGGGAGCAGGTGCATCACCTAGCGGTGCTTCAAGGACATATGATCTCTTGGCAGCTATGAGGATAATCCTCAGGTTACGGACCCAATCCGTATAGTTGCTACCATCGTCTTTCAACTTGGTTTTCTCTAGGAACGCGTTGAAGTTGAGGGAAACTGGAGCGTGGGCCATTTGATCTACAAGAGATATTGTAAAGAATTTAGACTAAGTTCATGATAATTAAGTTCATCTTAATCAAATTTTAATGAACTCCCACTCAGAATGACATCTCTCTAGTCATCTAAGTGATACACGATCCGAATCAACTAGCCCGTGTCCGATCATCACATGAGACGGACTAGTCATCAACAGTGAACATCTTCATGTTGATCGTATCTTCTATACGACTCGTGTTCGACCTTTCGGTCTTCCGTGTTCCGAGGCCATGTTTGTACATGCTAGGCTCATCAAGTGAACCCTAAGTGTACCGCGTGTGTAAATCTGGCTTACACCCGTTGTATGCGAACGTTAGAACCCTATCACACCCGATCATCACGCGATGCTTCGGAGCAACGAACTTTAGCAACGGTGCACAGTTAGGGGGAACACAATTCTTGAAATTTTTAGTGAGAGATCATCTTATTTACTACCGTCGTTCTAAGTAAACAAGATGCATAAACATGATAAACATCACATGCAATCAATTAAAGTGACATGATATGGCCAATATCATCTTGCTCCTTGGATCTCCATCTTCGGGGCACCATGATCATCTTGTCACCGGCTCGACACCATGATCTTCATCTTCATGATCTCCATCATCGTGTCTTGAAGAAGTCGTCACGCCAACTATTACTTCTACTACTATGGCTAACGTTTAGCAATAAAGTAAAGTAATTACATAGCGTTTATTCAGTGACACGCAGGTCATACAATAATTAAGACAACTCCTATGGCTCCTGCCGGTTGTCAAGTTCATCGACATGCAAGTCGTGATTCCCTATTACAAGAACATGAATCATTCATCACATCTTCTTTTGGCCATACCACGTCACATAGCACATGCTGCAAAAACAAGTTAGACGTCCTCTAATTGTTGTTGCAAGTTTTTTACGTGGCTTCTATAGGTTTTCTAGCAAGAACGTTTCTTACCTACGCCAAAACCACAACGTGATTTGTCAATTTCTATTTACCCTTCATAAGGACCCTGTTCATCGAATCCGATCCGACTAAAGTAGGAGAGACAGACACCCGCCAGCCACCTTATGCAACTAGTGCATGTCAGTCGGTGGAACCAGTCTCACGTAAGCGTACGTGTAAAGTCAGTCCGGGCCGCTTCATACCACAATACCGCCGAATCAAGATTGACTAGTAACGGCAAGAAAGTTGAACAAACTCAAACGCCCACAACTACTTTGTGTTCTACTCGTGCAAGATGCTACGCATTAAACCTAGCTCAGATGCCACTGTTGGGGAACGTAGCAGAATTCAAAAAAATTCTACGCTTTCACCAAGATCCAACTAAGGAGACATCTGGCAATGAGCAAATAAGAGTGCATCTACATACCGTTATGTAGATCGCGAGCGGAAGCTTTCGAAGAAGTATGGATGAAGTAGTCGTACTCTTCACGTTCTTCGTCACCGATGATCTAGCGCCGAACGGACGGCACCTCCGCGTTCAACACACGTCCGGTACAGCAACGTCACCTCCTTCTTGATCCAGCAAGGGGGGAGGAGAAGTCGTCAGAGATCCAACAGCACAACGACGTGGTGGTGGATGCAGTGGAGATTCCTGCAGGGCTTCGCCGGGCGCCCTGCGTTGAGAAGCGGAGGTGTGACGAGAGGGGGAGAGGCGCCAGGGCAAGGGTGCGGCTGCTGATACGTCCAAAACGTATCTATAATTTCTGCTTCCTCCATGCCACTTTTGGGTGATATTGCTATGATATTCATACACTTCCATACACTTTTGATCATATTTGGACTAACCTACTAATCCAGTGCACCCCAGTGCCAGTTTCTGTTTTCGGCTGTTTTTGTATTTCAGGTTTTCACGTTACGAGAACTGCCACGAAAAATACAGAAAAATTATATAAAAAAAAATCAGCGTTCCGGAACCTACCTTGCGCCCGAAGGACAGTCGGGGGGGGGGGCACCAGGGCTACAGGCGCCCTGGCGGCGCCCCCCCCCCCGGGCCGCGCCGGGGGGCGCCTGGGCCCCCCGAGCCCCGTCTGGTGCCCCCCTTCGGCATATATTTAGAGCGTCCTTCGAAACCCTCGGGACGGGAACTCTTTTTCGCGATCTCATCTCTGTTCCGCCGCCGCCGCCGCTTCCAAGATCGGGAGCACCAGGAGAACTCTTCCCGGCACCCTACCGAAGGGGAGGATCACCATCGGGAGCCTCTCCACCACCATGGACGCCTCCCGGATGAGTTGTGAGTAGTCTCCCTTGGACCATGGGTCCATGACCAGTAGCTATGTGATGTTCTCCTCCCGTTCTTGTGCTTCACTAATTAGTCCTCGTGAGCTGCCCTACATGATCGAGGCACATATGTAATCCTTATGCTGTTGCTATGATGAGTTTGCTGGGATCCGATGGATTGTGAGATTATGTTCAGATTGTGTTTGAGTAATATATTTGATCTACCTCTTCTATATTTATGTTCGTAAGTAATTCTTGCATGTTCTCCGTTGTTATTTATTGCTTTGGCCAAGTAGTAGGTAGTGACTCCAAGAGGGAACGTTATGCTTGATTGTGGGTTCATGCCCCTCGATGACTAGCTTGAGTGACAGAAACATGAGTCTAGGGGATGTGCTGTTGCCACAAGGGGGAAAACAATGGTGCTTGTGCCCGCGGGTGCAAGGATTGTTTACTTTACGCAAAGTTCTTTTAATGCAGTTGTCTGTTGCATTGAGTTTACACTATGGGTGGGACTCGCAACTTAATACCAGCGAGATGTTCTGGATAGATATCTCAAGGTGGATAATTAGTAGTAGATATTGATGGATTTCGGTCTACTTACTTTGGCGTACCGCCCATGCTTTGAACCTCAACCTTTCTTGCAATGTAGTCAGCATTGGTTTGCGTTCGTGGTCCTGTCAATTGCCCAGCTGTCAGGGATACGGTTAATAGGTATAAACCGGATATTGTAAACCGGCTTAGCTATATCGTACTTGGTTTATTATTTTAGTAGAGATTACGGCCCGTAAGATTCCAAGGCCCATGTATAGAAATACGGTTTGCAATCCGTCAAGGAGATGTAACTTGAGAGATAAGAAAGGAAGAGCAGAGACCGAGGCGGACACAATTATGAGCCGGCCTCGGGATTCTGTAAACCGGACCAGGCGTCACCTCTATATAAAGGGACGACCCGGCACCGGTTCAAGGACAAGCAACAATCGATACGTCGAGACGCAGGCAAGCGATTCCGCTCCCTGTAAACCGACGCCCAAGCAATACCAAACCAACTAGACGTAGGCTTTTACCTTCCCAAAGGGGCCGAACTAGTATAAAATCCTTTGTGTCCTTTGTGCGCCATGAACCCTTTCAAGCTAACCCGTGCGATGGTTCCATCATCAAGTCCGCTAAACCGGACATCTGCCGTGTTAATTCCACGACAGTTGGCGCCCACCGTGGGGCCTGCGCATGGTGGTGTTGAGTTCTTGAAGGGCGTACTCCTTGGGATTGAGAAGCTCGCGGTTAATCACACGAAGAAGAATTGAAGAGAAGGTTTGATCCATGCTATATGTTCAAATCAGAAGGGCTTGCCGATTTCCTACGTAAGGCAATGTGTGTATACAAGGCAAACGATCATCTGCTGGTTGGATTACGCCTCAAAGAGAAAAGAAAAAAAAAATATTCCAGAGCAGCCACGACCCGGATACGGACGATGGATAGGTTCAGACTCTGCTCGCGACCCGTCCCATCTGCATTGGCCTGCTGTTTGCGTCGCTCGCCTTTTCCCTCGCTTCAAGTTGACGGGGCCTTGCAGCTGCCGCATCAGAACCTCAAAGCAAAGCGTATCAAGCTAATTGGTAGTCAATACTAGTCTACTACTAGTACTCCGAGTCAAACTAGTACAGATTGTTTAAAGGAAATATGGAAGGAAAAGTGATACGTACATGACAAAGGAGGGGACAGACTCCGGTTTATCCTTGGATGTTCCTGCAACAAACCGTAATGATCACAGCTGTTTCCAATCTGGGTCGGCCTCGCTTGCCTCTGCTCAACTCCACGCGCACGTGTGTGCAAACAGGCGTCCGCTAAATCCGAGCCGCAGCTGTGGTCTGTACGTGAAAAAAAAAAAAACCTGCAGCGCTCAAGTGGACAAATCAATCAGGGTCACGTCTGGCCGAAAAGCTGCTGCAGCCTTTGATGATTTTTCTAGACGTGAAGACAAAGGTCTAGTACGTCTCCCATTGAAGTTACAAAGTTCCCAGGAATTGCTACTAGTAGTACCACTAGAACTACTCATCACATGGAGGCTCGAAGGCTATTTTTTGTCTTTCAATTGGTACAGCCACCCGAGAGTTCTCAGGTGCTATCTATTCTCAGTATTTTTAGCACGTATTAATTCTTCTAGAAACAATTACTTTGTCTTTCAGTATTATTTATGCAGGACAAAGTCTACTACAAAAACGACATCATAAATATGAGGCTCGCACCGGATTAAATGTCGTGGTCAAGTCTCGTGCCTGCGCCGGATACCACTGCCGCGGCCGACTCATCAGTCCGCACCCGCGCGCGCCGGGCTCCAACACCACGACCGACTCCCTCGCCAATGGACGAGCGCACGCCACCATTTTTATGGTCCGGTCCACATTAACACGACGCTGTCCGCGCCTACAATTAAATCACCCGCACGCGCCGGTTTAAAATACCGCGACCGACTCATCTGTTCTCGAGGCGAATCAGGTGGAGGCACGCCAAACATTGTTCGACACAAGTGATCGTCGTTATTCCACGCATTTAAGCAGCTACGGCCGGTTCACGCATCCGCACCGGTTTACAACACGGAGGACAACTTACTCGTCTCCGCCGGTTTACAACCCTACTACCGGTTTAACTGTTCGAGCCGCCTCTGATACTGCGGTCGTTTTATTATACGCCCTGTGATCCGGTCTATTCAACATACCGGTTCAAATACACTCAGGTGATATCCATCTACAATATTATTTCTCTTATTATATATTATTTTTTAAGAAAACAAGATGCTTTGATCAGTCTATCTGGTTGTGCAGGGCATATGCACAAAGGAGCAATGAAACTCGCCGGAGCATGAGATCGTATCCGGTTCAAGAAGAGGAAAACCTCATAAAAAAAAACCCGGCCGGGTTAGGAGGAATGTCAGAGGCCCCTGAGGACAGTGGTATCGCCCACACACCTCTTGAATGGCTATATTATGAAATTTTGGGTTCCCTGAACAAGTCGGTATCAATCCGCAGTCGGTATCAATCCGCAGTCGGTATCAATCCGCAGTCGGTATCAATCCGCAGTCGGTATCAATCCGCAGTCGGTATCAATCCGCAGTCGGTATCAATCCGCAGTCGGTATCAATCCGCAGTCGGTATCAATCCGCGTTCAAATGATGGCCCGGCCCCTGAGGACAGTGGTATCGCCCACACACCTCTTGAATGGCTAAAATCATGTTTTGAGCCTGGCAGCTCTTTGAAAAAGCCTCGACTACATGGTTTGATTTACAAGAATTGTGTGTTTCTTGATGTTTTTTGTGTTTCATAACCTTTTAAACCAAGGGGAACAGCTCCAGAAAGTTGACCACCTATCTATGAAATTATAAGTCTGGGTCATGAACACCAGCGAGAATTAAACCGGCGTTCATTAAAACCCGGATCGCATATCAGGCAAAAGTCACAAATTTCTGAACAAAGTGAACCGGTGTCTATTATCAAGCCCGGAATTATTATTGGATCTATCAAAGACTCCCTCAGAAAATTGCAAGTTTCGCCGGATTAAGAATATCAAGCATATTTTGATCGCAGGTATGAAGTATTTTATTTTCAAATATATATTTGGCAGTATATGATCAGTTATAATGACCGGTATTCCTTAAACCGGCCTGGTTTTGACTATAAGTCGCCAGTATGAGACAAAATAATGACCGGTGTTTATTAAACCCGGCCCGATTGTGATCAAACATCATTGGAACCGGTCTTTCAACCAGATTATATTATTCAATAGCCAAACATGGCTGGATTCCTATTATGGTTATCAATATTATGATTGAGGTCTTCAAAGTCGCTTTCAAGCGCAATGGATATTATTTCAACGATGGAAGTGATTTATTCTACAAAGGAATAGTCCCGAGTTGCTGCAGGCTTACAACCTGGCACTTGGGGGCTACATTATTCAGATTAAGATTACATCAAATGCACAAGTCTCAAGCACACAAACAAGTTGTCTACTTGACACTTGGGGGCTAATGGGCAGTTGAAGCAGTAGACAGCAGCAATTCAAAGACAAAAGTCTCAAGCACACAAGCAAGTTGTCTACTTGACACTTGGGGGCTAATGGAAAGATCATTTGCTTCATCTGGAAGTACCAGTTCACCTTCTAAATGTAGCTAAACCGGAACTTGGGAGCTGCCAATCGTTCCTGTCAACAATTCAAGGTACACAAGTATTCATCCATTATATGGAAAGGCCCGTCTAACTCAGTTGGTAAAGCACAAAGCTCTTAACCTTGTGGACGTGGATTCAAACCCCACGATGGAAGTTACATTATATAAGGTTCATTTCAATAATTATATCTACAAAGTCCCTGCTCATTATTGCATAATGACCCGGCACTTGGGGGCTATAGGTAATATGCATATAAAGGAGGAACATCTTCAAATTTTCAGTTCTGGCAATCAGATTAATTGTGTGACCCGGCAATTTTGGCGATCATAAACCGGCAAGTTCTACATCTTCAAGCCGGCTGGATATCAGTTGAATATTTCAAAGACCAATATTTTTATCAAGTTAGAGAATTGAAGGCCGATTCAAGTAGATTCTGGATTTACAATATTTCTTATGCAAGCAAGTTGATTATGGAGCTGGTCTATTGATCCGGATTTTCTAGAAGAAGGAAGGATAAGGACTCAAAGATGATCAGGTGCCGGTTTACAAGAATTCATAACCCGGAGCACAACCTATCAATTTGTTCTTGTGTTTATTTTGCAGCATAAAGTTTACCATGGACACATCCAAGCTAAACTTGGGGGCTAATGTCGGGGATATTACCCCGCGGTATGAACCGGCCGGAATTATAACCCGGCCGGACTTGGCGGTTTACACTTGGTGATTCATTGGCGATCCGTTATCACCAGACGGTTTACAAGCAACCTGCCTAAATGATATTACTCGCTGGTAACCCGGCGTATGGATTATGGATGACAAGGCCCAAGGCCCAGAAGGCCGGTTCATATTAATAGTGGGCCGGTTTAATAATAAAGCGCAAGGAATATTTTCCATAAAGGAAGCAAGACTAGGACTCCTTGTAATAGATCAATCCTAGTCCTACTAGGACTAGTCATGTAAAGCCTCCCCTTCAACATATATAAGGAGGGGCAGGGCTCCCCAAAGAGGACAAGCTTTTAGACAAACCACAAGCAGACAAGTTTCTAGGGTTAGACACCAAGAGCCGGTTTATCGGCGACACCGTCATAATGAGATCTAGCCTCAAACAGCACGTAGGGTTATTACCGGATGATGTTTCCCGGGGCCCGAAGCTGTCTAAATCCGTGTTTTGCATCGCGTCTCTCGATTCCACTCAACCCCTTCAAGCTACCACATAGATGCGCGCCTCAACCCTAAGTCCGTTGATCCGGACATCTGACGTGTTAATTCCACGACACCAGCTGTAATTCGTTTACCTCACATAGCTGTTTTATCGTCTTTTGGGAGAGAGACATCACTAGTGAACATCATGAGACTCCGGTCCATATTACCATCATTGATCACATCCGCTATTTACACTTTCGCTATTATTTACTATTGCAAACATTATCTATCACTACTATCATTTGCGTTTAATCCTTTGTGAACTACAAGGCCGGAGGGATTGACAACCTCTCTGTACTCGTTGGGAGCAAAGTTATTTGTATCTGTGTGCAGGTCCACGTTGATTGCTAATATCTGGCGCCGTTAGCAGTTGACACCTACTTGTTGAACCTAGGAGTCTCTGGGGATTCAATCCTTGGCATCTTTGCTAAGGGAAAAACTTCCACAACACTGCATCTTACACTTCCACTTGGGGTAACCAACGAGGGGTTAGAGGCCCATCAAGGAGTTTTTCTGGCGCCGTTGCCGGGGACTCCACTCTTCAGGATAGGGGAGTTGCATGCTATCTTTTACCTTTGCTTTTTAGTCTTGTTAGTTTACCTTTCATTTTTCTTTATGTCTTTTCACCAGTTATGCTTATGGACAACCTTGCTATTGGATCGTTGCTTGCGGGAAGACGCCCCACACCTGTGGTGGTTGCTCCTCCCCCTACTGAAATTGTGCCCTATAAAATACCAGCTGGTATTATCAATTATGTTTTGGCTAATCGTTATGCAGGAGACAGACATCCCGGTGAACACTTGCTATATCTGTCACAATTATGTTCATTATTTAAGCTTGCAGGTGTATCAAGGGAGTTTGTCATGAGGAAATTGTTTGCCGTATCACTTATAGATAAAGCTTCAGATTGGTATAAGCTTCTCGATAACTCGCACTTGCTTGATTGGCAAGAGCTTATGTCTCTCTTTTATAATAAGTTTTATCCTCTTCATGATGCTTATGTGGAGAGTAAGAGTACCTTTTTGCGTGTGGATCATGGTAACAATGCTTTATGTTATGCTTATATTGTTGAGTTCATCCATGATGCCATTGAAATTTATAATGAGAGAGGGAGACATGGTTCTAAATATCTTAATAATATCAAGTTCCCTCTCTTTATGTTGAAGGTTTTGAAGCTGCACTTGTTTTGTCTTCCTATGCTTATTGCTTTATGCTTCAATAATTTATTTCTTTACAAGATTCCAATGCATAGGAAGAGGGGTAGACTTAAATATGATTTATATGTGCTTCTTGATGCTCTCTTTTGTTCTTCAACTCTTATTCCTACGAGAGCATCATTTTTGCATTATGCCTAGCTTAAAGGCATAAAAGAAAGCGCTTTTGGGAGGCAGCCCACATGAATAAATTTTTATATTTTGCTTTTGTTGTGTCTTGATGTTGTTTACTACAGTAGCATCATCATTGTATCTTTTCTTTTCATATTTGTGCCAAGTATAGCCTCTGATTGCTAGAAAGTTCAAAAGTTGTGAGGTGCTGTCCAGGAAACAGATTCTGTCTTTGGATAGGAAAATTCGTATAAAATCACCAGATCATTTTTTTGGTCTGAATTTTTTCAACAGCGTTCTCTATATAATTGTCTTTCGTGCGTCTGTTCTGAGTTTTTTGATTTGAGTTGCAGAAGTGCCCCGAACAAATCAATTACTACCTGATGTTCTGTTTTTCACAGATTCTGTCCTGTTTTGCCTTTCCTTCATTTTGCAAACCAAGAGCTTGCTTTTTCTTTGCAAAAACCTTTTGGCAATCTTGAGAAACAGTAGACCTTCAAAATATCTTTATTTACAGCAAGGTATAATTATTTTATTAAGGGTACTAACCTCGCTAATCAGATTATGATGAGTTATGTATGAAGGGAGTTTTCAAGTGTCCGAGGGAAGATGATAAAAAGATTCAGGAGTGTCAAGCGCTCAAGCTTGGGGATGCCCCCATGCACCCCCAAGAAATATTCAAGGAGACTCAAGCGTCTAAGCTTGGGGATGCCCCCGTGCATCCCCTTCTCCATCAACATTATCAGTTCGTCTTTCGTTCCGCTATATTTTTATCACTTCATGTGTTAAGTGCTATGCTTGGAGCGTCTTGCTTTTAGTTTTCTTTTTAGTTTTTCATAACGAGTCGGAACTCAGCGTTCTTTATGTGGGAGAGAAACACGCTCCACTTCTACCTAGAACATAACATAGAATTTTCATGTCTATCTTTGCTGTGTGTGTTCTTTGTCTTTTAATAGCTACTATCATGCTCTGCTCTTAGTATTCATGCTTATCTTTTCAAAGAGCTTTTGTTTAGTTGGGTGCTTGAACTCTCTTTAATTATCATGCTTATCTTAATAAGAGAGTTTGCTTCCGTTGCATTGGTTAATATGTCTATGATAAAGATGCTACGTGCATAATGGCGCTTAGTAGTTCAGGTTTTCTTATGGTTAGTCTCAAATAGCTGGGGGATTCCCAATGAGTTATTGGAGTACCAACTTGATTTGTTTGCCTATGATGTGGTATGGTTTAGTAATATCTTCCTTCGAGAATTTATTTTGATTGACTTGGCATATGCTCACGCATATTTAAGACTGTAAAGAAAGTCTGTCAAGCCTTGATGATCTTTTATTTCTGAGTAGCGATATAACTTCCATGCCTGATTCAATATTGCTTTGTCGCTCTGCATGATTATGACCGTCATTGCTCTCTTAGTTGGTTGCTCCCAGTCTTTTGCTAACCTCCACCTGTACTAAGCAGACTAACTTTGCAATACATAGCTCATGGGAAAGTAGCTTAAAAACTATTGTGGTAAAGAATATGTTGCTTATGTATCTTATTTCTTATAAGTTGCTTGCTGAGCGGTAACCATGTTTCTGGGGACGCCATCAACTGTCACACTTTTGTTGAATATCATGTGAGTTGCTATGCATGTTCGTCTTGTCTGAAGTAAGGGTGATTTGCCATGGGTTGAATGAGTATGCATATTGTTAGAGAAGAACATTGGGCCGCCAACCAAAGCCATGTATCATGGTGGAAGTTTTAGCTTGGACATTAATCCTCAATCTCTTATGAGAATATGCTTATGCATTAAAGAGGAGTCCATCATCTATTTTCTATGTTGTCCCGGTATGGATGTCCTCAAGTTGATATCTATCAAAAACGAGAAATCAAATGCGATTTATCTCCTTGGACCTTTGTACAGGTGGCATAGAGGTACCCCTTTGTGACACTTGGTTGAAACATATGTAATGCAATGATAACCCATGGAAATCCGAGCTAATTAGGACAAGGTGCGAGCACTATTGGTATTCGATGCATGAGGCTTGCAACTTATAGGATGTCTTATGCATGACACATATGAAGTACTACTACCGTTGACAAAATTGCTTCTATGTTTTCAAAATAAAAAGTTCTAGCACATAACCATTCTTTTACTTTTATGTTGAGTCTCCACCTTCTTTCTTCAAGCACCAACTACTGAGAGCATGATTGTCATTCTGAGTGTAATGTGCATTGTCCCAAAGTAGCATTGTCTTTTGCATGATTGTGATATCGTTTATTTTGAAATCATTGTATCTAGTCATCACTTAAACCTTGAAGGTGCCCCTGCATTTATGTTTTGCATCACTAAAGGGGGCAAGCTAGATATTACTTTATCATATTTGCACATCATATTCATTGCAAATCTTTTTGATGTTTCAGTTTCATGTTGTAAAACTTTCAGTCATTTGTGATTTTCTCATGAGGCAACTTAATTACTTTAGAATCATTGTCTCAGTAAGCTTTTGTCATATGACTATAAAAAGTCCTATATGGTTAATAGCATGTCACCACAGAAATTATTCTTGTTATCATTTACCTACTCGAGGACGAGCAGGAATTAAGCTTGGGGATGTTGATACGTCCAAAACGTATCTATAATTTCTGCTTGCTCCATGCCACTTTTGGGTGATATTGCTATGATATTCATACACTTCCATACACTTTTGATCATATTTGGACTAACTTACTAATCCAGTGCACCCCAGTGCCAGTTTCTGTTTTCGGCTGTTTTTGTATTTCAGGTTTTCACGTTACGAGAACTGCCAGGAAAAATCCAGAAAAATTATATAAAAAATCAGCGTTTCGGAAACAACCTTGCGTCCGAAGGACAGCCGGGGGGGCCACCAGGGCTCCAGGCGCCCTGGCGGCGCGACCCCCCTAGGCCGCGCCGGGGGGGGGGGCGCCTGTGCCCCCCGAAGCTTCCCCGATGCCCCCCTTTGGCATATATTTAAAGCGTCCTCCGAAACCCTCAGAACAAGAACTCTTTTCGCGATCCCATCTCTGTTCCGCCGCCGCCGCCGCTTCCAAGATCGGGAGCACCAGGAGAACTCTTCCCGGCACCCTGCCGGAGGGGAGGATCACCACCGGGAGCTTCTCCACCACCATGGACGCCTCCCGGATGACTCATGAGTAGTCTCCCTTGGACCATGAGTCCATGACCAGTAGCTATGTGATGTTCTCCTCCCGTTCTTGTGCTTCACTAATTAGTCCTCGTGAGCTGCCCTACATGATCGAGGCACATATGTAATCCTTATGCTGTTGCTATGTTGAGTTTGCTGGGATCCGATGGATTATGAGATTATGTTCAGATTGATCTTGAGTAATATATTTGATCTACCTCTTTTATATTTATGTTCATAAGTAATTCTTGCATGTTCTCCGTTGTTATTTATTACTTTGGCCGAGTAGTAGGTAGTGACTCCAAGAGGGAACGTTATGCTCGATTGTGGGTTCATGCCCCTCGATGACTAGCTTGAGTGACAGAAACATGAGTCTAGGGGATGTGCTGTTGCCACAAGGGGGAAAACAACGGTGCTTGTGCCCGCGGGTGCAAGGATTGTTTACTTTACACAAAGTTCTTTTAATGCAGTTGTCTGTTGCTTTGAGTTTACACTATGGGTGGGGCTCGCAACTTAATACCAGCGAGATGTTCTGGATAGATATCTCAAGGTGGATGATTAGTAGTAGATATTGATGGATTTTGGTCTACTTACTTTGGCGTACCGCCCATGCTTTGAACCTCAACCTTTCTTGCAATGTAGTCAGCATTGGTTTGCGTTCGTGGTCCTGTCAATTGCCCAGCTGTAATTTGTTTACCTCACATAGCTGTTTTATCGTCTTTTGGGAGAGAGACATCACTAGTGAACATCATGAGACTCCGGTCCATATTACCATCATTGATCACACCCGCTATTTACTTTTCGCTATTATTTACTATTGCAAACACTATCTATCACTACTATCATTTGCTTTTAACCCTTTGTGAACTACAAGGCCGGAGGGATTGACAACCTCTCTGTACTCGTTGGGAGCAAAGTTATTTGTATCTATGTGCAGGTCCACGTTGATTGCTAATTTGCGCCGTTAGCAGTTGACACCTACTTGTTGAACCTAGGAGTCTCTGGGGATTCGATCCTTGGCATCTTTGCTAAGGGAAAACACTTCCACAACACTGCATCTTTCACCTTCCACTTGGGGTAACCAACGAGGGGTTAGAGGCCCATCAAGGAGTATTTTTTGGCGCCGTTGCCGGGGACTCCACTCTTCAAGATAGGGTTGTTGCATGCTATCTTTTACCTTTGTGTTTAGTCTTGTTAGTTTACCTTTCAGTTTTCTTTATGTATTTCACTAGTTATGCTTATGGATAACATTGCTATTGGATCGTTGCTTGCGGGAAGACGCCCCACACCTGTGGTGGTTGCTCCTCCCCCTACTGAAATTGTGCCCTATAAAATATCAGCTAGTATTATCGATTATCTTTTGGCTAATCGTTACGCAGGAGACAGACATCCCGGTGAACACTTGCTATATCTGTCACAACTATGTTCATTATTTAAGCTTGCAGGTGTATCAAGGGAGTTTGTCATGAGGAAATTGTTCGCCGTATCACTTATTGATAAGGCTTCAGATTGGTATAAGCTTCTCGATAACTCGCACTTGCTTGATTGGCAAGAGCTTATGTCTCTCTTTTATACTAAGTTTTATCCTCTTCATGATACTTATGTGGAGAGTAAGAGTACCTTTTTGCATGTGGATCATAGTAACAATGCTTTATGTGATGCTTATATTGTTGAGTTTATTCGTGATCCCACTGAAAATTATTATGAGAAGGGAACATATGCTTATAGATATTTCAATAATATCAAGTTCCCATTCTTTATGTTGAAGGTTTTGAAGCTTCACTTGTTTTGTCTTCCTATGCTTATTGCTTTGTGCTTCAATGAATTATTCAATTGCAATATTCCTATGCATAGGAAGCATGTTAGGCTTAAATGTGTTTGGTATTTGCTTCTTGATGCTCCGTTTTGTTCTTCAACTCTTATTCCTACGAGAGCATCATTAAAGTCTTATGCCTAGCTTAAAGGCATAAAAGAAAGCGCTTTTGGGAGGCAGCCCAATGAATAAATTTATTTTGCTTTTGTTGTGTCTTTATGTTGTTTACTACTGTAGCATCATCATTGTATCTTTGCTTTTCAATTTTGTGCCAAGTATAGCCTCCGATTGCTAGAAAGTTCAAAAGTTGTGAGGTGCTGTCCAGGAAACAGATTATGTCCTTGGATAGAAAAATTCGTATAAAATCACCAGATCATCTTTTTGGTCTGAATTTTTTCGACAGCGTTCTCTATATAATTGTATTTCGTGCGTCTGTTCTGAGTTTTTTTATTTGAGTTGCAGAAGTATCCCGAACAAATCAATTACTACCTGCTGTTCTGTTTTTCACAGATTCTGTCCTGTTTTGCCTTTCCTTCACTTTGCAAATCAAGAACTTGCTTTTTCTTTGCAAAAACCTTTTGGCAATCTTGAGAAACAGTAGAACTTCAAGAATATCTTTATTTCCACCAAGGTATAATTATTTTATTAAGGGTACTAACCTCGCTAATCAGATTATGATGAGTTATGTATGAAGGGAGTTTTCAAGTGTGCGAGGGAAGATGATAAAAAAAGATTCAGGAGTGTCAAGCGCTCAAGCTTGGGGATGCCCCCGTGCACCCCCAAGAAATATTCAAGGAGACTCAAGCGTCTAAGCTTGGGGATGCCCCCGTGCATCCCCTTCTCCATCAACATTATCAGTTCGTCTTTCGTTCCGCTATATTTTTATCACTTCATGTGTTATGTGCTATGCTTGGAGCGTCTTGCTTTTAGTTTTCTTTTTAGTTTTTCATAACGAGTCGGAACTCAGCGTTCTTTATGTGGGAGAGAAACACGCTCCACTTCTACCTAGAACATAACATAGAATTTTCATGTCTATCTTTGATGTGTGTGTTCTTTGTCTTTTAATAGCTACTATCATGCTCTGCTCTTAGTATTCATGCTTATCTTTTCAAAGAGCTTTTGTTTAGTTGGTTGCTTGAACTCTCTTTAATTACCATGCTTATCGTATTAAGAGAGTTTGCTTCCGTTGCATTGGTTGATATGTCTATGATAAAGATGCTACGTGCATAATGGCGCTTAGTAGTTCAGGTTTTCTTATGGTTAGTCTCAAATAGCTGGGGGATTCCCAATGTGTTATTGGAGTACCAACTTGATTTGTTTGCCTATGATGTGGTATGGTTTAGTAATATCTTCCTTCAAGAATTTATTTTGATTGACTTGGCGTATGCTCACGCATATTTAAGACTGTAAAGAAAGTCTGTCAAGCCTTGATGATCTTTTATTTCTGAGTAGCGATATAACTACCATGCCTGATTCAATGTTGCTTTGTCGCTCTGCATGATTATGACCGTCATTGCTCTCTTAGTTGGTCGCTCCCAGTCTTTTGCTAACCTCCACCTGTACTAAGCAGACTAACTTTGCAATACATAGCTCATGGGAAAGTAGCTTAAAAACTATTGTGGTAAAGAATATGTTGCCTATGTATCTTATTTCTTATAAGTTGCTTGCTGAGCGGTAACCATGTTTCTGGGGACGCCATCAACTGTTACACTTTTGTTGAATATCATGTGAGTTGCTATGCATGTTCGTCTTGTCTGAAGTAAGGGTGATTTGCCATGGGTTGAATGGTTGAGTATGCATATTGTTAGAGAAGAACATTGGGCCACCAACCAAAGCCATGTATCATGGTGGAAGTTTTAGCTTGGACATTAATCCTCAATCTCTTATGAGAATATGCTTATGCATTAAAGAGGAGTCCATCATCTATTTTCTATGTTGTCCCGGTATGGATGTCCTCAAGTTGAGATCTATCAAAAACGAGAAATCAAATGCGATTTATCTCCTTGGACCTTTGTACAGGTGGCATAGAGGTACCCCTTTGTGACACTTGGTTGAAACATATGTAATGCAATGATAACCCATGGAAATCCGAGCTAATTAGGACAAGGTGCGAGCACTATTGGTATTCGATGCATGAGGCTTGCAACTTATAGGATGTCTTATGCATGACACATATGAAGTACTACTACTGTTGACAAAATTGCTTCTATGTTTTCAAAATAAAAAGCTCTAGCACATAACCATTCTTTTACTTTTATGTTGAGTCTCCACCTTCTTTTAAAAGCACCAACTACTGAGAGCATGATTGTCATTCTGAGTGTAATGTGCATTGTCCCAAAGTAGCATTGTCTTTTGCATGTTTGTGATATCGTTATTTCTGAAATCATTGTATCTAGTCATCACTTAAACCTTGAAGGTGCCCCTGCATTTATGTTTTGCTTCACTAAAGGGGGCAAGCTAGATATCACTTTATCATATTTGCACATCATGTTCATTGCAAATCTATTTGATGCTTCAATGTCATATTGTAATACTTTCAGTCATTTGTGATTTTCTCATGAGGCAACTTAATTATTATAGAATCATTGTCTCAGTAAGCTTTTGTCATATGACTATGAATAAGTCCTATATGGTTAATAGCATGTCACCACAAAAATTATTCTTGTTATCATTTACCTACTCGAGGACGAGCAGGAATTAAGCTTGGGGATGTTGATACATCCAAAACGTATCTATAATTTCTGCTTGCTCCATGCCACTTTTGGGTGATATTTCTATGATATTCATACACTTCCATACACTTTTGATCATATTTGGACTAACCTACTAATCCAGTGCACCCCAGTGCCAGTTTCTGTTTTCGGCTGTTTTTGTATTTCAGGTTTTCACGTTACGAGAACTGCCAGGAAAAATCCAGAAAAATTATATAAAAAATCAGCGTTCCAGAACCTACCTTGCGCCCGAAGGACAGCCGGGGGGGGGGGGCACCAGGGCTCCAGGCGCCCTGGCGGCGCGCCCCCCCTGGGCCGCGCCGGGGGGGCGCCTGGGGCCCCCGAGCCCCGTCTGGTGCCCCCTTCAGCATATATTTAGAGCGTCCTTCGAAACCCTCGGGACGGGAACTCTTTTTCGCGATCTCATCTCTGTTCCGCCGCCGCCGCCGCTTCCAAGATCGGGAGCACCAGGAGAACTCTTCCCGGCACCCTGCCGGAGGGGAGGATCACCATCGGGAGCCTCTCCACCACCATGGACGCCTCCCGGATGAGTTGTGAGTAGTCTCCCTTGGACCATGAGTCCATGACTAGTAGCTATGTGATGTTCTCCTCCCGTTCTTGTGCTTCACTAATTAGTCCTCGTGAGCTGCCCTACATGATCGAGGCACATATGTAATCCTTATGCTGTTGCTATGATGAGTTTGCTGGGATCCGATGGATTATGAGATTATGTTTAGATTGTTCTTGAGTAATATATTTGATCTACCTCTTTTATATTTATGTTCATAAGTAATTCTTGCATGTTCTCCGTTGTTATTTATTGCTTTGGCCAAGTAATACGCAGTGACTCCAAGAGGGAACGTTATGCTTGATTGTGGGTTCATGCCCCTCGATGACTAGCTTGAGTGACAGAAACATGAGTCTAGGGGATGTGCTGTTGCCACAAGGGGGAAAACAACGGTGCTTGTGCCCGCGGGTGCAAGGATTGTTTACTTTACGCAAAGTTCTTTTAATGCAGTTGTCTGTTGCATTGAGTTTACACTATGGGTGGGACTCGCAACTTAATACCAGCGAGATGTTCTGGATAGATATCTCAAGGTGGATGATTAGTAGTAGATATTGATGGATTTCGGTCTACTTACTTTGGCGTACCGCCCATGCTTTGAACCTCAACCTTTCTTGCAATGTAGTCAGCATTGGTTTGCGTTCGTGGTCCTGTCAATTGCCCAGCTGTAATTCGTTTACCTCACATAGCTGTTTTATCGTCTTTTGGGAGAGAGACATCACTAGTGAACATCATGAGACTCCGGTCCATATTACCATCATTGATCACATCCGCTATTTACTTTTCGCAATTATTTACTATTGCAAACATTATCTATCACTACTATCATTTGCGTTTAATCGTTTGTGAACTACAAGGCCGGAGGGATTGACAACCTCTCTGCACTCGTTGGGAGCAAAGTTATTTGTATCTGTGTGCAGGTCCACGTTGATTGCTAATATTCGGCGCCGTTAGCAGTTGACACCTACTTGTTGAACCTTGGAGTCTCTGGGGATTCGATCCTTGGCATCTTTGCCATGGGAAAAACTTCCACAACACTGCATCTTACACCTTCCACTTGGGGTAACCAACGAGGGGTTAGAGGCCCATCAGCTGCCCTCTCCCCCCCACATATATGTAGGGGGCCAGGGGGGTGCGCCATGCCCTGCAGATGGCATCTGCAGGGGGGCGGCGGCCTGGGGGGGAGTCTTGCCCGCCAAGGCAAGGGGGGCGCCCCCTCCCCCTAGGGTTTCAACCCTAGGCGCATGGGGAGGGGGGCCCATGTGGTGCGCCAGCCCACCAGGGGCTGGCCACTTCCCCCATGCAGCCTAGGGGCCCCACCGGGATGGGTGGCCCCACCCGGTGGACCCCCGGGGCCCCTCCGGTGGTCCCGGGACACTCCCGGTGACCCCCGGAGATCACCCGATGGCCGAAACTGGACTTCCTATATATCATTCTTTACCTCCGGACCATTCCAGAACTCCTCATGACGTCCGGGATCTCATCTGGGACTCCTAACAACTTTCGGGTTTCCACGTGCATGTATCTCTACGACCCTAGCGTTACCGAACCTTAAGTGTGTAGACCCTACGGGTTCGGGAGACACGTAGACATGACCGAGACCACTCTCCGGTCAATAACCAACAGCGGGATCTGGATACCCATGTTGGTTCCCACGTGTTCCTCGATGATCTTCATCGGATGAACCACCGTGTCAAGGATTCACTCAATCCTGTATGTCATTCCCTTTGTCCATTGGTACGGTACTTGCCCGAGATTCGATCGTCGGTATTCCCGATACCTTGTTCAATCTCGTCATGGCAAGTCTCTTTACTCGATCTGTAATCCATCATCCCGTGACTAACTACTTAGTCACATTGAGCTCATTATGATGATGTCTTACCGAGTGGGCCCAGAGGTACCTCTCCGTCATACGGAGTGACAACATCCCAGTCTTGGTTCGTACCAACTCAACAGACACTTTCGGAGATACCCGATGCGTACCTTTATAGCCACCCAGTTATGTTGTGACATTTGGCACACCCAAAGTATTCCTACGGCATCCGGGAGTTGTACAACCTCATAGTCTAAGGAATAAATACTTGACACCGAAAAGCTTATGCATTACGAACTATACGATCTCGTGTTATGCTCAGGATTGGGTCTTGTCCATCACATCATTCTCCTAATGATGTGATCCCGTTATCACTGACATCCCATGTCCATGGTCAGGAAACCGTGACCATCTGTTGATCAACGAACTGGTAACTAGAGGCTTACCAGGGACTCATTGTGGTCTATGTATTCACACATGTATCGCTGTTTCCGTACAATACAATTCAAGCATGAATAACAAACGATTATCATGAACAAGGAAATATAATAATAATACTTTTATTATTGCATCTAGGGCATATTTCCAACACTGGCTGTGTCATCCGAGAAGAAGGGACAAAAGGGGAAAAGGGGGAGAAAAGCAACCATGAGTACTCATCCAAAGTACTCGCAAGCAAGGATCTACACTACATATGCAAAGATATCTGTGTAAAGGGGTAATATATGTGGACTGGACTGCAGAAAGCAGAATAAGAGGGGGACAACTAATCCAATCGAAGACTACGCTTCTCGTAACCTCCATCTTGCAGCAGAAGATGAGGGTAGCTGGAAAGTAACAAGTATCCTCGCTTCTCGCAGCCTCCGTCTTGTAGCAGTAGAAGGGAGTAGATGGTAAGTTCACCAAGTAACATCGTATAGCATAAACCTACTCGGAGATCCTCCCGCACATCACCCTGTGAGAGAGCAACCACCAAGTTGTATCTGGCACTAGTAAGGGTGTGTTTTATTAAGTATCCGGTTCTAGTTGTCATGAGGTAGGAATACAACTCCGGGTCGTCCTTTTACCGAGGGACACGGCTATTCGAATAGATTAACTTCCCTGCAGGGGTGCACCACATATCCCAGCACGCTCGATCCCATTTGGCCGGACACACTTTCCAGGGTCATGCCCGGCCTCGGAAGATCAACACATCGCTGCCCTACCTAAGCACAACAGAGAGGTCAGCACGCCGGTCTAAGTCCTAAGCACACAGGGGTCTGGGCCCATCGCCCAATGCACACCTGCACGTTGTGAGGGCGGCCGGTGAGCAGACCTTGCAACCTCCATTACTAAGGAAGTTACGTTACGCGGTCCAACCCGGCGTGCGCCGCTAAGCCGCTGACGTCAAGAAGGCTTCGGCTGATACCACGACGTCGAGTACCCATAACTATTCCCACGTAGCTGGTTAGTGCGTATAGGCCAACGGCCAGACTCAGATCAAATATCCAAACTCGTTAAGCGTGTTCTTATGAAATAACCGCGGACAACGACCAGGGCCAGGCCACCTCTCCACTGGGTGTCTCAACCTGCCCTGTCGCTCCGCCACAAAGATCCACTCGGGGGCCGTCGGGAACTCAGGCCCACCACTACCTGGATGGAGCCACCTGTCCTTTCAGCCCCCATATCGGAATCACTTGCGGGTACTCAAAGAGCCGACCCAACTTTAGTCACATCATGTATCATGTAAAGTGTATGTAGTATATACCCGTGATCACACCCAAGTGATCACGGCCCGATAGAATAGCAGGGCAGACGGACAAGGGTGTAGGGCCACTGATGGAGTACTAGCATCCTATACTAAGCATTAGGATGGTAGGTAAAGTATCAACAGTTGTAGCAACAATGACAGGCTATGCAGCAGAATAGGAGTAACCGAACAGTAACATGCTACACTACTCTAATGCAAGCAGTAGAGAGAAGAATAGGCGATATCTGGTGATCAAAGGGGGGGCTTGCCTGGAAGCCCTGCAGACGAAAGGAATCTTCGGAAGCGTAGCCGTAGTCGAACACCGAAGCATCAATGGTCTCGGGGTCTATCGCGGTATCGGAGTCTATCGAAAAGAAACAACGGAGGGGAAACAAATAAATGACAGAGCAAACAATAGCATCATAAATTATAACAAGGCAATACGCGGTGCTAGGCGTGACCTAACGCAGCACTAGGCAATACTGGCGAAGATGAAAAACATCCGGGAAAGAATTCCCGGTGTTTCGCGTTTTCGGGCAGATGAAACGGAGGGGGAATGTTGCACGTTCGGTATGATAGAGATGGGTGGCGGACAAACGGACCGCATATTCAGATTCATCTCGTCGTTCTGAGCAACTTTCATATATAAATTATTTTCATCCGAGTTACGGATTATTTTATATGTTTTTTCAAAGTTTTACTCAATTTCTGGAATTATTTATTTATTTAAATCTAACATTATCCAGAATAGTACGGGGTGACGTCAGCATGACGTAGGTGTGACATCAGCAGTCAACAGTGTGGTTGACTGGAGTCAAACCTGACCTATGGGTCCAATGGGACCCACCTGTCATTGACTAACAAACTAACTAACTATCTGATTAGATTAGTTAGTAGGTTAATTAGGTTTAATAGTTAATTAACATATTGAATTAAGTTTAATTAATTAATTATATTTATTACTATTTTTAATTCTTTTTTTATTATTCTGGGGGCGTGGGGCCCCTTTGTCATAGGGCCAGTGGCCTATCGGGTCGGGCATGCGGGCACCACCACGAGCGGGTGGCGGGGCATGCCTGGGCGCTGGGCGTAGCCCCGGCTGGGCATCGGCCCCTCGATAGGGGAGGGACGGGCGCCGTCGGGGAGCCAGCGGCGGCGGCGAGCTGCGCCGGGCACGAGGCAGCGGGGGGAGGTGGTCGGTGCGACGCGGCGGCGGCCGGGACAGGCGCGGCCCGGCGACAACTGCAGCGGGCTGTGGCGAGGGGAGCGGGGACCGCAGCGGGGGCGAGCCGCTGCCGCGATGGAGAGAGGAGGAGCGCAGCGGCCGCGGCTCGGTGCTGGCGATGCGGGGCGCGGCCGGCGGTTGGAATGGGGGGCGCGCGGTGGCCGCTGTGGGAAGAGCGCGAGGGGCGGCGACGAGCCGGGACTGGAGCGGGTCGAGGGGAGCAGTGGGCACGCACGCGCGGGGTTGGGCTGTGAGTGTGGCGAGGACGGCGACTGCAGGGCCGGCTCTGAGCGGGCGCGGGGGAAAGTGGCCAGCGCGGCGACGACGGGCGCGGTCTACGGGCGACGTCGAGACAACGCAATATACAGGGGGAAGAGGTAGCAGAGGAGGAAGGGTGCGAGCTCACATCGATGCTCGTAGGTGGCTCAAGCTAGCCGAAGGGACCCCGCCGGCGAGGTCTGGCGTGCAGACGAGCCGGCAGGCGCCAAAACGAAGGAGAGGCGCGGGTTGAGGGGGTCGTCGCCGGCGGTTGGCTTGCCCATGACAGAAGGGTCGATGATGGTGATCCGCGGAGCCGAAGGTGGAAGACGAAGGTGTTGGCGTCGATGTAGTGCTCCCCGGAGTTGATCTTGCGGTGTAGAGGAAGAAGGGGAGCCCCACGGAGCTTCTTGACACCAAGAGGAGGCGCGGAGGCGCCGATGGCCGCGGCAATTGGCGAGAGGTGGCGACGGACGCGCTCGGGCGAGGTTGGCGACGGGGAAGACGAGCGCGTGCGAGGGGGGGAGTGGATTCGGGGCACTAGGGTTCGGGGTGGGAGAGAGGGAGCAGGGGATGCTCTTATCCCCTCGCGGCTCGGTCGTGCGCGTGCGCGGCGCCGGGTGCCCACGGCCATGGCACCCCGGCCTTCTCCTGTAGCGAGGAGGAGGAGGAAAGGCTGGGGCTGTTGGGCTGGGCCGCACTGTGTGCGCCTAGAGCCCAGTCCAACAGTGCGCGCGACTCCTTTTCGTTTCCCCCTTTTTTTCTAGTGTATTTAGTTTTACAAAATATAAAATCAGCCCCTAAATTGATGTTACAATTTAGTTCAGTACCTCAAAAAGCTTGGTGTTATAATAAAATAATTCGTACAATTTTATTATTTAAAAGGTATTTGAATATTTGTTCTAGCCACTATTTTATTCATTTAGTGCATTTAAATACTTTATAAAAGTGCAGTTCTCCACCATTATTACTTATTGGATTATTTGGCACCTTTCGAGCAATTTAGTTTTTACTTTCGAAAACTTTTATTGTTTGATTTTATTTTAATTTGAATTTGAACGGGTTTTGAATCAAAGTGAGATGAATCAAAGTGAGATTAGCAACAGTAACTACGACGATGTGGCACCAATTACTGTAGCTTAATTATCCAGGCATCACAATTCTCCTCCACTACAAGAAATCTCGTCCCGAGATTTAGGAGCGGAAAAGGGGGGGGGGATTTGGTTACGAAATTCAAACGAGTCTTCTCGGTCTTGGCTGCCCTTTCGAAAAGGTTGATCCATTTTGTTGATGTCTTCATTTATCTGCTTCAAGTCATCGTGATCAAGTCGTCATCCTTTCTTCGGGGTCTCCATCGTCCTACGAACACGACCAGGGGGGAAAACTCCGGAAGAACGCATCTCCACAAAGCTGGGCATCTGACGGTGAACTGAATGGGAAATACACGAGGTACCCCACGAGTTGTATTTCAGTGAATTCGTTAAGTGCAATAAATGATGGTACCAAAGTTTCAAATGGGTAGGCAATCATTCGATGCCTAGACAGAAGCTGGAATTGGGGCTCGAACAATGAGAATAACACGGTGTTTGATTCCATTATGAATAATGGTATTGAATTTAGCTCGTGAATCACATACGAAGCCAGGTGCAAAGGATACTTTAGAATCCTTTGTAAAGAAGAGTCAGGCTTCGATCTAGTGGACCTGTGGGTTATGGGCCCACCATGAGGGTTGAAAATAGGAAGGGTGGTGACGTCTTGCACGATCTCGTAAGAAAGGTATGTCAGAGGATAGCATGCCAGTTACGTCGGCAACAACATCGGTACCAAGGGCGAGGGACGGATAGAACCATTTTCTTGCTTGTTTAAACAAGGCGGGCCACTAGGCAAGGTTCTCGTCCACCGGAGGTTACTGGAATGTTAACAACAATAGTAACGAGGTCTTACTGACAGAGTTGTACAACGAGGTGTTTACATAAGCAGAGAATTATTACTGCTTAGATCATATATATCAAGAAGGTTAAACAGAACAATGGAAAGGAAAACTATGATTACAAACAATTATTAGGAGTATATCCTTCCCATGGACAAGCAGACCATGGCATATAGGGTAGGATAGCAAGTACCCAACCATTCAGATAAAGAGGAAAGGATTAATCAAGATGTTACTCATACAACGGTATTTGGATAACTGACCAAGAAACACTTAGCATCGCGCCTCCAATGTTCTTGTTGATGATCGGGGTATCATTGTCATGCTTCGAGGTAGCAATGATATGGTGTTTCAATCAAGGGCCAGACTTTGGATATACAAATGATCCATCAGAATCAACTTATAGAATAAGTCTTACAATTTCCTCCTGGAAGAATGGCTATCCTTGCAAAAGAAATTATAATGATGGGTCCTCCAGCCAGGGGTGCTAGGCATGACATCATAATACCGGGTCATCAAAGGAACAACAATATAACTCCTGGAAAGTTGTCCCAACCATCATATCTGACCGAGATTCAGATCCGATTGGTGTCATGATACCTCAGACTCAGGATGTTCGAGAAGAAAAGGTGCAACACAAATTGACGAAATGACATTGCAAGATTCTCGGGAAATGAACTACGGGAGTGTAATGCCCAGGATGGAGTTATACCTCCTACGTGTCGAGGCACGACTTAAAGGCATAAGTCCATCCTAGAATGATCTCAAGTTTGGTATCTTTGCACAACTCATGTAAAAGAGGGATTAAAATGCAAAAGGAGATAGTTGGCTTACACTCGCCACTTCACACAATACAATACATAAGCAATACATCATCCAGAACATCACAACCCGACTACGGGTGAAGAACCAAAAGAAAGATACCAAAACAACAACATAAAGCCACAGGTCAGGATCGAATCCTAGTAGAAACCACTACTGAGCATCGAAACGTCACAAGCAAACGGTCAAACTCTTCATCGGGCTCCTGGTGAAGTACTGAACCAGCTCCTGCATCGAGCTCGGCTGAACCTGCATCTGGTGTGGTGAAGTAACTGTGAGCCACAGAGGACTCGGCAATCCCGTTCCCGGGTAACAAGACTATTTAAGCCTTGGGTGAGGATAAGGCTGAAGAAAGAAATATGAGGTGAAGGAACAAACAAGAGTCTGCAGCAGCAACTAGCACTAACTTACGTAATAGAGAGCGAGAAGAGAAGAGCATCGGTCGAAAGATGATCACGAAGTGATCCTAACTAAAGCCGGTCAAACATAACCCCACCGTGTTCAACTCCCGAATCCCTATTCGGAAATTGACAGTCACGGTACACACGCTGGTAGTGTATTGAAACATTGTGTCAAGTTATCTACAACCGGAATTAACAAGCTCCCATCTGCCACATAACCGCGGGCACGGCTTTCGAAAGTTCAAACCCTGCAGGGGTGTTCCAACTTGACCCATCACAAGCCCACGATCCGCGGAGTCGCAACTCCATAGTTGGGAAGACCCGAGTATTCTCGGAATCCCGTGCTCAAGTTAAACCGGACTAAGGTAAGGCTAATCCAGCAAATCCTCCCGGCGTGTCGACACCCTGATAGTAGCCGCGCGTATCTAGGTCTCAGGACACGACCGGATGGGTGATTCTACAGGACCCAAACCTCGAGTTTCCCCGTGGTGGTTCCCGCAGACTCCCCGTTTGGGACCAACACCATCGGCACTGGCCCCCCCTGCTATGTAGAAATAAAGGATCCTCGAGGGAGCGACCCTCTATGCAAATTTAATTAATTAATTAAGTTGTTATTATGAGGCAAATAGTACCAAATGTTGGGACTTGCTGGAAAAGACTTAGCACTTAGCGGTTTATCAAGGGGGTCCCATACACCCCAACCGTGTTAGGAACGCATAATCAAGGAACATAACACCGGTTTATACGGTTCCTAACGGCATGAGTGGAACAAAACACCAAGCAAAAGGCTTAGCCTTCCACCCTGCCAGTATATAGATGATTTCATTTTTAAGCATTTATATAGTGTGATATAACCCAACCCAAACTTCAACATGAAGCAAGCATCTTCAATCTTCACCTGCAACTAACAATGCTATAAGAGGGGCTGAGCGAAGCGTACTTAGCCAAGCAACGGTTTGCGTAGGTAGGGTGGTTAAACATGGCAATTGGTTACAAGTAGGAGGCTGACAAGAAAGACATGGGCATCGAGGCAAAACTATAGAGCGGAACTACTAGCAAAAGGCAAAGATAGTAATGGTATCCGGGTTCGGTCATCTTGCCTGGGATTCCACAAGGGAGAAGAACAGATCCTCGAAGTAGACGGAGCAACACAGTCGAGAGAAACCTCACAACTCCGGAACGAAACCGAAGCTAACAAGAGAAGCAACCGGAAAGAAGCAAAACAACACGGTAAACACACATATCATAAACATGGCATACGATGCACAAGCAAGCATGATGCATGTCCGGTTTAATTATGCATGGCATGGCAAAGTGCACAAACAAATACTACAAGTTAAGTGGAGATCAATATGCAACGAGTTGCATATTGACGAAACACCACATTTAATTATTTAGTTGACTCTCATTATTAACAAGACAAGTTTAATTGTTTTTAGCATGGCAAGAGGTGAAGCATAAAGAAACTACACTATTAAGGCATTTTAAATGGGGCCGGAAAATAACAACAACATATCCGGAAAATCCCCATGAGCATGTTTAATGATTATAAGCAACAACAATTCACTCATTATAATGTTGTTAACATGATGCGGATGACATGATCAAGTTTATGCAATTTTATTAAAAGGTTAACATAAGAGGATATGAAGTGTTGTCACCGTGGTGGAACGAAAGGGTGCCACGGCAACGATCCGAAAATGATGCCACGCAACATATCGGTTCCGGTAACTCGTTGAGAGACCGGGCAAAAGAAAGATGGTGTGAGCGAGTCGAACAAGATGATGGGGTGTTCCCGTTGCCGGGTTCCCACGGGTCGGCGACGAGGCAACCGAGGAACAACAAAAGGGACGAAACGGACACGGTGCTCACACGGGAAACATGCATACAACCACAACAAGCATGCATCTCACGGGTCACGTCTCGGGTTATACCTTCGAAACACTCGTTTCGGGACGGTTCGAGTCGTCGAGGGACGTAGTGGAAGGAGTCGTTCACGTCGGAGAGGAAGTAGCCGTTCCGTAGAGGGAAGTAGTCGTTCTCGCAACTCGTAGAGGAAGTAGTTGTTCCGTTCGTCTTGGCGGTTCCACGACGGCGGTAGTTGTTCACGGTCATCGGTAGTCGTTCGGGTCGTCGTGGTACTTGTCGGGGCCGTCTTGGCAACGTAGTTGTACACGTGGCCGTCGTGGGAAGTAGTGGAACTTGGTCGTTTTCCGGGCGTCGGTAGTCGTACACGGGGCGTTTCCGTTTCCGAAGAGGTACTTGTCGCGTCCGCCGTATCGACGTGTAGGGGTACTTGGTCGTGTCATGTAGAGGTACTTGCGCGTTCACATCTCCAAAAGAGTACACATGTCTCCTGTCCAAACATTACAGCACGGCAACAAAACAAAAACAAAAACAAACTACAGCAGCAGGGAGACAAGGCCACGACGGCAGCAACAAAACGGTCTCAGCCACGGCGAGGAGGTGCTGGACGGGACGAAGTGGAGGGGCGCCATCGGAGCTGGACTCCCGCGGCGAGGCACGGAGGGAGCGGGGCACTCCGGTCGAAGCTGGAGGAGGGAGGCTCACAGGAGGCGCTGCTGGTCCGGCGAACGGCAAGGGAAGGAGAGGCCGCGAACTCGTTCGGAGGGGGGAGGGGATCCCCGCGGCCGGCCTGGTGAAGACGGGGAGGACGAGCGCGACCAGCCTCCTGGCGCTGGCCGGCGGGGCGATGGGAGGGCGCTCGGACCAGGGGCCGGGGAGGACGGAGCTCCTGGGGCGACGCGAGCGGCAGCCTTTGCGCGGGTCCTGGCCGAGGGGCACTGCGGCGCTGCGAGGGCGCGCTCGGGGCGCGGGAAGAAGGGCCTGGCCGCGGCGCTCGGTGGAGGCGTCGCTCGCGGGGCGATGGAGGGCGGAGGGAGGACGCCTCGGTCGCCGGGCGACGGGAGGGCGCAGCCTGCGCGAGGGGGCGCCTCCAGCGGCCTGGCGATGCGGGACCTGAGGAGAAGGGGATCGAGGCTGGGGAGAGCTGGGGCTCGAGGGGAGAGGAGAAGAGGGAGAAGCGGGATCGAACGAGGGAACGGGGCGAGCGAGAGGTTAGGGGACGGTCGGGCGCGCTTGAGCGAGGGTGAGGCGAGCGAGGCTCGAACGGCAGAGGGGATCGGGGCGAAGGGAGACGAGTGAGAGAGAGATGGGTGGCGGCGGCTGAGGGGGACGAGGGGAGAGGAGCGAACGACAGGAGAGGGAGCATCGGGCTAGGGTTCGGGCGAAGGAGCCCTGGGAGGTCTGGTGTTGGGCCAAGGCGCAGGAGGAGATGGGCCGGCTGGGCCAAGAAGGGAGAGGGAGGTGGCCTGGAGGAGTGAGGGCTGCTGGGCTGCTCCTCTGTTTTTATTTCTTAGCAGAAATAAACAAATAAGGAGAGAGCCAAAATAAAAGAAAAGAGGCAAAGAACAGAAAATAAAAGATGGGACATTTTTGTAAGGCTTTACGGGTTATTACCAACCCAACAAAAATAGCTCCAACAAAAGGGAAGTGCAAAACTAAAACATTTAGCTTGCAATAAAAAGGAGTTTAGATAAAAGGAGGAGCCTCGAAACAACGAAAAGAATTATAGGCAAGGTATAGAAGTCAAACTTGAAGTGAAATAAACATGGGGAATTATTGCAAGTGTGTTAAGATGAATTCCAACGAATGAAATAATTATTAATATAGCTCCATAATATTTAGGAGGCTTTTATATGTTATAAAGAGAAGTCATCTTCCCTCGATTTAAATGGACCGAAGGTCCACACGAATTATTTAAGTTGAGATGCAAAATAAAATATGACATGATGGCATGATGACATGATGCAATGCAAAAAATAAATAACACAAGCTCAAAAGAACACACGGGCAACCCGGAACATCTGGAATCTTCGGGAAGCTTCTGGAATCTTCTGGGACGTCGGTCTCGGGCGTCACAACTCTCCCACACTAACAGAGGATCTCGACCCGAGATCCTAGAGATTTCACCGGGTAAAAACGGAAGAGGAATAGGTAAAACAAAGTTGCTTCTTAGACGAACGAGTGAAACCAAAGAACCTTGAGAGGTTGAACAAAATGAAAGAAGAATACAACGGAGATGAACGAAGTTGAAAACACTCCGTTAGAAAGAGTAACAAGGAACATTATGAGAACCTTGTAGGTTGAAAGACATGAAGCAAGAGCTTACGGATGACAAAAGAATATGAAACTGCAACGGTACAGCCAAGGAATAAGAATGACAGAATTGGACAACACTCCGTCTGAAAATGGAAGGAATTGAACAGAACTTGAGGAGATGGAATGATACTTGATGAAAACAACAACATACTGCCTCTAGAACAATTAAAAGAATGGCACAAGGTGCAAGAAAAGATTCAGACAGCACTCCGGTTGAAAAGAGAGGCAAACTTGATAAGATGAGAGAACTTGAATGAAGAATACAATACTCCGGTTAAAAGAACAAGCAAAGGAAAGAACATGATCTCGATAAAACGAGATGATGGTAAAAGAGAGCAATACCACAATGCCTCCGGAATGAAAGAATAGGATATAGATCCAAGAAAGAATTGAACGGATAAGAAAAAGACATCTTCTCCCAAAATTGAATTTGAAAGAGCATCCTTACCAAGAAGGGTTGAATTGGGTTGAACGGATTTGTTGGAATTTCAACGAGAAGAATAAGCTTGATGTGGGCTTATGGAAAACATAACAAAATTAAGAGGTGACAACCAGCCACAAGCTTAAACAATTGATTGGGTTGAGATCAACAAGGAGACGATAAACTTAATTCACCGGAATGATAAATGAAGAACTTGGATCATTTATAAGCACCACAATAGCAACAATCCTTAGGGAAAGCTTTTAGGTGAAATACAACCCAAGATAACTCCAATGCATAGATTGAAGGGTTGAAAAGATCTCCTGAACAAAGAAAATGATGGGTTTAAATATCTCATTCTTGAAAACTCGTGAATCATGAAACATGAAGGAATTGTCAAAATGACATAACACCATCTGAAAAGATAAGGTAGAAAGGATTGCAATTGGAAGCATGATGAAGAATGCTTGAGTTCCAACAAGAATCTTGATGAAGACTTCGAGGATGAATTAAAACATGATGAACCACCATGAAGAACTCCGATAATGAAAGCATGAGAAGTGAAAGATGAAAAGAATATGAATCAAGGCCTGCGATGAATAGATTGAGCTTGAAATGATATAATTGAAATAACTTGGAGCTCCGGAAAACAAGATGGACAACTTAGAACCAAGGATATGATATGATGAACAAGCTCCGGAACAAGAGATTAAATCACCTTGAAGGAACAAGAATAAGAATTATGTCATGCATCTCCTTCACCAATTTAAATTCATGACAACCAAAGGATTTGTCATACTACTTATCCTCGTTGGAAAGGATTGGAGAGATCTCGCACAAGCTGAGAATAGTCTTGAACGACTCACCGGTTGGATTATGAAAAGAACAAATGAATTAAAACGATAACAACGGAAGAGAAAACTTGAATGAACCACCGTAAGAATTAGGAGACGAACGAAGAGACATCAATGAAGAGTATTTGGAGGACGAAGTTGAAAACTGAGAACGAAGAAATATGCTGAAATGATGGCCTTCGGAGGAACACAAAGAAAAGAATTCATGAAATGCTCCGGGTGGTTATGAAAATGATTCCTCACAATCAAAGCGATAATGAGGATGGCATGAAGCTAGAATCACAACTCTTCAAGAGAACGGACCAAGATTTAAGAGAAACACTTCTCCGGTCTTCAGATGTTGATAATGAAGACGAGAAATGCCATAAGAATTGTTGAGCACTCCGGAAGAATAAAAAAAAGATGGGAGGTGGAGCTAAAGATGGAAATAATTGAAAACAAGCTTGGAGAAGGCATGTGACTGATGGAAATCATTCTTACGTCACCTTGAAAAGAATTCTCCGGAAAGAAGAGTCAGGTAAAATCCTGGGAAAAGACCTGTGGGTTAGGGCCCACTCAAAGAAATCACCGTTGAAAAGATTGCTTAAGAGATATTGCACCGGTTGAATTAAATGGCTAGAAAGATGATAATCCTCAAAATAGCTTGAACGGATTAAGAATGGAATTATGAATCTTCTGAGATATCTTGAGCTCTCCGGATATGAATAGCAAGAGGAGAATGATTAATTGGTGCACCGGAATAAGAAAGCATTGTGAAACGAGGAAAAGGATAAGATCAACACCAAAATCTTGAATTATCCACCGGCAGAATTAGAGAACAAAAGAATGATGAACTTGAAACTCTTGAGCATCTTCATGATAAAGCACCGGATAAGAACAATGAAGGAAAGAATGACGAACCATCACATGAATAAAAATGGATACTTCATCTGAGAATTTCTGACTCCAAGAAGAAAAAGGGTGGGAGGGTGGGAAAAAACAAAGACAACTTGGGATGAACAAAATGGACACCGGTTGAAAAAGAATTTAACATAACCATCTCGATGATCAAGAAGAAATAGCACTCCCATAGAAATATGAGAACACCGATTAGAAAAGGTATGGAATCAACATTTGACATCGAAGCAACTCGAATACCAGAATCAAAACAAGAACAAAGGATAGATATGCAACATGATCTTCACAATATCATTCGAACAGAGGATTGAACAAATGAATTCCTTAGGTACATCAACTTGACGAGAAGCCACTTGGAGAGCAAAATGAAAATAAAAAGGAACAAGGATCAGATAGAACAAATACAAGATAGAAGTTTCGTTCGACATCTTCGTGCTGAAAGCTCATGGAACGTGTTACAAAAGGGTTTTGCAATCCCCGGATCAGCATAGCCAAGGACCCTTTAAGATGCAACTCCCGATCAGAACAAGTCCATAAAACCACTTCACTCAAAGTAGAACCCCGAACTTCATATCGAGCATCCGTTGGAAGAATGCCTAGAACTACTAGATGAACCCACCTATAGATTTCCGAAAGTTTCCAGTTATGCAATCAGGTGTTGGGGATACACGGGAAGCACCGCGCAATCAACTCTAAACCTACATCCAGGTGTATCCATCCTTCAACACATAACCAGTCTTTCTCGGAAACTGTTTACCTCGGACCTTCGAAAAGCATCCACTATAACAAGCTATGGCAATACTCTCGAACTACCTCCCCAGTACTGGGTGATGTCGGGGTTATCTTGCCACTGGCCGTATAGGAGAGATTTTCGATGTCGGCCGTCTTAAGTATTTAGTACTGCCGCGATATGCTTGTGTCAATGATACCCCGAAGCTCAACTCCTCGTTAACAGGAGGCATCGAGAACAATATCCATGTCACAAGAACATCGAAACAATCCCAGAATACTCGCGGGATCCTAAAAAAATTTGGTGCAATTTTTGAAAGTAGAAGAGAAAAGAGTAATCGTCAGGAGTCCTCACCAGAGAGAAAAGGGGATGAGAAGCAAAGAAAACCTACTCTCCGATATAATATAGGACTCAAAATGTTTTCAGTGTGTGCCTAGACTCAACCGTCAACGATTCGATCAAACAGTGGGGGCTTCTAGGTCGGAGAAGGCTCTGAATACCAACTTGTAATGCCCAGGATGGAGTTATACCTCCTACGTGTCGAGGCACGACTTAAAGGCATAAGTCCATCCTAGAATGATCTCAAGTTTGGTATCTTTGCACAACTCATGTAAAAGAGGGATTAAAATGCAAAAGGAGATAGTTGGCTTACACTCGCCACTTCACACAATACAATACATAAGCAATACATCATCCAGAACATCACAACCCGACTACGGGTGAAGAACCAAAAGAAAGATACCAAAACAACAACATAAAGCCACAGGTCAGGATCGAATCCTAGTAGAAACCACTACTGAGCATCGAAACGTCACAAGCAAACGGTCAAACTCTTCATCGGGCTCCTGGTGAAGTACTGAACTAGCTCCTGCATCGAGCTCGGCTGAACCTGCATCTGGTGTGGTGAAGTAACTGTGAGCCACAGAGGACTCAGCAATCCCGTTCCCGGGTAACAAGACTATTTAAGCCTTGGGTGAGGATAAGGCTGAAGAAAGAAATATGAGGTGAAGGAACAAACAAGAGTCTGCAGCAGCAACTAGCACTAACTTACGTAATAGAGAGCGAGAAGAGAAGAGCATCGGTCGAAAGATGATCACGAAGTGATCCTAACTAAAGCCGGTCAAACATAACCCCACCGTGTTCAACTCCCGAATCCCTATTCGGAAATTGACAGTCACGGTACACACGCTGGTAGTGTATTGAAACATTGTGTCAAGTTATCTACAACCGGAATTAACAAGCTCCCATCTGCCACATAACCGCGGGCACGGCTTTCGAAAGTTCAAACCCTACAGGGGTGTTCCAACTTGACCCATCACAAGCCCACGATCCGCGGAGTCGCAACTCCATAGTTGGGAAGACCCGAGTATTCTCGGAATCCCGTGCTCAAGTTAAACCGGACTAAGGTAAGGCTAATCCAGCAAATCCTCCCGGCGTGTCGACACCCTGATAGTAGCCGCGCGTATCTAGGTCTCAGGACACGACCGGATGGGTGATTCTACAGGACCCAAACCTCGAGTTTCCCCGTGGTGGTTCCCGCAGACTCCCCGTTTGGGACCAACACCATCGGCACTGGCCCCCCCTGCTATGTAGAAATAAAGGATCCTCGAGGGAGCGACCCTCTATGCAAATTTAATTAATTAATTAAGTTGTTATTATGAGGCAAATAGTACCAAATGTTGGGACTTGCTGGAAAAGACTTAGCACTTAGCGGTTTATCAAGGGGGTCCCATACACCCCAACCGTGTTAGGAACGCATAATCAAGGAACATAACACCGGTTTATACGGTTCCTAACGGCATGAGTGGAACAAAACACCAAGCAAAAGGCTTAGCCTTCCACCCTGCCAGTATATAGATGATTTCATTTTTAA
>LR738714.1:3148918-3207111 GCA_902687465.1 Secale cereale | reverse complement strand
CTGGTGTTGGGCCAAGGCGCAGGAGGAGATGGGCCGGCTGGGCCAAGAAGGGAGAGGGAGGTGGCCTGGAGGAGTGAGGGCTGCTGGGCTGCTCCTCTGTTTTTATTTCTTAGCAGAAATAAACAAATAAGGAGAGAGCCAAAATAAAAGAAAAGAGGCAAAGAACAGAAAATAAAAGATGGGACATTTTTGTAAGGCTTTACGGGTTATTACCAACCCAACAAAAATAGCTCCAACAAAAGGGAAGTGCAAAACTAAAACATTTAGCTTGCAATAAAAAGGAGTTTAGATAAAAGGAGGAGCCTCGAAACAACGAAAAGAATTATAGGCAAGGTATAGAAGTCAAACTTGAAGTGAAATAAACATGGGGAATTATTGCAAGTGTGTTAAGATGAATTCCAACGAATGAAATAATTATTAATATAGCTCCATAATATTTAGGAGGCTTTTATATGTTATAAAGAGAAGTCATCTTCCCTCGATTTAAATGGACCGAAGGTCCACACGAATTATTTAAGTTGAGATGCAAAATAAAATATGACATGATGGCATGATGACATGATGCAATGCAAAAAATAAATAACACAAGCTCAAAAGAACACACGGGCAACCCGGAACATCTGGAATCTTCGGGAAGCTTCTGGAATCTTCTGGGACGTCGGTCTCGGGCGTCACAGGGAGCGGGTTCCCGAAACAATAGTTCATCATTATACCAAGGAGAGGATGAGGAGGTGGCTGATGGGCTCAGCGACAATCCATCGAGAATTCCAAACGGATGGATTTCTAAAATAATGTGAACAAGAAGATGACACTTGTCAATTCAAATGATATAATGTTGTATGCTCGAGGAAAAACATACACCATTAATCATTAGGTGAAAGGTGTGCCCGAAATATGACCTTAGGCAGCAAGATCAATGTTAGAGTGAAGATTCAATAACCAACAGTCTAAGAACGAACTGTTGATCGTTAACTTCAAAGCAACAGGGTTGCTAGAAGTGCAGAACTCAAGCGGCATCTATAGCATATTGGTATCCCGGTTGAAAAAAACACGGGGACCAAGGAAGAATGGTGATGATGAGAAGTATCTTCATACCGAGAATTTCTAAGAGGTGGGGCAATCCCCACAACATTCTCGACATAAAAGAAAGTAATACTTCAATGCAGAACACAACACTAGCTGGAGAGCAAGTTGTAATTATAATGTGGACAAGTTCATCATGAAAGGAAGTCAATGGTGTTGTCGATGATAATAAAAATCATAGAGGGCAAGGAGGGTATTTCTCATCATGAACACAGTTGACATCTCAGAAGAAGTCAAAGTGTTGAAGGTGATTCGACACATTTGCCGGGAGGTTTCAAGAGGATGCAATCAAACAACAACGGCAACAAGCAAGGGAATGACGAAGTGGCAAGTCTTAGGATCAATATATAATATGCAAGCTCGGAACCAACATTGTCTTTCGAGACAAGCAACACGATGTTGAAAACCCAACGTAAGTCGTGCTCACATATTAAAGAATTCGTGCACCAGAGAAGGACGAGGTAGCACAATCAAAGATAGCAAGACCAGGATGCATCCGATAGTCTAGGAATGACCAGCTTGAGTTCAGAATTCCCCAGTAAAAATACTAGGGGTATTTGAATTGTAATGCGGAATAATTTCACTAGTCGGCGTCCTCAATTGACAACAACCCAGAACACGTAGAGTGATTACGACAAGGAAAGACATTATTTCAACAAAGTTAGTAATATGTGTTGCAATGGCAAGGCATCTTCGAGATACCAGGGGGTAATACTCGAAGGTAGAACATGATAGAAGTAGAACCGGGTCATTGACCTATGACAGTAGATACTTCAACCTTGCCAAAATAGACGAGGCACGAGAATGAATTCCCATCAGATATATCAGATCATGACAGCATGGTCGGAACCATAACTGTAAGGAATCAATTCAAGAATACCGATGAAATCACACAGCTGGATAATCATTTTGCAAGAAGCTTCCGAGACGGTCTACATCATTTTCATGGGAATGAACACAAAGTTCAATGTCGACTCCCACTTCTTTAATGCATATCATTTCATTCACCTCTCGCTTCGATAAAGCTGTAGTGTTGGAATTTTATCTGGTAGAACACCGGAAGGGTATGACTTGTGAAAACTTTCGGGTTCTCACGAATTAGGGGAAGGCATAGGTTCAGCCCATCGGGCATCTTAGTACATATACCACAAGTTTCAAAAGTAAATACTCAAGCTCGAAAGTAGAGTATGGTTGGCCAAGCAGAGGATACAATTTACCAAAGGCATTATGTATCAGGGGAAGAACTCACAAGGTGATTGAATATGAAGGACACTGTCGGATAACAATCCAACAATGGATCGGGCGATCCACAACGGAGTTGATGTGAGTATCGATACTCACTCAGAGGAAGAAAGAATGCATAGGCATCAGATTCAAGAATCACCTGATTAGTCTGATGCTTAAATAGAAAGAAATTATAGTTTCCAAAATGAAGGATCAGAAGCAGACGCTCTGATCAAGAATGGATAAGTTGAAAACACTTAGTCGGACAATCAATAAAGGTTTGAATTGCCGAGAACCAACTCATGTCCGGAATGACGTCTGAGCCGGAAAGATACTTTTAAAACGGATAACCTGATGACTGCGTGCATACGCACACATTGAATCAATAGGCTCAAAATGGCTAAGACAAGGGATGTTAACGAAGACTACTATTCATATGGAATTAACCATAATGCAAGCAGGCAAGAATTTCAAGAGTAACATGCTGTAGAGGATTCTCGAAAGATCAAAAGTATTCCGAAGAATTTTGTGAGACATATGAACAACTGAGAAGAACGGATCCTCGATAAATGTGAGGAAATAACAGTAAGGTTTTTCACGCGAAATAAAACTATATGACAGTAAACTCAAAGGATTCTCAAGACAACAGAGAATATTTCGAGGCCTCTTGTAACACCAAGAGCGACGAGGAATGATCATGTGAATGACAAGTGCATGCAGATATCCATAGGGATATATGTTGGTTAACGTAGCAGAATTCAAAAAAAATCTACGCTTTCACCAAGATCCATCTAAGGAGACATCTAGCAACGAGCATATTAGAGTGCATCTACATACCCTTTTGTAGATCGCGAGCGGAAGCTTTCGAAGAAGCGTGGATGAAGTAGTCGTACTCTTCGCGTTCTTCGTCACCGATGATCTAGCGCCGAACGGACGGCACCTCCGCGTTCAACACACATCCGGTACAGCAACGTCACCTCCTTCTTGATCCAGCAAGGGGGGAGGAGAGGTCGTCGGAGATCCAGCATCACGACGGCGTGGTGGTGGATGCAGCAGGAAATCCTGCAGGGCTTCGCCGGCGCCCTGCGGAGGAGTAGAAAGGTGTGACGGGAGGGGGAGAGGCGCCAGAGGCTTGGGGTGCGGCTGCCCTCTCCTCCCCACTATATATAGGGGCCAGGGGGGGCGCCGGCCCTGGCAGATCCCATCTGCAAGGAGGGGCGGCGGCCTAGGGGGGAAACTTGCCCCCCAAGGCATAGGGGGCGCCCCCCTCCCCTAGGGTTTCAACCCTAGGCGCATGGAGGGGGGCCCAAGTGGTGCGCCAGCCCACCAGGGGCTGGCCCCTTCCCCCTTGCGGCCTAGGGAACCCACCGGGATGGGCGGCCCCACCCGGTGGACCCCCGGGACCCCTCCGGTGGTCCCACGACACTCCCGGTGACCCCCGGAGTTCACCCGATGGCCGAAACTAGACTTCCTATATATCATTCTTTACCTCCGGACCATTCCAGAACTCCTCGTCACGTCCGGGATCTCATCCGGGACTCCGAACAACTTTCGTGTTTCCACGTGCATGTATCTCTATGACCCTAGCCTCACCGAACCTTAAGTGTGTAGACCCTACGGGTTCGGGAGACACGTAGACATGACCGAAACCACTCTCCGGTCAATAACCAACAGCGGGATCTGGATACCCATGTTGGTACCCACGTGTTCCTCGATGATCTTCATCGGATGAACCACTCTGTCAAGGATTCACTCAATCCCGTATGTTATTCCCTTTGTCCATCGGTACGGTACTTGCCCGAGATTCGATCGTCGGTATTCCCGATACCTTGTTCACTCTCGTCATGGCAAGTCTCTTTACTCGATCCGTAATCCATCATCCCGTGACTAACTCCTTAGTCACCTTGAGCTCATTATGATGATGTCTTACCGAGTGGGCCCAGAGGTACCTCTCCGTCATACGGAGTGACAACATCCCAGTCTCGGTTCGTACCAACTCAACAGATACTTTCGGAGATACCCGATGCGTACCTTTATAGCCACCCAGTTACGTTGTGACGTTTGGCACACCCAAAGTATTCCTACGGCATCCGGGAGTTGTACAACCTCATGGTCTAAGGAATAAATACTTGACACCGAAAAGCTTATGCATTACGAACTAAACGATCTCGTGCTATGCTCGGGATTGGGTCTTGTCCATCACATCATTCTCCTAATGATGTGATCCCATTATCACCGACATCCTATGTCCATGGTCAGGAAACCGTGACCATTTGTTGATCAACGAGCTGGTAACTAGAGGCTTACCAGGGACTCATTGTGGTCTATATATTCACACATGTATCGCTGTTTCCGTACAATACAATTCAAGCATGAATAACAGACGATTATCATGAACAAGGAAATATAATAATAATACTTTTATTATTGCCTCTAGGGCATATTTCCAACAGTCTCCCACTTGCACTAGAGTCAATAATCTAGTTACATTGTGATGAATCGAACACCCATAGAGTTCTGGTGTTGATCATGTTTTGCCCGTGGAAGAGGTTTAGTCAACGGGTCTGCAACATTCAGATCCGTATGCACTTTACAAATATCTATGTCTCCATCTTGAACATAATTCCGGATGGAGTTGAAACGGCGCTTGATGTGTTTGGTCTTCTTGTGAAACCTGGGCTCCTTGGTAATGGCAATAGCACCAGTGTTGTCACAGAAGAGAGTCATCGGGCTTGACGCGCTTGGAATGATTCCTAGGTCGGTGATGAACTCCTTCATCCAGACTCCTTCATGTGCTGCTTCGCAAGCAGCTATGTACTCCGCTTCACATGTAGAATGCGCCACGACGCTCTGCTTGCAACTGCACCAGCTGACTGCTCCACCATTCAAAATATACACGTATCCGGTTTGTGACTTCGAGTCATCCAGATCTGTGTCGAAGCTAGCATCGACGTAACCCTTTACGACGAGCTCTTCGTCACCTCCATAAATGAGAAACATATCCTTAGTCCTCTTCAGGTACTTTAGGATGTTCTTGACCGCTGTCCAGTGTTCCATACCGGGATCACTTTGGTACCTCCCTACAAAACTTATGGCAAGGTTCACATCAGGTCTGGTACACAGCATGGCATACATGATAGAACCTATGGCCGAGGCATAGGGTATGACACTCATCTTTTCTCTATCTTCTGCCGTGGTCGGGGACTGAGCCTTGCTCAATCTCATACCTTGCAAAACAGGCAAGAACCCCTTCTTGGACTGATCCATATTGAACATCTTCAATATCTTGTCAAGGTATGTACTTTGTGAAAGACCGATGAGGCGTCTTGATCTATCTCTATAGATTTTGATGCCTAATATGTAAGCTGCTTCTCCAAGGTCCTTCATTGAAAAACTCTTATTCAAGTAGGCCTTTATACTTTCCAAGAATTCTATATCATTTCCTATCAGCAATATGTCATCCACATATAATATGAGAAATGCTATAGAGCTCCCACTCACTTTCTTGTAAATACATGCTTCTCCATAAGTCTGTATAAAGCCAAACGCTTTGATCACATCATTAAAGCGAATATTCCAACTCCGAGATGCTTGCACCAGCCCGTAAATCGAGCGCTGGAGCTTGCACACCTTGTCCGCATTCTCTGGATCGACAAAACCTTCCGGCTGCATCATATACAACTCTTCCTTGAGGAAGCCATTAAGGAATGCCGTTTTGACGTCCATTTGCCATATCTCATAATCATAGAATGCGGCAATAGCTAACATGATTCTGACTGACTTCAGCATCGCTACGGGAGAGGAAGTCTCGTCGTAGTCAATCCCTTGAACTTGTCGATAACCCTTAGCGAGAAGCCGAGCCTTATAGATCGTCACATTACCATCCGCGTCTGTCTTCTCCTTAAAAATCCATTTATTTTCTATGGCGTGCTGATGGGCCTCGAACCCGTCGTTGGTTACCCCAAGTGGAAGGTGTAAGATGCAGTAAGTAGAAGTGTTTTCCCCTAGCAAAGATGCCAAGGATCGAATCCCAAGAGACTCCTAGGTTCAACAAGTAGGTGTCAATTGCTAACGGCGCAATTAGCAATCAACGTGGACCTGCACACAGATACAAATAACTTTGCTCCCAACGAGTACAGAGAGGTTGTCAATCTCTCCGGCCTTGTAGTTCACAAAGGGTTAAAAGCAATATGATAGTAGTGATAGATAGTGTTTTGCAATAGTAAGTAAATAGCGAAAAGTAAATAGTGAATGTGATCAATGATGGTAATATGGACCGGAGTCTCATGATGTTCACTAGTAATGTCTCTCTCCCAAAAGACGATAAAACAGCTATGTGAGGTAAACAAATTACAGCTGGGCAATTGACAGGACCACGAACGCAAACCAATGCTGATTACATTGCAAGAAAGGTTGAGGTTCAAAGCATGGGCGGTACGCCAAAGTAAGTAGACCGAAATCCATCAATATCTACTACTAATCATCCACCTTGAGATATCTATCCAAAACATCTCGCTGGTTTTAAGTTGCGAGTCCCACCCATAGTGTAAACTCAATGCAACAGACAACTGCATTAAAAGAACTTTGCGTAAAGTAAACAATCCTTGCACCCGCGGGCACAAGCACCGTTGTTTTCCCCCTTGTGGCAACAGCACATCCCCTAGACTCATGTTTCTGTCACTCAAGCTAGTCATCGAGGGGCATGAACCCACAATCGAGCATAACGTTCCCTCTTGGAGTCACTACCTATTACTCGGCCAAAGCAATAAATAACAACGGAGAACATGCAAGAATTACTTATGAACTAAAATATAAAAGAGGTGAATCAAATATATTACTCAAGATCAATCTGAACATAATCTCATAATCCATCAGATCCCAGCAAACTCAACATAGCAACATCATAAGGATTACATAGGTGCCTCGATCATGTAGGGCAGCTCACGAGGACTAATTAGTGAAGCACAAGAACGGGAGGAGAACATCACATAGCTACTGGTCATGGACTCATGGTCCAAGGGAGACTACTCACGAGTCATCCGGGAGGCGTCCATGGTGGTGGAGAAGCTCCCGGTGGTGATCCTCCCCTCCGGTAGGGTGCCGGGAAGAGTTCTCCTGGTGCTCCCGATCTTGGAAGCGGCGGTGGCGGCGGAACAGAGATGGGATCGCGAAAAGAAGTCCTGTTCTGAGGGTTACGGAGGACCCTTTAAATATATGCCAAAGTAGGGCACCGGGGGAGCCTCGGGGGGCCCAGGCACTTGTGGCCCCCCAGGCTGCCCTTCGGACGCAGTGTTGTTTCCGGTTCGCTGATTTTTTATATAATTTTTCTGGATTTTTCTGGGCAGTTCTCGAAACGTGAAAACCTGAAATACAAAAACAGCCGAAAACAGAAACTGGCACTGGGGTGCACTGGATTAGTAAGTTAGTCCAAATATGATCAAAAGTGTATGGAAGTGTATGAATATCATAGCAATATCACCCAAAAGTGGCATGGAGCAAGGAGAAATTATAGATACGTTTTGGACGTATCAACATCCCCAAGCTTAATTCCTGCTCGTCCTCGAGTAGGTAAATGATAACAAGAATAATTTCTGTGGTGACATGCTATTAACCATATAGGACTTTCTCATAGTCATATGACAAAAGCTTACTAAGAAAATGATTCTAAAGTAATTAAGTTGTCTCAAGAGAAAATCACAAATGACTGAAAGTTTACAACATGAAACTGAAACATCAAAAAGATTTGCTATGAACATGATGTGCAAATATGATAAAGTGATATATAGCTTGCCCCCTTTAGTGATGCAAAACATAAATGCAAGGGCACCTTCAAGGTTTAAGTGATGACTAGATACAATCATTTCAGAATAAACGATATCACAATCATGCAAAAGACAATGCTACTTTGGGACAATGCACATTACACTCAGAATGACAATCATGCTCTCAGTAGTTGGTGCTTCAACATAAAGGTAAAAGAAAGGTTAAGTGCTAGAGCTTTTTATTTTTGAAAACATGGAAGCAATTGTGTCAACGGTAGTAGTACTTCATATGTGTCATGTATAAAACATCTTATAAGTTGCAAGCCTCATGCATCGAATACCAATAGTGCTCGCTCCTTGTCCTAATTAGCTCGGATCCCCATGGGTTATCATTGCATTGCATATGTTTTAACCAAGTGTCACAAAGGGGTACCTCTATGCCACCTGTACAAAGGTCCAAGGAGATAGATCGCATTTGATTTCTCGTTTTTGATAAATCTCAACTTGAGGACATCCATACCGGGACAACATAGAAAATAGATGATGGACTCCTCTTTAATGCATAAGCATATTCTCATAAGAGATTGAGGATTAAGATCCAAGCTAAAACTTCCACCATGATGCATGGCTTTGGTTGGCGGCCCAATGTTCTTCTCTAACAATATGCATATTAATTCAACCCACGGTAAATCACCCTTACTTCAGACAAGACGAACATGCATAGCAACTCACATGATATTCAACAAAAGTGTGACAGTTGATGGCGTCCCCAGAAACATGGTTACCGCTCAGCAAGCAACTTATAAGAAATAAGATACATATGCAACATATTCTTTACCACAATAGTTTTTAGGCTACTTTCCGATGAGCTATGTATTGCATGGTTAATTTGCTTAGTGCAGGTGGAGGTTAGCAAAAGACTGGGAGCGACCAACTAAGAGAGCAATGACGGTCATAATCATGCAGAGCGACAAAGCAATATTGAATCAGGCATGGTAGTTATATCGCTACTTAGAAACAAAAGATCATCAAGGCTTGACAGACTTTCTTTACAGTCTTAAATATGCGTGAGCATACGCCAAGTCAATCAAAATTAATTCTCGAAGGAAGATATTACTAAACCATACCACATCATAGGCAAACAAACCAAGTTGGTATTCCAATAACACATTGGGAACCCCCCCAGCTATTTGAGATTAGCCAAAAGAAAACCTGAACTACTAAGCACCATCATGAAAGTAGCATCTTTATCATAGACACATTAACCCATGCAACGGAAGCAAACTCTCTTAATAAGGTGAGCATGGTAATTAAAGAGAGTTCAAGCAACCAACTAAATAAAAGCTCTTGAAAAGATAAGCATGAATACTAAGAGCAGAGTATGATAGTAGCTATTAAAAGACAAAGAACACACACAGCATAGATAGACATGAAAATTCTATGTAATGTTCTAGGTAGAGGTGGAGCATGTTTCTCTCCCACATAAAGGAATGCTGGGTTCCGACTCGTTATGAAAAACTAAAAAGAAAACTAAAAGCAAGACGCTCCAAGCATAGCACATAACATATGAAGTGATAAAAATATAGCGAAACGAAAGACGAACTGATAATGTTGATGGAGAAGGGGATGCACGGGGGCATCCCCAAGCTTAGACGCTTGAGTCTCCTTGAATATTTCTTGGGGGTGCACGGGGGCATCCCTAAGCTTGAGCGCTTGACACTCCTGAATCTTTTTATCATCTTCCCTCGCACACTTGAAAACTCCCTTCATACACAACTCATCATAATCTGATTAGCGAGGTTAGTACCCTTAATAAAATAATTATACCTTGCTGGAAATAAGTATATTCTTGAAGTTCTACTGTTTCTCAAGATTGCCAAAAGGTTTTTGCAAAGAAAAAGCAAGTTCTTAATTTGCAAAGTGAAGGTAAGGCAAAACAGGACAGAATCTGTGAAAAACAGAACAGCAGGCAGTAATTGACCTGTTCGGGATACTTCTGCAACTCAAATAAAAAAACTCAGAACTGACGCACGAAATACAATTATATAGATAACGCTGTCGAAAAAATTCAGACCAAAAAGATGATCTGGTGATTTTATACAAATTTTTCTATCCAAGGACATAATCTGTTTCCTGGACAGCACCTCACAACTTTTGAACTTTCTAGCAATCAGAGGCTATACTTGGCACAAATATGAAAAGCAAAGATGCAATGATGATGCTACAGCAGTAAACAACATCAAGACACAACAAAAGCAAATTTTTTATTCATGTGGGCTGCCTCCCAAAAGCGCTTTCTTTTATGCCTTTAAGCTAGGCATAATGCATAGATCAAGTTTTATCAAGAGTAAAAGAATAACTAGCCCGTACAACGGACTCAAAAGGTAACTTGACCTTCTTACGAGGGAAGTGTTCCATCCCTTTGATGGAAATCTAGAACTTCTGATTCCCTCAAAGCACCAAATCCTAACATGTTTGGCTAAACAGAAAGGACTACTAATAAAAAGGCAAAATATTTTTTTTTGTGATTTTTGATTAAAAGGAACTACAGCAAAAATGAAAGGTAAACTAACAAGACTAAAAAGCAAAGGTAAAAGATAGCATGCAACTCCCCTATCCTGAAGAGTGGAGTCCCCGGCAACGGCGCCAGAAAATACTCCTTGATGGGCCTCGAACCCCTCGTTGGTTACCCCAAGTGGAAGGTGTAAGATGCAGTAAGTAGAAGTGTTTTCCCCTAGCAAAGATGCCAAGGATCGAACCCCCAGAGACTCCTAGGTTCAACAAGTAGATGTCAATTTCTAATGGCGCAATTAGCAATCAACGTGAACCTGCACACAGATACAAATAACTTTGCTCCCAACGAGTACAGAGAGGTTGTCAATCTCTCCGGCCTTGTAGTTCACAAAGGGTTAAAAGCAATATGATAGTAGTGATAGATAGTGTTTTGCAATAGTAAGTAAATAGCGAAAAGTAAATAGTGAATGTGATCAATGATGGTAATATGGACCGGAGTCTCATGATGTTCACTAGTGATGTCTCTCTCCCCAAAGACGATAAAACAACTATGTGAGGTAAACAAATTACAGCTGGGCAATTGACAGGACCACGAACGCAAACCAATGCTGATTACATTGCAAGAAAGGTTGAGGTTCAAAGCATGGGCGGTACGCCAAAGTAAGTAGACCGAAATCCATCAATATCTACTACTAATCATCCACCTTGAGATATCTATCCAGAACATCTCGCTGGTATTAAGTTGCGAGTCCCACCCATAGTGTAAACTCAATGCAACAGACAACTTCATTAAAAGAACTTTGCGTAAAGTAAACAATCCTTGCACCCGCGGGCACAAGCACCGTTGTTTTCCCCCTTGTGGCAACAGCACATGCCCTAGACTCATGTTTCTGTCACTCAAGCTAGTCATCGAGGGGCATGAACCCACAATCGAGCATAACGTTCCCTCTTGGAGTCATTACCTATTACTCGGCCAAAGCAATAAATAACAACGGAGAACATGCAAGAATTACTTATGAACTAAAATATAAAAGAGGTGAATCAAATATATTACTCAAGATCAATCTGAACATAATCTCATAATCCATCGGATCCCAGCAAACTCAACATAGCAACAGCATAAGGATTACATAGGTGCCTCGATCATGTAGGGCAACTCACGAGGACTAATTAGTGAAGCACAAGAACGGGAGGAGAACATCACATAGCTACTGGTCATGGACTCATGGTCCAAGGGAGACTACTCACGAGTCATCCGGGAGGCATCCATGGTGGTGGAGAAGCTCCCGGTGGTGATCCTCCCCTCCGGCAGGGTGCCGGGAAGAGTTCTCCTGGTGCTCCCGATCTTGGAAGCGGCGGCGGCGGCGGCCGAACAGAGATGGGATCGCGAAAAGAAGTCCTGTTCTGAGGGTTACGGAGGACCCTTTAAATATATGCCAAAGTAGGGCACCGGGGGAGCCTCGGGGGGCCCAGGCGCCCCCCCCCCCGGCGCGGCCCGGGGGGGCGCGCCCACAGGGCGCCTGGAGCCCCTGTGGCCCCCCAGGCTGCCCTTCGGACGCAGTGTTGTTTCCGGTTCACTGATTTTTTATATAATTTTTCTGGATTTTTGTGGGCAGTTCTCGAAACGTGAAAACCTGAAATACAAAAACAGCCGAAAACAGAAACTGGCACTGGGGTGCACTGGATTAGTAAGTTAGTCCAAATATGATCAAAAGTGTATGGAAGTGTATGAATATCATAGCAATATCACCCAAAAGTGGCATGGAGCAAGCAGAAATTATAGATACGTTTTGGACGTATCACGTGCCTATCATCAGGAAAGTCCACCAAAGTCCATACTTTGTTTTCATACATGGATTCTATCTCCGATTTCATGGCTCCAAGCCATTTATTGGAATCCAGGCCCGCCATCGCTTCTTCATAGTTCGAAGGTTCACCGTTGTCTAACAACATGATATTCATGACAGGGTTGCCGTACCACTCTGGTGCGGAACGTGCCCTTGTGGACCTTCGAAGTTTAGTAGTAACTTGATCTGTTTCTTCATGATCATCATCATTAACTTCCTCCCTTGTCGGTGCAGGCACCTCAGGAACAATTTCCTGCGCTGCGCTACTTTCCGGTCCAGGAGGGGTGACTGTCACCTCATCAAGTTCTACTTTCCTCGCACTCACTTCTTTCGAGAGAAACTCTTTCTCCAGAAAGGATCCATTCTTGGCAACAAAGACTTTGCCTTCGGATCTGTGGTAGAAGGTGTACCCAATCGTTTCCTTTGGGTATCCTATGAAGACGCATTTTTCCGATTTGGGTTCGAGCTTTTCAGGTTGAAGTTTCTTGACATAAGCATCGCAACCCCAAACTTTCAGAAACGACAGCTTCGGTTTCTTGCCAAACCAAAGTTCATACGGTGTCGTCTCAACGGATTTCGACGGAGCCCTATTTAAAGTGAATGTGACAGTCTCTAAAGCATAACCCCAAAAAGATAGCGGTAAATCGGTAAGGGACATCATAGATCGCACCATGTCCAACAGAGTACGATTTCGACGTTCGGACACACCGTTACGCCGAGGTGTTCCGGGCGGTGTCAATTGTGAAACAATTCCACATTTCCTAAGGTGCGTGCCAAATTCATGACTCAAATATTCACCCCCACGATCCGATCGTAAGAACTTTATTTTCTTGTCTCGTTGATTCTCAACCTCATTCTGAAATTCCTTGAACTTTTCAAAAGTCTCAGACTTGTGCTTCATCAAGTAGATATACCCATATCTACTCAAGTCATCTGTGAGGGTGAGAACATAACGATAGCCTCCGCGAGCCTCAACACTCATTGGACCGCACACATCGGTATGTATGATTTCCAATAAGTTGGTTGCTCGCTCCATTGTTCCGGAGAACGGAGTCTTGGTCATCTTGCCCAAGAGGCATGGTTCGCACATGTCAAATGATTCATAATCAAGAGACTCCAGAAGTCCATCAGCATGAAGCTTCTTCATACGTTTGACACCAATATGACCAAGGCGGCAATGCCACAAGTATGTGGGACTATCATTATCAACTTTACATCTTTTGGCATTCACACTATGAATATGTGTATCATCATGATCGAGATTCATCAAAAATAAACCATTGACCAACGGGGCATGACCATAAAACATATCTCTCAAATAAATAGAACAACCATTATTCTCAGATTTAAATGAGTAGCCATCTCGCATAAGACGAGATTCAGATACAATGTTCATGCTCAAAGCTGGTACTAAATAACAATTATTAAGGTTTAAAACTAATCCCGAGGGTAGATGTAGAGGCAGCGTGCCGACGGCGATCACATCGACCTTGGAACTATTCCCGACGCGCATCGTCACCTCGTCCTTCGCCAGTCTCCGCTTATTCCGCAACTCCTGCTTATAGTTACAAATATGAGCAACTGCACCGGTATCGAATACCCAGGAGCTACTACGAGCGCTGGTAAGGTACACATCAATAACATGTATATCACATATACCTTTGACGTTGCCGGCCTTCTTGTCCGCTGAGTATTTGGGGCAGTTCCGCTTCCAGTGACCCGTTCCCTTGCAATAAAAGCACTCTGTCTCAGGCTTGGGTCCATACTTTGGCTTCTTCCCGGCAACAGGCTTACCGGGTGCGGCAACTCCCTTGCCGTCCTTCTTGAAGTTCTTCTTACCCCTGCCCTTCTTGAACTTAATGGTTTTATTGACCATCAACACTTGATGTTCTTTCTTGATATCCACCTCCGCTGATTTCAGCATCGAATACACCTCGGGAATGGACTTCTCCATCCCCTGCATATTGAAGTTCAACACGAACCTCTTGTAGCTTGGTGGGAGCAACTGGAGGATTCTGTCAACGACCGCTTCATCTGGGAGATTCATTCCCAACTGAGACAAGCAGTTGTGCAACCCAGAAATCTTGAGGATGTGCTCACTGATAGAACTGTTTTCCTCCATCTTACAGCCGTAGAATGCGTCCGAGACGTCATATCTCTCGACTCGGGCATGAGCTTGGAAAACCATTTTCAGATCTTGGAACATCTCAAATGCCTCGTGGTGCTCAAAACATTTTTGGAGCCCCGATTCTAAGCTGTAAAGCATGCCGCACTGAACCAGGGAGTAATCATCACAACGCGACTGCCAAGCGTTCATAACATCTTGGTTTGCCGGGGCGGGAGCGTCACCTAGCGGTGCATCTAGGACATAAGTTTTCTTGGCAGCTATGAGGATGATCCTCAGGTTACGGACCCAGTCAGTGTAGTTGCTACCATCGTCTTTCAGCTTGGATTTCTCTAGGAACGCGTTGAAGTTGAGGGTGACATGAGCGTGGGCAATTTGATCTACAAGAGATATTGTAAAGAATTTAGACTATGTTCATGATAATTAAGTTCATCTTAATCAAATTTTAATGAACTCCCACTCAGATTGACATCTCTCTAGTCATCTAAGTGATACACGATCCGAATCGACTAGCCCGTGTCCGATCATCACGTGAGACGGACTAGTCATCAACGGTGAACATCTTCATGTTGATCGTATCTTCTATACGACTCGTGTTCGACCTTTCGGTCTTCCGTGTTCCGAGGCCATGTCTGTACATGCTAGGCTCGTCAAGTGAACCCTAAGTGTATTTCTTGTGTAAATCTGGCTTACACCCGTTGTATGCGAACGTTAGAACCTATCACACCCGATCATCACGTGGTGCTTCGGAACAACGATCCTTAGCAACGGTGCACAGTTAGGGGGAACACAATTCTTGAAATTTTAGTGAGAGATCATCTTATTTACTACCGTCGTTCTAAGTAAACAAGATGCATAAACATGATAAACATCACATGCAATCAATTAAAGTGACATGATATGGCCAATATCATCTTGCTCCTTCGATCTCCATCTTCGGGGCACCATGATCATCTTTGTCACCGGCTTGACACCATGATCTCCATCATCATGATCTCCATCATCGTGTCTTCTTGAAGTTGTCACGCCAACTATTACTTCTACTACTATGGCTAACGTTTAGCAATGAAGTAAAGTAATTACATGGCGTTATTCAGTGACACGCAGGTCATACAATAATTAAGACAACTCCTATGGCTCCTGCCAGTTGTGAAATTCATCGACATGCAAGTCGTGATTCCCTATTACAAGAACATGATCAATCTCATACATCACATATATGATTCATCACATCTTCTTGGCCATACCATATCACATAGCACATGTTGCAAGAACAAGTTAGACGACCTCTAATTATTGTTGCAAGTTTTACGTGGCTTCTATAGGTTTTCTAGCAAGAACGTTTCTTACCTACGCCAAAACCACAACGTGATTTGTCAATTTCTATTTACCCTTCATAAGGACCCTGTTCATCGAATCCGATCCGACTAAAGTGGGAGAGACAGACACCCGCCAGCCACCTTATGCATCTAGTGCATGTCTGTCGGTGGAACCAGTCTCACGTAAGCGTACGTGTAAGGTCGGTCCGGGCCGCTTCATCCCACAATACCGCCGAATCAAGATTAGACTAGTAACGGCAAGAAAATTGAGCAAACTCAACGCCCACAACTGCTTTGTGTTCTACTCGTGCAAGATGCTACGCAAAAGACCTAGCTCAGATGCCACTGTTGGTTAACGTAGAAAAATTCAAAAAAATTCTACGCTTTCACCAAGATCCATCTAAGGAGACATCTATCAACGAGCATATTAGAGTGCATCTACATACCCTTTTGTAGATCGCGAGCGGAAGCTTTCGAAGAAGCGTGGATGAAGTAGTCGTACTCTTCGCGTTCTTCGTCACCGATGATCTAGCGCCGAACGGACGGCACCTCCGCGTTCAACACACGTCCGGTACAGCAACGTCACCTCCTTCTTGATCTAGAAAGGGGGGAGGAGAGGTCGTCGGAGATCCAACAGCACGACGGCGTGGTGGTGGATGAAGCAGGAAATCCTGCAGGGCTTCGTCGGCGCCCTGCGGAGGAGTAGAAAGGTGTGACGGGAGGGGGAGAGGCGCCAGAGGCTTGGGGTGCGGCTGACCTCTCCCCCCCCACTATATATAGGGGCCAGGGGGGCGCCGGCCCTGGCAGATCCCATCTGCAAGGAGGGGCGGCGGCCTAGGGGGGAAACTTGCCCCCCAAGGCATAGGGGGCGCCCCCTCCCCTAGGGTTTCAACCCTAGGCGCATGGAGGGGGGGCCCAAGTGGTGCGCCAGCCCACCAGGGGCTGGCCCCTTCCCCCTTGCGGCCTAGGGGACCCACCGGGATGGGTGGCCCCACCCGGTGGACCCCCGGGACCCCTCCGGCGGTCCCGGGACACTCCCGGTGACCCCCGGAGTTCACCCGATGGCCGAAACTGGACTTCCTATATATCATTCTTTACCTCCGGACCATTCCGGAACTCCTCGTCACGTCCGGGATCTCATCCGGGACTCCGAACAACTTTTGGGTTTCCACGTGCATGTATCTCTACGACCCTAGCGTCACCGAACCTTAAGTGTGTAGACCCTACGGGTTCGGGAGTGATACGTCCAAAACGTATCTATAATTTCTGCTTGCTCCATGCTTCTTTTGTGTGATATTGCTATGATATTGATGCACTTCCATACACTTTTGATCATATTTGGACTAACCTATTAACTCAGTGCACCACAGTGCCAGTTCCTGTTTTCTGCTGTTTTTCTATTTCAGGTTTCCCCCATATTAAAAGTGCTCCAAAAATTCCAGGAAAAATATAGGAAAAATCAGCGTACAGGAAGCTTCGTGAAGAACCAAAGATGGGCCAGAGGGGAGCCAGGGGAGGCCCAGGCGGCCACCTGGCGCGGCCCCACCCCTGGCCGCGCCAGGGGGCGCCTGGGGCCCCTGCTCCGCCTCTGGCTGCCCCCCTTTGCATATATACCCTCTCGTCCCCAAACCCTCAAGGACAGAACCCTTTTTCGCGATCTCGCCTCTGTTCCGCCGCCGCAGCGCTTCCAAGATCGGAAGCATCAGGAGAACTCTTCCCGGCACCCTGCCGGAGGGGAGAACCACCACCGGGAGCTTCTGCACCACCATGGACGCTTCCCGGATGAGTCGTGAGTAGTCCACCTTGGACCATGGGTCCATGATCAGTAGCTATGTGATGTTCTCCTCCCCTCTTTGCTCTTCATGGTTTAGACCTCGTGAGCTGCCCTACATGATCGAGGCACATATGTAATCTTTCTGCTGTTGCTTTTGCTGAGTTTGCTGGGATCTGATGGATTATGAGACTATGTTCAGATTGTTTTTGAGTAATATATTTGATTCACCTCTTTTATATCTTTGTTCTTGAGTAATTCTTGCATGTTCTCCGTTGCTGTTTATTGCTTTGGCCAAGTAGTAGGTAGTAACTCCAAGAGGGAGCATTATGCTTGATTGTGGGTTCATGCCCCCTGATGACTAGCTTGAGTGAGAGAAACATGAGTCTAGGGGATGTGTTGTTGCCACAAGGGAGAAAACAACGGTGCTTGTACTTGCGGGTGCAAGGATTGTTTACTTTACGCAAAGTTCTTTTAATGCAGTTGTCTGTTGCTTTGAGTTTACACTTTGGGTGGGATTCGCAACTTAATACCAGCGAGATGTTCTGGATAGATATATCAAGGTGGATGATTAGTAGTAGATGCAGATGGATTTCGGTCTACTTGCCTTGGCATACCGCCCATGCTTTTGAGCCTCTACCTTTCTTTGCAGCATAGTTAGCATTAGTTTGCGCACATAATCCTGTCAATTGCCCAACTGTAATTTGTTTACCTCGCTTTGCTGTTTTATCGTCTTTTGGGAGAGAGACATCACTAGTGAACATCATGGGACCCCGGTCCATATTACCACCGCTGATCACACCTTCTATTTACTTCCTGTTTTTATTTCCTAGTTGCAGTCATAGCTATCATTATTATCTCTTGTGTTTGATCCTTTGTAAACAACAAGGCCGGAGGGATTGACAACCTCTATGTACTCGTTGGGAGCAAAGTTATCTGTATCTGTGTGCAGGTCCCGTCAACCGCTAAGTTTCTGGCGCCGTTGACACCTACTTGTCGACCCTCGGAGTCTCACGGGATTCGATCCTTGGTATCTTTGCCAAGGGAAATTTGCCGCTACGCTACATCTCAACCTTCCACTTGGGGTAACCAACGAGGGGCGAGAAGCCATCAAGCAAGTTTCTGGCGCCGTTGCCGGGGACTCCACTCTTCAAGATAGGGGAGTTGCACACTATCTTTTATCTTTGCTTTTTAGTCTTGTTAGTTTACCTTTCAGTTTTTGCTTTAGTGTCCCTTACCAAAAATCACAAAAATAGTTATCTTGCTTGCTGCTGCTATGGGTTCCACCGAGAACACCAAGTTGTGTGACTTCACTAGTCATAACAACAATGACTTTATCTGCATGCCTATTGCTACACCTGCCACTTCAGCACCTTCTTATGAGATTAAACCTGCTTTGCTAAACCTAGTTATGAAAGATCAATTCTCCGGTGCTGGAGATGATGCTGCTTTGCACTTAAATAATTTTGTTGAGCTCTGTGATATGCAAAAGTACAAAGAAGTAGATGGTGATATTGTTAAGCTTAAGCTTTTTCCTTTCTCCTTGAGAGGAGGAGCTAAAATCTGGTTTCAATCCTTGCCTAGGAATAGTATAGATTCTTGGGACAAGTGCAAGGATGCCTTTATTGGGAAGTACTATCCCCCTGCTAAAATTATCCAACTAAGGAGTAACATAATGAATTTTAAACAATTGGATAATGAACACGTTGCCCAAGCTTGGGAACGCATGAAATCTCTTGTCAAGAACTGCCCTACTCATGGTTTGACTACTTGGATGGTTATCCAAACTTTTTATGCAGGCTTGAACTTTACCTCGCGGAACTTGTTAGATTCAGCCGCGGGAGGAACCTTTATGTCAACTACATTTGGTGCTGCCACGAAGCTTCTCGACGAGATGATGACCAATTATTCCCAATGGCACACCGAACGCGCTCCAACAGGTAGGAAGGTAAACTCTGTCGAGGAGATTTTCTCCCTAAATGAAAAAGTTGACTTGATCATGTCTCTACTTTCCAAGCAATCTTCTATTGATCCTCATGATGTTCCTTTAAATTCTTTGATTGCTCAAGATCAAGTAGATGTGAACTTGATCTCTAGAAACAATTTCAATAACAATGCTTATAGGAGTAATTTTGGTAGCAACCCTAGACCGTTCCCCTCTAATTCCTATGGGAACAACAATACTTATCCTAGCACCAAGAACTCCACCCCTAGAGATAGAGACATGCCTAGTTATGAGAAACTTCTAGAAATAGAGAAGGCCACTAAGAATTACATGTGCACCCAATATGAACAAAACAAGACCTTCTCGAGGCAATTAGATGAGCATACTGCTATCTTGCAAGACATTGGTAGACAACTGGAGAGCCTAAATATTGAGATTTCTAACCTCCAGACTAGGCTCACCATCACTGAGACCCAAGTTTCCAATATGTCCCACACACAAGCCACTTTGATAAACCAAATGGCAGCTAAACCTGAAGTGGTTGCACCCCTGAAGGAGGAAGAAAATAGAATTAAGAGCCTTCCTACCCACCACACTGTTGCTACTATCCAAGTTGTTGAGGATATCCAAACTCTTAGCACCCAATGCACTCCTAGTCCCATTGGACCTATTAATGGTGATGCTATGACCTCAACCGTAGAAGAAGAAACTCCTATAACCATAGAAGCTACCAAACAAGTGAGCCTAAAGGACACCACTACCACTTTACTTGATAGTAGTGACCTTGATTTTGATAATTGCACCCTTTCTGAAGTTATTGGTTTTCTTCACAAGATGTCTAGAGATCCCCACACTAGCACACTTAATCTTGCCTTCACGGAGCATATCACTAATGCTCTCATCAAAGCTAGGGAGGAGAAGCTTAGGGTAAAAGCCTCCATACCTAGAAAGCTAGAAGATAGTTGGGATCCTATGATTAAAATTAAGTTGAATAACTTCTCTTGCTATGCTTTATGTGATGTTGGAGCTAGTACCTTCGTTATGCCCAAAAGAATGTATGATATGTTTGAATTGAAACCTTTTGATCCTTGTTCTTTTGGTGTTCGTCTTGTTGATTCTTCCGTAAAGAAACCTTTGGGGAAGATCAACGATGTTCTTATCATTGTCAATGACAATTATGTTCCCGTTGATTTTACTATTATGGATATTGAATGTGAACCTTCATGTCCAATTATTTTGGGACGTCCTTTTCTTCGCACCGTTGGTGCTATCATTGACATGAAAGAGGGGAATATAAAATTCAAATTCCCTCTCAAGAAAGGGATGGAACACTTCCCTAGAAAGAAGATTAAGTTGCCTTTTGAGTCCGTTACACGGGCTAGCTATTCTCTTACTCTTGATAAGACTTGATCTTCTCTTTTTGCATCATGCCTAGCTTAAAGGCATAAAAGAAAGCGCTTTTGGGAGGCAGCCCACAACGAATTAGGTTTTATTTTGCTTTTGTTGTGTCTTGATGTTTGTTACTACAGTAGCATCATCATTGTATCTTTTCTTTTCAGCTTTGTGCCAAGTTTAGCCGCCGATTGCAAGAAAGTTCAAAAGTTGTGACGTGCTGTCCAGAAAACAGATTCTGTCCTTGGACAGAAAAATTCGAATAAAATCACCAGATCATCTTTTTGATCTGAATTGTTTTGACAGCGTGCTCTATAGAATTGGCTTTCGAGCGTCTGTTCTGAGTTTTTTGATTTGAGTTGCAGAAGTTCCCCGAAAAATTATTTACTACCTGCTGGTCTGTTTTTCACAGATTCTGTCCTGTTTTGCCTTTTCTTCGTTTTGCAAACCTTGAGCTTGCTTTTTCTTTGCAAAAACTTTTTGGCAATCTTGAGAAACAGTAGCTCTTCAAGATTATCTTTATTTCCAGTAGGGAAAAAATATTTTATTGTGGGTACTAACCTCGCTAATCAGATTATGATGAGTTATGTATGAAGGGAGTTTTCAAGTGTGCCAGGGAAGATGATAAAAGAAGATTCAGGAGGGTCAAACGCTCAAGCTTGGGGATGCCCCCGTGCACCAGGGGCGGATCTACAGGGTGGCCAGGGTGGGCCGCGGCCCACCCTGGGATTTTTGATCTGCTTATGTACCTATGACTCCAACTGGGCCAGACAGAAAATAAGGCCAAATAACTCAATCCAGGGAGAACGACTACAGGCACGGCCTATCCACATCGAGCATAACGTCGTCCCCCTCGCACAGCCGCCCCCTCAGTTGACCTACCCGACTCCGACACCCAGCAGCGCCGTTCCTCGCGTCCTCGCCGGCCGGAGCCCGGAGCTCAGCAGCCCAGCAGGCTCCCGCATCCCTTTTCCAGCCTCCCGCCCGCTCCTGCCCTGTGCGCTAGTCCTGCTGCGCCCCAGCCCCCTGCCGGCCGGCCGCCTGTGCTTGGCGCCCCTGCCCGGCTACTCCCGCTCCCGCCCAGCCGCACCCCTGCAAAGCCAGCGGCAGCCTCTGCCGGTCAGTCATTTTCCATTTAGCGCAACAACCTGTCAACCAGTGAGCAACCGATTTGGTTCCTTAAAATGCCCCAATTTCAGATTTAGGGTTTGCTTTTTTGTCGTAATTTTCTGCACATGAACACATACATACTTTGTTCATAATTTTCTCACTGAGATTTAATTGAGAATTTTAGTGTGTTTGTAAGATAATATTGATCTATTCCTTTGCAACATTGATGATTAGTTATAGAAAAAATTAAGGCGGACCACCCTGTGATCAAATGCTAGCTCCGCCACTGCCGTGCACCCCAAGAAATATTCAAGAAGACTCAAGCGTCTAAGCTTGGGGATGCCCCCATGCATCCCCTTCTCCATCAACAATTATCAGTTCGTCTTTCGTTCCACTATAATTTTATCACTTCATGCGTTATGTGCTATGCTTGGAGCGTCTTGCTCTTAGTTTCTTTTTTTTATAGTTTTTTTTAGCTTTGCTTGCTGTTCATAACAAGTTAGAACCCAGCTTTCTTTGTGTGGGAGAGAAACACGCTCCACTTCAACCTAGAACACAACATAGGATTTTCATGCTTATCTTTGTTGTGTGTGTTCTTTGTCTTTCCATAGCTGCTGTCATGTTTAGCTCTTAGTTTTCATGCTTTTCTTTTTAAAGAGCTTTTGTTTAGTTGGTTGCCGAACTCTCTTGAGTTTTCATGTTTATCTTGTTAAGAGAGTTTGCCTGTTGCACTGAGTTGTGTGTCTTAACTTAAAGTAGGTAATTGAGGTTGCTATTTAATTTTAGTAGTAACTTGCAATAGTTTTGAGGTATTGCCATCAGTAATGTCTGAACTTTTGGTGTCAAGAGCTTTAGCCTATTAGTGATAGATGTCGTATTTTGGGTAATCCGTGTTTATTTTCGAAAACCTACAAAATAGTTGAGAACTTTAGCTACTAGATGGATCACTAATCTTTGGAGGGATCGAATATTAGAGTACACTCACGTACCATGAGTCGAGGATGCGCACGGATAACCAAACCCCCATACTCTCCTCCTCGGGGTACTTGTCTCTTTGTGAACCTCCTAATTAGATTGAGAGTTACCGATAATAAGTGCATGAGTTCTTCGGACTAATGTGAGTATTCGAAAGTTGACACTTCCACCTAACCATATTTTTCTAGCCTCTTCGGTACCGTGCATTGCCCTTTCTCACCTCGAGAGTTGGCGCATACTTCACCGGTGCATCCAAATCCTTGGCACGATACGCTCTGTCATCATAAGCCTCATTATATCCTTCCTCAAAACAGCCACCATACCTACCTATCAAGGCATTTCCATAGCCTTTCCGAGATACATTGCCATGCAACATCCATCTTCTCATGACTTGATCTTCATGTCATACATGCTTTTTGCTTGATCGATGAGCCGCATGCTAGTTGGGCCTTGCCCTAATCATTGCTACATGACGCGCTAGTATCATTGCATATCCTGCTACACCGGCAGAGGCATACGTTTGCATAAATCATGATAGTTTCATTTTCTTTATGTTGAGTACTTTTGTAAAGTGTGAAAGATCTTCTATACTTCTTGTAATTTGTAGAGTGTTGCCCCTAAAGTGAGGAAAAGATCCCAAAGAGGACAAAATCAAAAGATCCCAAAGAGGACAAATGAGAGTTAAATAGAAAGAGCCATTGAGGCCGCACAAAAATAAAAAAAATAGAAAAAGAGAAAAATAAATAAAAAGAGAGAAGGGGGCACACTACTATTCCTTTTGAGAGATCCACACTCGTACTCCATCTTATACCTTGTACTCCATAGAGATTATCATTCATGCATATAGCTATGTGGGGACCTTCACACTATAGAACTTGGCTTGTATATTCCAATGATGAGCCTCCTCAAAAGAGCTCTAGGTCTTCTTGAGCGAGCAAGCTGGATGCACCCCCACTAGTTCCATTGGAGAGCTTACATTAGCTCATATGTGCATCCGTTGCATGGCAATCCCTACTCCTCACATCATATCTATCATTTGGCTTTCTCTCGCCTATGATTGTCCTCATTGATGTGAGCCTTTCACACCTTTTTTGTCTTCCCCCTTTATCATTTTTCTCTCTTTGCCATCCTAAGTGTCAACTTTCTTGCTTACGCTCATCCATTGCATGAGTGCTCAAAATATCGAAAGGGAGTGGATCATTTTGACTTGTACCTGGCTAGTGGTCTGGGGATGAGTCAAGATAAGATTCCAAAGAAGACCAAGTGTGAAACTTTAGTAGATTAAGTTCTCAACAATACAAAAACTATGTTTTACTCTCTCGTATATCCCTATCCCCTTTCTTGCATGCAAACACCATTTGGAGACATTCGAGTCACGGACAGCGAGAGCTCTTGCACCTTTATGTTCTTATGTTGCTTGTTACAATGCTAATATAGACTCTTGCTTGTTATGACTTGAATTGAATTACATGCCTTGATTGCTTTACTTAAAAAGTTCTTATATGGTTGGTAGCATGTCACCACAGAAATTATGCTTGTTATCATTTACCTACTCGAGGACGAGCAGGAATTAAGCTTGGGGATGTTGATACGTCCAAAACGTATCTATAATTTCTGCTTGCTCCATGCTTCTTTTGTGTGATATTGCTATGATATTGATGCACTTCCATACACTTTTGATCATATTTGGACTAACCTATTAACTCAGTGGACCACAGTGCCAGTTCCTGTTTTCTGTTGTTTTTCTATTTCAGGTTTCCCCCATATTAAAAGTGCTCCAAAAATTCCAGGAAAAATATAGGAAAAATCAGCGTACAGGAAGCTTCGCCAAGAACCAAAGATGGGCCAGAGGGGAGCCAGGGGAGGCCCAGGCGGCCACCTGGCGCGGCCCCACCCCTGGCCGCGCCAGGGGGGGCGCCTGGGGCCCCTGCTCCGCCTCTGGCTGCCCCCCTTCGCATATATATCCCTCTCGTCCCAAAACCCTTGAGGACAGAACCCTTTTTCGCGATCTCGCCTCTGTTCCGCCGCCGCAGTGCTTCCAAGATCAGGAGCATCAGGAGAACTCTTCCCGGCACCCTGCCGGAGGGGAGAACCACCACCGGGAGCTTCTCCACCACCATGGACGCTTCCCGGATGAGTCGTGAGTAGTCCACCTTGGACCATGGGTCCATGATCAGTAGCTATGTGATGTTCTCCTCCCCTCTTTGCTCTTCATGGTTTAGACCTCGTGAGCTGCCCTACATGATCGAGGCACATATGTAATCTTTCTGCTGTTGCTTTGCTGAGTTTGCTGGGATCTGATGGATTATGAGACTATGTTCAGATTGTTTTTGAGTAATATATTTGATTCACCTCTTTTATATCTTTGTTCTTGAGTAATTCTTGCATGTTCTCCATTGCTGTTTATTGCTTTGGCCAAGTAGTAGGTAGTAACTCCAAGAGGGAGCGTTATGCTTGATTGTGGGTTCATGCCCCCTGATGACTAGCTTGAGTGACAGAAAAATGAGTCTAGGGGATGTGTTGTTGCCACAAGGGAGAAAACAACGATGCTTGTACTTGCGGGAGCAAGGATTGTTTACTTTACGCAAAGTTCTTTTAATGCAGTTGTCTGTTGCTTTGAGTTTACACTTTGGGTGGGATTCGCAACTTAATACCAGCGAGATGTTCTGGATAGATATCTCAAGGTGGATGATTAGTAGTAGATGCAGATGGATTTCGGTCTACTTGCCTTGGCATACCGCCCATGCTTTTGAGCCTCTACCTTTCTTTGCAGCATAGTTAGCATTGGTTTGCGCACATAATCCTGTCAATTGCCCAGCTGTAATTTGTTTACCTCGCTTTGCTGTTTTATCGTCTTTTGGGAGAGAGACATCACTAGTGAACATCATGGGACCCCGGTCCATATTACCACCGCTGATCACACCTTCTATTTACTTCCTGTTTTTATTTCCTAATTGCAGTCATAGCTATCATTATTATCTCTTGTGTTTGATCCTTTGTAAACAACAAGGCCGGAGGGATTGACGACCTCTCTGTACTCGTTGGGAGCAAAGTTATCTGTATCTGTGTGCAGGTCCCGTCAACCGCTAAGTTTCTGGTGCCGTTGACACCTACTTGTCGACCCTCGGAGTCTCACGGGATTCGATCCTTGGTATCTTTGCCAAGGGAAATTTGCCGCTACGCTACATCTCAACCTTCCACTTGGGGTAACCAACGAGGGGCGAGAAGCCATCAGGGAGACACGTAGACATGACCGAGACCACTCTCCGGTCAATAACCAACAGCGGGATCTGGATACCCATGTTGGTTCCCACGTGTTCCTCAATGATCTTCATCGGATGAACCACTGTGTCAAGGATTCACTCAATCCCGTATGTTATTCCCTTTGTCCATCGGTACGGTACTTGCCCGAGATTCGATCGTCGGTATTCCCGACACCTTGTTCACTCTCGTCATGGCAAGTCTCTTTACTCGATCCGTAATCCATCATCCCGTGACTAACTCCTTAGTCACCTTGAGCTCATTATGATGATGTCTTACCGAGTGGGCCCAGAGGTACCTCTCCGTCATACGGAGTGACAACATCCCAGTCTCGGTTCGTACCAACTCAACAGATACTTTCGGAGATACCCGATGCGTACCTTTATAGCCACCCAGTTACGTTGTGACGTTTGGCACACCCAAAGTATTCCTACGGCATCCGGGAGTTGTACAATTGATGGTTTCTCGCCCCTCGTTGGTGACCCCAAGTGGAAGGTTTGAGATGCAGTTTAGCGGAAGCTTTCCCTTGGCAAAGATACCAAGGATCGATTTCCCCCGAGACTCCCAGTTTCAACAAGAAGGTGTCAACTGCTAACGGCGCCATATATTAGCAATCAACGTGGACCTGCACATAGATACAAATGATTTTGCTCCCAACGAGTACAGAGAGGTTGTCAATCCCTCCGGCCTTGTCGTTTACAAAGGATCAAACGCAAGTGATAATAGTGATAGGTAATGCTGCAAATAGTAAGTAAAAGCGGAAAGTAAATAGCGGATGTGATCAGTGATGGTAATATGGACCGGGGTCCCATGATGTTCACTAGTGATGTCTCTCTCCCAAAAGACGATAAAACAGCCATGTGAGGTAAACGAATTACAGCTGGGCAATTGACAGAATTATGTGCGCAAACCAATGCTAACTATGTTGCAAGAAAGGTAGAGGTTCAAAGCATGGGCGGTACGCCAAGGCAAGTAGACCGAAATCCATCTGCATCTACTACTAATCATCCACCTTGAGATATCTATCCAGAACATCTCGCTGGTATTAAGTTGCGAGTCCCACCCATAGTGTAAACTCAAAGCAACAGACAACTTCATTAAAAGAACTTTGCGTAAAGTAAACAATCCTTGCACCCGCGGGCACAAGCACCGTTGTTTTCCCCCTTGTGGCAACATCACATCCCCTAGACTCATGTTTCTGTCACTCAAGCTAGTCATCGAGGGGCATGAACCCACAATCAAGCATAACGTTCCCTCTTGGAGTCACTACCTACTACTTGGCCAAAGCAATAAATAACAACGGAGAACATGCAAGAATTACTTACGAACATAAATATAAAAGAGGTAGATCAAATATATTACTCAAACACAATCTGAACATAATCTCACAATCTATCGGATCCCAGCAAACTCATCATAGCAACAGCATAAGGATTACATATGTGCCTCGATCATGTAGGGCAGCTCACGAGGACTAATTAGTGAAGCACAAGAACGGGAGGAGAACATCACATAGCTACTGGTCATGGACCCATGGTCCAAGGGAGACTACTCACAACTCATCCGGGAGGCGTCCATGGTGGTGGAGAAGCTCCCGGTGGTGATCCTCCCCTCCGGTAGGGTGCAGGGAAGAGTTCTCCTGGTGCTCCCGATCTTGGAAGTGCGGCGGCGGTGGAACAGAGATGAGATCGCGAAAAAGGGTTCCCGTCTTGAGGGTTTCGGGACACGATATAAATATATGCCAAAGGGGGGCATCAGCGGAGACCTGGGGGGCCCAGGCGCCCCCCCGGCGCGGCCAGGAGGGGGGCCGCGCCACCAGGGCGCCTGGATCCCTGGTGGCCCCCCTCCGGCCCTACTTCGGCTGCCGGGAAGCTTCTGGAACGCTGTTTTTTTATATAACTTTTCCGGGATTTTTCTGGCAGTTTTCGTAATGGGAACACCTGGAATACAAAAACAGCAGAAAACAGAAACTGGCACTGGGGTGCACTGAGTTAATAGGTTAGTCCAAATATGATCAAAAGTGTATGGAAGTGTATAAATATCATAGCAATATCACCCAAAAGAGGCATGGATCAAGCAGAAATTATAGATACGTTTTGGACGTATCAACAACCTCATGGTCTAAGGAATAAATACTTGACATCGAAAAGCTTATGCATTACGAACTAAACGATCTCGTGCTATGCTCAGGATTGGGTCTTGTCCATCACATCATTCTCCTAATGATGTGATCCCGTTATCACCGACATCCTATGTCCATGGTCAGGAAACCGTGACCATCTGTTGATCAACGAGCTGGTAACTAGAGGCTTACCAGGGACTCATTGTGGTCTATATATTCACACATGTATCGCTGTTTCCGTACAATACAATTCAAGCATGAATAACAGACGATTACCATGAACAAGGAAATATAATAATAATACTTTTATTATTGCCTCTAGGGCATATTTCCAACAATATATAGGTGGCAGTGAATTACAAAGGCGATGACCACAAGTTCTCGGGTTAACGGCGGAGAGTATCTTCAGGGTCTTCTGGTGCAGCGGACGATCATCGATCATAAGGTGCTCTCCGGGTGAAAGTGATAACGACATCCTAATGTTAGATTTAGTAAAATTCATTTATCCCGAATAGAAGAGAGATAAGAGTCCCAGAGTATAGACGAGGAGTAAAAGATCCTAATACCACCCAATGGTGCCGTGGGCCCGTAAGCCACATTACAAGTTAGTAAATTTGTTTTTCAAAGACTAGACTCAACTTCGGCCAAGGAGTTGGAAAGGGGGATTCCTACAGGCAGTCGGCTCTGATACCAACTTGTGACGCCCCCGATTTATCCGTACACTAATCATGCACGCAAATGTGTACGGCCAATATCAAGGACTCACTGGAAGATATCACAACACAACTCTAAACACAATTTAAAATAATACAAGCTTTATATTACAAGCCAGGGACCTCGAGGGCTCGAATACATAAGCTCAAAAACACAAGAGTCAGCGGAAGCAACAATATCTGAGTACAGATATAAGTTAAACAAGTTTGCCTTAAGAAGGCTAGCACAAAAGTAACAACGATCGAAAAGGCAAGGCCTCCTGCCTGGGACCTCCTAACTACTCCTCGAAGCCAAACTCCACGTAGAAACATCATCGGGATCCTCTGGCTCCTGGGCTCCACCATCTGGTTGTGTCATCCGAGAAGAAGGGACAAAAGGGGAAAAGGGGGAGAAAAGCAACCGTGAGTACTCATCCAAAGTACTCGCAAGCAAGGATCTACACTACATATGCAAAGATATCTGTGTAAAGGGGTAATATATGTGGACTGGACTGCAGAAAGCAGAATAAGAGGGGGATAGCTAATCCAATCGAAGACTACGCTTCTCGTAACATCCATCTTGCAGCAGAAGATGAGGGTAGCTGGAAAGTAACAAGTATCCTTGCTTCTCGCAGCCTCCGTCTTGTAGCAGTAGAAGGGAGTAGATGGTAAGTTCACCAAGTAACATCGTATAGCATAAACCTACTCGGCGATCCTCCCGCACATCACCCTGTGAGAGAGCAACCACCGAGTTGTATCTGGCACTAGTAAGGGTGTGTTTTATTAAGTATCCGGTTCTAGTTGTCATGAGGTCGGAATACAACTCCGGGTCGTCCTTTTACCGAGGGACACGGCTATTCGAATAGATTAATTTCCCTGCAGGGGTGCACCACATATCCCAGCACGCTCGATCTTATTTGGCCGGACACACTTTCCAGGGTCATGCCCGGCCTCGGAAGATCAACACGTCGCAGCCCTACCTAAGCACACCAGAGAGGTCAGCACGCCGGTCTAAGTCCTAAGCACACAGGGGTCTGGGCCCATCGCCCAATGCACACCTGCACGTTGCGAGGGCGGCCGGTGAGCAGACCTAGCAACCTCTATTACTAAGGAAGTTACGTTACGCGGTCCAACCCAGCGCGCGCCGCTAAGCCGCTGACGTCAAGAAGGCTTCGGCTGATACCACGACGTCGAGTACCCATAACTATTCCCACGTAGCTGGTTAGTGCGTATAGGCCAACGGCCAGACTCAGATCAAATATCCAAACTCGTTAAGCGTGTTATTATGAAATAACCGCGGACAACGACCAGGGCCAGGCCACCTCTCCACTGGGTGTCTCAACCTGCCCTGTCGCTCCGCCACAAAGATCCACTCGGGGGCCGTCGGGAACTCAGGCCCACCACTACCTGGATGTTATCCGGTGTAGAGAAAGAGAATAATTCCAGTCGTTGGTGTCTTGTAGTCATGCTAAGAACTTTTGAGAACACATGCGTGCTGTTTGGTCTTTGCTTGAGAATGATCATCTGATAGATAGTGGGAATGAATGACTCTTTGATGTGTTGCTTGAGTGCTCTGAGGTTACACAAGACATATTCAATATGTTATATGTCACATTTGAAATCTGCTTAGTAATCCATGACAAAGAGGTGCACCATGTTGATGCAACACTGGAAATTTTGGACAGCCACATGAAGTCCGTTGGTCTCATGCAAATTCAGCATGGAAGAAAACTTGAAGGAAAAAAATGCATGCTTTTGATGATGAGGTTGTCCCGATCGTGTTGATGGCTTCTTTTTGAGTTGGATGACTCAACTGCGACATGTATGATCTTAAAAAGGCATGTTGGGACAATATGTTTTGCAGCTTATCGATTTGTGCTCAATTACAATGATGCTTTGAAAACGGAGTACATGCATAAATGCAAGGGATGTTTTTTTTTTTGCTGTTCAAAGGCTCTCTCCATCTTATTAGGTGATGAATTGACTCGGTTGACGGGCATCTTGCGGCGGAGATCATATCGTGATGAGGTGATAGTTTACCTGACAAAAAATAGGAGGGACCAAAATGAAGTGGCCAGTCGTGTGACAACATACTGGGGTATCACGCCATGAGCACGAAGATCCGTATGTATTGAGAAATTGTTATCTGTAACTCTATAATTTTAGAATAAAACTCCGTAACGAAGATCCGTATGTATTGAGAAATTGCTATCTGTAATTCTATAATTTTAGAATAAAACTCCGTATACCTTATAGAGAAAAAACAAACATAATTGCAAAAGCAAAAAATCCAAATCGTAAAATTTTGTAGGGTTTCAAAGTTCAAATCCTGCAAACAGGGTGACTGCTTCCCTTGAAAAACCACCCCAAATGAGGGAAACAAACTGAAATAACGAACCGGCTCCGGGGCAGCACGGAAGCGGAAAGGAAACAGAGAGCCCCCAATCCCAATCCCAATCCGGTCCAGCCCAGTCTCCACCCCGCCGGCCGAGTCAACCGACCCCCCTCGTCTCGTCATGGCGGCCGCGACGGCGACGGCGACGGCGGCGGAGGAGGAGGCGCGCCTGCTGCGGCTCGAGGAGCAGGCGGAGCACGGCGGCGGCGGCGCCTGGGAGTACCTCTCCCTCGCCCGCAGGCTCCGCGCGCGCCGCCCCGCCCCCGTCCTCCGCCTCGGCCTCTCCCTCCTCAACGACGCCTCCGCCCGCTCCCGCCTCGCCTCCGAACGTACGTCACGCACCTCCTCCTCCCTCCCCCCCGCGCGCGCTACAGATAGATCCCGTCTCGTGCTCCGCCCTCCGGCCAGATCTCTCTTCCCCCTCGTTCCCGATCCGCCCCTCCCTTCCGAGATCTCATCCGCTCAACTGGAGTCGCCGCGCTTTTGCGCCCCTGCGGCGTTCTCAGCCGCTGCCGATCTGTCGCCGCGCTCTTGGCTCCCGTACTGAACGTGAGATCGCTTTGTTTCGATGCGTGCAGAGTGGACGCTCTACGAGCAGGTGGCGGTGGCCGCCATGGACTGCCAGCGTCTTGACGTCGCGAAGGTGAGGTGCTCTGATTACGCAGTCACTGCCCCCGGTTCTGTTCTCTGATTCGATGCAATTTGGCTTTGTCCGCTGAGGATGAAAAAAATCCAGTTCATCTTGGGTATGGCCACCATTGTCTGTTGATCAAATTACCTCGTTTCATGGTTTTGCAGGATTGTGTTGGAGTCCTCTCCAAGCAGTTCCCTGGCAGCGCTCGTGTCGGTAAGTTTGTTTGGCCCATACAAAGGCAGTTTGCGGATCTAGTCACACTTGGGAAAACTTTATGAGCAAAATCATCCAAAAGGGGTTGGTGACAAACAAGAAACATGTGGTGGAGGAGCCAAGCTAATCCTTTCCAAAATGGGTTTAATCTTTTTCAAATGGGGAAAGGGTTTGTTCAAAGATTGGACTAAAGTCTGACATGAAACTTCAAAATTATCAAGCCAGTTCCATAAATCTGTGCAAGGTTGTGATTGTTTTTAAGACGGCTCATGGTGTCAATAGCCTGAGAAGTGAACTATAATGCGAAGGGCGAAGACTATTATTTAAAATAATTGAAATATCCATAATTGCTCATCATATAATGATATCAAATATTATTGGCTTGGTGAGTTGTTTTGTCTGAACAAACACTACTTTAGTATATCAAGCCAAATGATGCTCTGGTACACTCACTTGGAATATAAATAGATGTTGATCTTAGGTATTCTACAGGCCAGGGATTGTCTGGTCTGAAGTAGGAGGGCAAGGTGTTGCTTGAGGGTGAAGGTGTAATACATGACATTTTTGTTAACTAAGAACCAGTTACGGGTTACCTAAATCCTGGTGTACACAAAAGTGATGTAAACACCTAAGTTTGGAACACATTTTTATATTCAAGTATGCCAGAATTGATATCTGTCGAGTCATATAATGCTGGTTATTATGGCCATCTTTCTGTAAATGCTGAACACACTTGCTCTAAAATGCAGGCCGTCTAGAAGCCCTGCTGTTTGAGGCAAAGGGTGATTGGGCTGAAGCTGAAAGAGCTTATGCACTTATCCTGGAAAATAACCCATTTGATCAGGTAAAAATTTGTTGTGCAGGAGGAATTTGATTTTCTTTGCTCACTGGAACCATTCAAATGCTAAGGATGATACTTTTGTGTACCTTAATACGGTGTCATTTTACCCAACAAATATCCTCTTTGTTCAGATTGTCCACAAGAGAAAAATTGCTATTGCAAAAGCACAAGGTGACATGTCTTTAGCAGTTGATTATCTGAACAAGTATTTGGAATTGTAAGCACCTGCATCCACTTCTTTTATGGACCCATTACTGCCTCCTATATTTTTCTTATTAGAACATATTAACCCTTTCCCTGTGTTAGATTCATGGCGGATCATGATGCATGGAGAGAGCTTGCTGAAATTTATGTTTCCTTACAAATGTGAGATGTTCAATCTTGATTGATTCAACATAATATGGTCAAAAATACTAACTTGCATGATGATTTTTTTGCCAGGTACAAACAAGCCGCCTTTTGTTACGAGGAACTAATATTGGCTCAACCAACCATTCCACTTTATCATCTAGCTTATGCTGAGGTAAGTGGACCAAACACAGCCTTTCGTGCAAATAAATAGAAAAGTTAGAATTTTCTGTATGAAATTTGTCATTATTCTGTTGATGATTTACTGATGGTCTCTTTCTTCTAATGGTAAATGACGAATGATCGAATACCACATGAGACGACAATAACTATCAAAGATCCAATTAAAATGAAGCACGCCAATTCAACATTGAAGTTAACAAAAACGTTACAAAATAATTATATATAGTGATATAATGAGCAAGGTTTGCAAGTCGACGAGTCGTTCCGAGGTTGAGACTGATAGACTAAGCGTAACTAATCGACACTAGTCGACACTGAAGTTGCGACTCATAGAGTAGGTGACACTGAAGTGTAGTCGGCCATGGAGTTGAGACTCACAGACTAGTCCATAGACTAGTCTTGACTAGTCCTTGGACTCATAATCCATAATAATGAGACATAAGATTAAAAATAGCAAGTGTATTACGTTCTACAAGTTGTGTGCTTCTCAAGATAATGATCCACGTGAGAGATGAATTGAAATGAAAATATGACACATAATCGATGGAGTATTTTGACACCGACTTATAGGCTATCATAATATGCAATGAATCAACATGATTTGATGATTGGATCAACTGTGTATATTTTCTACCAATTGAGGTCCCACATCTAGTTGTGATCAGCCATGAAAATCGATTTTAGTAATTTAAAGATAATGACTGTCTTTCATTGAAGCTGTCATCTTAAAGGAGTTTTGTTGGGTATTTATTCAAGTTAGCAGTTTTTTTTTCCTGTTTATTTTAGAAGTCATGTTGTACTAAGTGGACGGAGCATGGCATAGGCTGATACGCGTGATATGTAGCTTTAGGGTGGGAAACTGTAGGAGCTTATTCTTTTGGGGTCTGCGAGAAACGGAAGTTGCATGGTTTTATCTTGCCGGTTTTGTGTGTTAGGTGGGAGAGGGCATGCTGAGCCCAGAAGTAGAGTTTATTTGACGCGCATATATGGCAATACGATGATCAGTGCTATTTATTTGTTTAATAATCCTTCTGGTGGGATGTAAAACCGCCCAACGTTTCTGATTCATATATATGACTAAGTCAAGCCAATGCCATGTTCTAATTCTGCCAAAGGCGCAGTTGATTTCATGCAATGCGAGTGCACAGCTTATCCTTGCTGAGTGTTGCCTCTTCTTTTATGTTGAAGGTTTTGTACACACTGGGTGGTTTGGAAAACCTTCAAACCGCTAAAAAGTACTACGCGTCGACGATCCAGTTGACGGGGGGCAAGAACACTAGAGCTCTCTTTGGCGTGTGCCTGGTAAGACGGACGGGCATCTCAAAGGGTCGCAGTTGCCTTTATATTATATTTATTTATCCACAGCAGTGATCCTTGATGCATATGCATCCTTGATCCCCACAGTGCAGCGCAGCGATCAGCCAGCTGACCAAAGGGAGGAACAAGGAGGAGGAGAGCTCGGAGCTCCAGAGCCTGGCCGCAGAGGCACTGATGAAGGATTACAAGCGGCGCGCGCCGTCCATGGAGGCGCTCGTCGCGGGCATGCTGAAGAACATGAAGCTCTCCTGATCTAACCCTTGTTGGCTCACAGGGGCTTTAGCTTTAGCTAGCTGAGTGAGCGAGCGAGCACTAGTGCCTCACGCATGCGGCGGGCTCTGTCTTGGAGACGGCAGATCCTTCCAGCAGCATTGTAAAACTTTATTTTACGAAAGATCCTTCCTTGTTTCCATATATGTCGTTTTTGGATTTGTTTTTGTTGCCATAGAGCAATAAGGGAAACAACACTGTACCAAAGTAGTTTTGAATATAGACGAAAGTTTTTGATCTGTAATAGATGGGTAAGTTATTAAATCTCTAGTTGGATTACCATTTCTTCTTCATTGGATAGCCGTCATCTGTCCCAAATTACTTGTCTTAATTTGTCTAGATACAGCGTCCCAAATTACTTGTCTTAATTTGTCTAGATACAGATGTATCTAACATTAAAACGTGTCTAGATATGAATAAACATGTGTAGATACATTTGTATCTAGACAAATCTAAAACAAGTACAGTAGTTTATTGTCTTAATTTGTCTAGAGATAGACGTATCTAATAAAAAAAAAATCCAAAACAAGTAGTACTAGTTTATTGTCTTAATTTGTCTAGAGACAGATGTATCTAAATGTGTCTAGATATGAATAAACGTATATAGATACATTTGTATCTAGACAAATTTAAGACAAGTAATTCTAATGGAGGAAGGAGGAAGTAGTTATGATCTACTCCGTATTAGTTGCTGAAGCTGTGGCATTGCGTGATGGAGTTCTCTTTGGAAAACTATGAGGATTCATAATGGAAGTGGACTGCTCGAAGATAGTTAATCTTTGGAACACTTGCCACAATTCTAGATCAATTGTGGTTCCTATCTTAGTTGAAATTGGAGAGTTAGCTAGTGCTTTTTTGCTTTTTGTAATACAACATGTACCTCGGTCAGCTAATGTGCCGGCTCATTTGTGTGCAAGGCGTGCTTGTACATTGCATGTGACGAAGAGTTGGCTCGTTGAAACTCCAAACTTCCATGTGGCCAGCCAACATTGTCTAAGGAATGCTTTCATTTAAATAAAGCTCTCTGAATTGCCCGCAAAGAAAAAATTATAATCCACTATCTATTTTTTTCATGTTCATTAATATTACTAGTACCTCTATTTATAAATTTAAGATGGTTTTACAGTATAGTTGGCAGTTTAAATTAAATTACCAATAGGTTTAGTTGAAAATTCAGTTTATTTAAATTAAAGTGTCAAAATGTATATTATATTTAGGTAGCAGTTATGATAAAAAAGAAATCTTCTTCCCTGATCACGTGACAATTGTTTATGTTGACACCAGTCAAGCTCGCTGATTTTATCCTACGTTAACCTTAGATTTTTCATGCCGTCGTAATCATTAGTTGGTCTCCCTACAAATGCTGATTTGATCTACATCGGGAGCGTTTCCATGCAACTTCAATGAATCGTAACCATCAATATTTCTTTCATCTTCTTTGACTTCTATGCTGTTACCTGAAGCTTCCCTTCTTTCTCACCTTTATTCAGCAAAGCATTCAAACCTTCAGTACATAACAGAAACAAAAATGCGACAATGAATCGCCTTGTCTCAATCCTCTAGACGATTTAAATGTTTATGTTTCTTCCGAGTTCAAACGTACACGACATTCCACTATACTAACACATTGCATAACCAATTTAACCCACTCTTCACGAAATCCCAATTTCAGCAGAATACCTTTCAGGAACGGCCATTCAACCCGGTCATATGCCTTATGAATGTCCAGCTTCACCGCACATCAACCATTATGGTTATCTCTTCTGTTCTTTATCGCATGAACACTTTCATAAGCTACCAAGCCATTGTATGTGATCAGATACTTAGGAACAAAAGCACCCTGCGTTGGGCTAATAATGTGTGGTAAAAAAAGGTTTCAATCCTTGTTGCTAGCATCTTTGAGATTACCTTGTAAATAACATTGCATAGACTAATAGGATGGAACCGGGTCACTTTCTCCGGAGAATTTATTTCCGGGATCATAACTATAGCAGTGCCATTCCACCCTAGTGGGATTGTACCTGAATTGACGGTCTTCAACACTTCATCAACAAGATCTTCTCCAAGCATGGGCCAAAACCTCTTGTCAAATATCACATGCAAGCCATCCGGACCTGGGGCCTTTAGATCACCAATATTGGACATTGCCTTCTTGACCTCTTCGGCGAATAAGGAGCTACCAAAACATTGTCCATGTCTTGTGTTACTATTCTTTTAACCAATGCCAAGACATTTGGATCAGGAGCATCAACTTCAGCCGTGCATAAATAGTAAAAGTACTGCATATTATGGTCACTAATTTCAGCCGTACCTTGACGCCACCGTTCCGTCCACAAGACATGGAAAAATCGGCCCAGCCGCGCCCCCAGGACTCATTTTTCCGCCGGATTGGGCCGAAACTGGCGCCGGCAGACCCTGGCACGTTGGGGGGCGCCGGACGAAGCGAAAAGGCGCGTGGGTCCTGCTTGTCGGCGAGTGCCTTCCTTTTCCCGCCGTTTCCTCCTCCACTTCCCTCCATTCCCCTCTTTATCCCGCCATTCCTCTCGCTGCTCGCCACCATGCCGCCGAAGAAATACACCGGCACCAGGCCCGCCATTGCCGCGGATGCTGATGCCCCGCCGCCGAAGCAGAGGAAGCCGAGGGCGCCGCCGTCAAAGCCGCCTGGGATGTCGAACGCCGAGTGGAAGGCGGACATCGTACGGCGGGCGGCCGCCACCACCGACCGACGGAACAGGTCCAAGAAGCAGCAAGAGCGTGCCGCGGCGGCGGCGGCTACCGCCCGGATGATGCCTCCTCCCGGCCATCATCAGGTCGCCTGGAGCCAGCCGAGCGTCGGGTCGCCAGCCAGCTTTACGCCTCCACCCCAGCCGTGGGGGTGCGCGCCGTCCCCTGGCTATGGTGACGGTGACGTCCACGGTGGGTTCAACCCCAACACCGCCTTCTCGCACGGGCAGCGCACGCCGTCTCCCGCATTCGTCGGCGTCCAGTACCCCCGTACAACTACTCTCTGTCGGACTACGCCGCCTCCCCGACGCCGACGACTCCGAATTTGCGTCGTGGTGCCCAGCTCTACTCGCAGGCCTCGTCGTCGCAACACGACGACGAGGAGTCCACGGCGGCCGACATGGACGACATCATCACGAGCGGCTCGGCTGCGGCCGCCGCTTCCCCTAGATTCGCCGAGGAGCTCTACGAAGCAGCCGATGCGGGCGCCGAGCATGACTACGCCGAAGAGGAGGAGGAGGAGGATGCCGACGAGGAAGAGGAGGGGGAGCAGGCGTCTGCAACGGCGAGGAAGGGGACGAAGAGGAAGCGCGGACCCAGGACCGGCGAGCCACGCGTCAAGTGGACGGCCAAAGAGGACGAATGCCTCGCCGAAGCGTGGAAGGTCGTCTGCCTCGACGCGATCACCGGCACGGACCAGAGCGCCGACACGTACTTGGAGCGCATCAAGTCGGAGTTTGACAAGCGGAAGTTGGTCGACCCGCAATTCGCCGGAATCCACATGATACGCGGCGCGAAGGCCATGGCGAATCACTGGGCGATCATCCAGGCGGCGTGCAACAAATGGCACGGGATCGTCGAGGACGTGGCCGCTCGGCCAGAGAGCGGCGAGAGCGTCGAGGGAAAGGTATGGACACGCCGTTCGCCGCCTCGTTTCATTCCTTCTACCTCGCCGACAATCGTTCTATTTCGCCGCAGATGCTGCGCATGTTCGCCATGTTTCGGTAGGACAGCACCCCCGAGCAAGACTTCAAGTACCTCCATGTGTTTTCCGGATCGACAAGTGCGAGAAGTGGACAGACGTCCGGCGCGCCCTGCCCAAGGCGAGGGAGACGTACCAGCCGGACGCGCCGGCGCCCGGGGCGTCGGCCGGCCGCCCGGATGGCAACAAGAAGGCCAAGTCGGCAAGGGACGCCGCGCCTAACGCCGAACGTCTGCAGGCGTCCATCGAGCAGTGCATCGCGGACGCCAAGAACCACGCCATCGAGAGGGAGGCGAAAGCAGATGCACGCTGGTCGGCGATCTTGTCGATGGGCCAGATCAAGCTCGACCTGCTCCGGACAAATGTAGCCGTCAAGAAGAGGAACACCGACTTGTGTGAATTGGGTTGGAAGCGTTGAACCCTTTGTCTCGGGCCGCATGTTTATATATATTGGCAATGCCTTGGAGTACAAGAAGAGATCAGAGAAGAGATCTCAAGGAATTCGGTTTACAGGAGATAAGGAGAGAGATAGAGCCGAGAGGATAGAGATAGAATTAGATTGCAATTTGAATGATACTATCCCTATCCTATACATATTCTAACACTCCCCCTCAATCTAAACCTTATGAAATTCGACCAAGGTTGAGATTGTATTTGAACTCATCTAATCTTCTCATAGTGAGAGGCTTTGTGAAACCATCAGCAAGTTGATCTCCTGTAGGAATAAACTGAATCTCAAGAAGTTTCCTTGCCACTCTTTCTCTGACAAAATGGAAATCAACTTCAATATGCTTTGTGCGTGGATGATAGACAGGATTAGCTGACAAATAGGTTGCACCAATATTATCACACCATAGTCTGGCAGCTTTTGGAGTCTTAATTCCAAGTTCATAAAGTAGTGTTTGTATCCACATTACTTCAGCTGTGGCATTTGCCAAAGCTTTGTACTCAGCCTCAGTGCTTGACCTTGAGACTGTAGCCTGCTTTCTTGCACTCCATGACACAAGATTGGATCCCAGAAATACAGCAAATCCACCAGTAGACCTTCTATCATCAATGCATCCTGTCCAGTCTGCATCAGAGTAGGCAGTAACAAGCATAGAAGAAGACTTGGTAATCTGAAGTCCAAGTCCCTCTGAAAACTTAAGATACCTCAAAATTCTCTTAACTGCTGTCCAATGAGTAGTGCTAGGAGCATGTAGATACTGACATACCTTGTTGACAGCATAGGAAATGTCAGGACGTGTGAGTGTTAAATATTGTAAAGCACCCACAACACTCCTGTAATTTGTTGCATCTTCTGATCCAAGTGCCTCTCCACTTTCAACAGAAAGTTTTTCTGAGGTTGAAATAGGTGTACTCACAGGTTTACATTTTTCCAAGCCTACTCTCCTGAGTATATCAGCTGTGTATTTTTCCTGTGTCAAAAGTATACCATCTCTTATTTGTTTGACCTCTATGCCAAGAAAGTAATGAAGATCTCCCAAATCTTTGAGGGCAAATTCCAGCTTGAGATCTTTAAGCAGACAAGTAGTGGCACTTGAACTTGAACTAGCAACAATAATGTCATCAACATAAACAAGCACAAAAATAGTAACATTTCCTTTATTATAAAATAATAATGAGGTATCTGCCTTGGATGGTGTAAATCCAAGTTGCTGTAACTGCATGCTCAACCGTGAGTACCAAGCTCTTGGGGCCTGTTTTAACCCATATAAGGTTTTATCCAACTTACAGACATAATGTGGTGTGCTTCGATTTTCATACCCTGGTGGCTGCCGCATGAACACCTCTTCCTCAAGAACACCATGAAGAAACGCGTTCTGAACATCTAGCTGTCTTAAGCTCCAACCTCTGGAAATAGCAATAGACAAGACAAGCCGAATAGTAGCTGATTTAACAACTGGACTAAAAGTATCCTCATAATCAATGCCAAACCTTTGTTTAAAACCCTTAGCAACTAGTCTAGCCTTGTATCTGTCTATACTTCCATCAGACCTTTTTTTGATTTTGTACACCCATTTACAGTCAATAACATTCATGCCACCTCTGGGTGGTACTAGATGCCACGTTTTATTTTTCATAAGAGCATCATACTCACTATCCATGGCTTCTTTCCAATCTTTGTGAGCAAGGGCATCAACTAGATTAACTGGTTCACCAGTAGTGGTGAGAAAAGCACGTTTTTTTATCATACCTGATAGTACCATCTCTGTATATCTTTTCCTTAACAATACCTGACTGAGACCTTGTGTGACGTCGAGTGATCGTAGGTGCAGCAGGACCCGTCACAGAAGATCCAGCGGGCTGATCACCTGCCGCAGAAGATCCAGCAGGTGGTGGTGAAGACGACACGGGATCCCGCGCCAGACTGTGTTCTGTCGAGATCCGCCTCGGGATCGAGGCGCTGCGTGTGTCGCCCGCTGGCTCCGTGCGAGGGGACAAGCGCGTCGAGCTGACTGGGCTGGGCCCAGCCGCTGTCTCCTGGTCGGCGGGCTGGTCGACAGCCGCCTTGGCCTGTGGACTCGTGGCGAGCGGAGAGACGCCCCCGCCCCCGCCTGGGCTGGTGGGCTCCACGCTGTCGGCCACCGGGTCGCCAGGCTCCTGCGTGGCGGGAGGATCCCCTTGGTATCGCGCGCCAATGATTGCGCCAGTGATTGAACTGGCAGGATCCTCCTCGAAATCAGCAGCGGCCGCGTTGGCTGTTTCTGGCCACATAAAATCATGAGCTGCACCTGTACATATATCATCAGAATTGCAATTTTCTGTGGATTTGGTCACATGGTCAGCTTTAGATAATTCACCCCGGTGATCCGATATTGTGTCAGAGTCTGAAAGAAGTGATATTTCAGCACGAAGAAGTGCGCCTGCATTGGGGTGAAGATTGGCAAACGGAAAGAGGGTTTCATCAAAAACTACACCTCGAGAAATATATATGCGTCCAGTTGCAATTTCCAGACACTTGTATCCCTTATGAAGGTTACTATAGCCAAGAAAGGCACATTGAGTGGAACAAAACTCAAGCTTATGACAATTATATGGACGTAGGTTGGGGTAGCAAGCACACCCAAAGGTTTTGAGAGAGTTGTAGTCTGGTTTTTGATGATAGAGACGTTCCAAAGGAGTGGAGTTGCCAATGACTTTACTAGGAAGCCTATTGATGAGATAGGTTGCTGTAATAAAAGCTTCATCCCAATATTTAAGTGGCATGGACGCATGAGCAAGTAGTGAAAGACCAACTTCAACTATGTGACGATGTTTGCGCTCTGCAGAGCCGTTTTGTTGATGGGCATGTGGGCAAGAAACATGATGTTGAATGCCTATGCTACGGAAAAAGGAGTTGAGTTTTTCATACTCCCCTCCCCAGTCACTCTGGACTGTAAGGATCTTTTTGTTAAAGTATCTTTCAACAAGCTTCTGAAATTCTTGAAATACAGAAAATACTTCAGATTTATATTTGAGTAAATAAATCCAAGTAAACTTGCTATCGTCGTCAATGAAACTAACATAGTATTTATTTCTTCCAAAAGAATCTCTTGCATGACCCCATACATCACTGAAAATAAGCTCTAAAGGAGCATGAGATACACTACTTGACTTGGGATAAGGAAGTTGGTGGCTCTTGGCACACTGACACGCTTCACAAACTGACTCATTATTTGGACTATGTGACAAAGAAAGTTTGTCTTTATTGACTACTTGCTTAACTATGATCGATGATGGGTGTTCTAATCTTTGATGCCACCTTGACAAGGAGGGTTTGGTGGCATAATAAACTTGACGACGCTTGCGATTAAGTGCTCCGGATGAGATGGGGTAGAGTCCTCGAATGCATCTACCGTGATGAAGAAGTTCCCTCGTTGCCCGGTCCTTTATAAAGAAGTAGCGAGGGTGAGTTTCAAAGAAGACATTGTTATCAGTGGCTAGTCGAGACATAGATGCAAGATTTTTATCAGCTTGTGGGACATGAAGGACGTCTTTAAGAACTAGATCACGTTTGAGATTGGGTGAATTAATATAAGCTTGGCCAATATGACAGATATCCATACCTCCACCGCTTGCTGCGGTGTGAATTTGATCATTGCCGTGGTATCTTTCACGAAGTGCGAGTTGCTCTAGCTCACTGGTGACGTGATCTGTTGCACCAGAATCCACGTACCAGACTCCATCTCCTCCTCCTTCTTCACGGATGGCTGCAGCACCATGACGAGCATCAGGGACGTAATCTTCATCATACCTGTGCCAGCAGTCCAAGGCCTCATGGCCTGACTTCTTGCACACTTGGCAGCGAGGACGGCGAGTTGAGGAGGCGCGACGACTATTGTTGTTGTTGAAGCCGCCACCTCCCATGTTGTTGTTGAAACCGCCACCTCCGTTGCCGCTACCACCAGACCGAGCACCCTCGCCCTGGTAGTTGCCGCGACCACGGCCGCCGCTGCTGTTGCGGTTCTGTCCCTGGTGACCGCGCCCACGGCCGCGACCGCGTGACGCCGAGTTGACGGAGGATTGCCTGATGTTGGTGCCGTGAAGGAGGGCAAGACGAGCGTCAAAGCTCAAGAGCTGGCTGTACAGCTCCTGAACCGTGACTGGCTCGACTCTAGCAGCCAGGGCGGACACGACTGGATTGTAATCCAGATCGAGCCTGACCATGATCTTGGAGACGATCTCGGGATCAGGAAGGGGAACTCCGGTGCAGCATGTGATTTCATCTGTAAGGGTTTTAATCTTGCCAAGATATTCTGCCATAGACATGTTACCTTTTTTTAGGTTTGTGAGCTCAATGCGGGTGTTGATGACATGGCTTTGGCTCTGGGCGGCGAACATGGCGTTGATGGCGCTCCATACTTCGGCCGGTGTCTGGAGTGTGGCAACTTGGGCAAGAATATCGCGAGAGAGATATCCCATCAGATATCCCTGAAGTTGTTGCTGCTGCGCGTACCAGAGAGTTCGGGCGAAGTTGGCGACCTGTTCTTCCTTGCCGTCTTTGGTGATGGTGAGGGTGGCCGGTGGTTCCGGACTCTTCCCGTGGAGGTGGTTCTCCATCTGTGCGCCTCTAATCTGCGGGAGCACGATAGCCTTCCATAGGAGGAAGTTTCCCCTCGTTAGCTTCTCTTGTGGTGGCGGTCCGAGGGTGGCAGAGCTGCTGCTGGATGATGGTGCGAAGGTGGAGGCCATGGAGGTGGAAAGCGCGGTTGTGGTGGAGGATAGGGCTGCGGAAGTCGACATGATCTCGGCCGCGGGGAAGGTAGCTAGATGCGATCTTCAATCTAAGAGGAAGATGCTCTGATTACCATGTGAATTGGGTTGGAAGCGTTGAACCCTTTGTCTCGGGCCGCATGTTTATATATATTGGCAATGCCTTGGAGTACAAGAAGAGATCAGAGAAGAGATCTCAAGGAATTCGGTTTACAGGAGATAAGGAGAGAGATAGAGCCGAGAGGATAGAGATAGAATTAGATTGCAATTTGAATGATACTATCCCTATCCTATACATATTCTAACAACTTGGCCTTCCTAATGGCAGCGGACGCGACGGCGGTGTCGGCGATGGACGGGTCGATCAGGGAGTGGTACATGCGGGAGCGTGGCCTCATCCTGGACGGCCTGCCGACGGAGACACCCACTGCCACGACCAACACGTCGACCTAGCCGGCGAGCCCCCGTGACGACGCGTCGTCTACATCGACGCCCGGCACCCCGCGGATGCCACCTACGAACAACAACGCCGACGCCGACGCCGCGGCCAATGCAGAAACACAGGACGGCTTCGCCGAGGACATCGACGCAACCGTCATTTGATGCACTCTCGCCTCTCGTCTCCCGTTTTTATTCGCCACGCCGAACTATGTGCCGAACTGAGATGACCGCGGAGCTGTGACGAGTGGTCGCCGAACTATGACATTTTTTGTAGCGGGAACCGCGGATTCAAAAAAAAAGGGCGTCTTTGGGGCCGGGGCTGGGACGTGGCTGGGCCGAGAACGCCCCCAACGCCAAATTCGCGTCGGGGGAAGTGCCGAAAAAGCGCCGGAGGTGCTTTGGGGGGCCGAACGGCTGGAGATGCTCTAAGCTCAGTGCATTGCTGCATTACCCTGACATTAGTGCATTGTTGATTTGGTGCTATATATGGTACATCGTGTGAAAACAATGTCTCTTTCGAGATTTCAACTGCGAATGTAATGTGGTCGATGCCACCTTTATTGAATTCATGCTCCAGCCAACTCATCCAAAAGTCCGAACTGATGGAGGGAGGCGGGCAATATATTTCAACACTCCCCCTCACGTCTAGGCTATTTTAGTCCTTAGACGTGGGATCGATGTAGGCCACAGAATCATTTTATTTAATACTGCGTTCGCAGGGTGTGACGCCCGGATAATTAAGCTACAGTAATCCCCTTCTAATGGTGCCAGGTCCTCGGAATTAATTTGGTAAACCTCACTTTGATTCAAACCGAATTCAAATTCAAATTTAAAATAAAGTCAAATTATGGTATTATCAAACAGTAAGTTAAAAATGCTCAATAGGTTGCCAATATTCATTTGATAATTTCCATGTATTAATGAACATTTTATTGATGTTTGTAATACCACTCGATATGAAAATAGAACCCAAAACAACCCCATTAATTTATATTTATTTATGAAAAAATCAAATCAATTCAAATTCTCACCAAACCTTTTTGTGGCAGTACCAAAATTTACAATACTAATTATTGGACATGTTTAATATTTTACAAAACTCAAATGCTATTAAGAATAAAAGCAAAACAGAACAAGTAAATAGGAAATAAGAAAAAGGAAAATAAAAAAAGGGAAGGAAAAGACTTAAAACCTACGGTATAGATGGGCCCTATGCAACTACTGTGTATCTGGCCCAGCCCACCCTGGCCTTTCTCCCACCTAAACGTACAGAGGAGGCAGTGGCCATGGCGTGGAGGCCATCCACGACCACCATGGCCGGATGGCCACCACGTGCCCCTCCCCAGCCCTACAAAAACGTCGAACAGAAACCCTAGAGCGCCCTCTTCCGTTCCCCCCTCGATCCCCCATCGCCCCCCTTCTCTCTGGCTCGAATTCGAGCTCGAACAAATCGCGGTGACCGCTGCCTCGCCGTCGTTTCCGCGGCCACCGTCGTCGCCGTCATTCAGGATTACGTCCAGGAGGTTCGCCTCGCCCGTCCTCGTCCGTTCCGGGCAACGGAGCAAGCCGGGCCGCCCCGTACGCTCGCCATCGTCTTCTTCTTCGTCCCGTACGTCGTCGTCCGTCATCGATTACTGTCGTTCCAGTCAACTCCGACTCTCCCCGACCTCACCATCGGCATCACAGTGAGCTGCTCCTCCCTACCCCCCTCGCCCCACTGTCAATCCGTAGCCGTAGACCCGTGCCCGCCCGAGGCCGCCATGGCCGGAGTTTTCCGCGTTCGCACTCGCACAACCACTCCGGGCACTGCTCGCGTTGCTCCTCCTAACGCGGCCTGACGCACGCGACCACGCACGCGCTCGTGCGCCCACACACGCCCACGCTTGCTCACTCCCTCCCTCCGTGCCTACCACCGCTCGACCGCTGCCACTCCCGTGCCTCGCTTGACCGCGCTCGCCGCGAACTCCTAGTCGCCCCGGCCGCGACTGCCGGCGCGTGCTGCGTCGCCACGCGCGCCCAGGCCATGCCCCGCGCTGCTCTGTTGCGCTACTGCCGCGCTGCTCTGCTGCGCTACTGCCGCGCTGCTCTGCTGCTGGCCTGCGGCGTTGCTGCTGCTCTTGCTGTCGCATGCTGGTGCCGCTGCAGCCGCGTCACTCTGCTTGCTACTAGTGCCGCTGTGCACTGCTGTAAGCTGCTGCCGTTTGCTTGCTCTTGCCGCTGATTGCTACTAGGTGCTGCTGCTCACTTGCCTCTGCTACTACCGCACTTGGCCATGGCCGCGAAGGCCCCTGTATATGGCCGTATGCGTGGCTGGCCGGGCTATGTCCAGTGATGGCCCGGCCCTTGTTTAATTAGTTAGGTGTAGCTTAGTACCAATTTAGTGCTAATTGAGCCTTTTAGCAAATGACATGTGGGTCTCATCTAATTAGTCTAGATAAATCCATTTAAAAAATATTAAAACAGTGACATGTGGGCCACCACCTGACCTTTGACTTGTCAAAGTTGACTTGGTCAATTCGGATTAACTAAATATATTAATTTCAGAATATTGTCTAAAACTTCGGAGAATCATATAAAATATTTAGTAACTCGGATGAAAATGTTTTATATATGAAAGTTGCTCAGAACGACGAGACGAATCCGAATACGCGGTCCGTTCGTCCGCCACACATCTCTATCATACCGAACATGCAACATTCCCTCTCCGTTTCATCTGCCCGAAAATGCCTAACACCGGGAATACTTTTCCGGATGTTATTTCCTCTTCGCCTGTATCACCGAGCACTGTGTTAGGTCACCTCTAGCACACGTATTTCCATGCTACGCTTTGTGATGCTTTGATTGCTCTGTTATTTATTATGTTCCCCCTCCGTTACTTCTTTCCGATAGACACCGGGACTGAGACTGCTGACGGTGCCACTGTGATCGGCGACGACCCCTCCTTCTTGCCAGATCAACCAGACAAGCCCCCCCTTTGATCACCAGATATCGCCTATTCTTCTCTCTACTGCTTGCATTAGAGTAGTGTAGCATGTTACCGTTCGGTTACTCCTATTCTGCTGCATAGCCTGTCATTGTTGCTACAACTGTTGATACTTTACCTGCCATCCTAATGCTTAGTATAGGATGCTAGTACTCCATCAGTGGCCCTACACCCTTGTCCGTCTGCCCTGCTATTCTATCGGGCCGTGATCACTTGGGTGTGATCACGGGTATATACTACATACACTTTACATGATACATGATGTGACTAAAATCGGGTCGGCTCTTTGAGTACCCGCAAGTGAATTCGATATGGGGGCTGAAAGGACAGGTGGCTCCATCCAGGTAGTGGTGGGCCTGAGTTCCTGACGGCCCCCGAGTGGATCTTGGTGGCGGAGCGACAGGGCAGGTTGAGACACCTAGTGGAGAGGTGGCCTGGCCCTGGTCGTTGTCCGCGGTTATTTCATAATAACACGCTTAACGAGTTTGGATATTTGATCTGAGTCTGGCCATTTGGTCTATACGCACTAACCAGCTACGTGGGAATAGTTATGGGTACTCGACGTCGTGGTATCAGCCGAAGCCTTCTTGACGTCAGCGGTTTAGCGGCGCGCGCCGGATTGGACTGGAAGCCTACTCTGGTATTAGGAGAGGCTAGGTCTGCTTACCGGCCGCCCTCGCAACGTGCAGGTGTGCATTGGGCGATGGGACCAGACCCCTGTGTGCTTAGGACTTAGACCGACGTGCTGACCTCTCTGCTGTGCTTAGGTAGGGCTGCGACGTGTTGATCTTCCGAGGCCGGGCATGACCCTGGAAAGTGTGTCCGGCCAAATGGGATCAAGCGTGCTGGGTTATGTGGTGCACCCCTGCAGGGAAGTTAATCTATTCGAATAGCCGTGTCCCTCGGTAAAAGGACGACCCGGAGTTGTATTCCGACCTCATGACAACTAGAACTGGATACTTAATAAAACACACCCTTACCAGTGCCAGATACAACTCGGTGGTTGCTCTCTCACAGGGTGATGTGCGGGAGGATCGCCGAGTAGGATTATGCTATACGATGTTACTTGGTGAACTTACCATTTATTTCCCTTCTACTGCTTCAAGACGGAGGCTGCGAGACGCGAGGATACTTGTTACTTCCATATATTCTCTTTTACTGCTGCAAGATGGAGGTGGCCAGAAGCGTAGTCTTCGATTGGATTAGCTATCCCCCTCTCATTCTGGCTTTCTGCAGTTTAACCCACATATATTATCCCTTTACACATATACCATTGCATATGTAGTGTAGATCCTTGCTTGCGAGTACTTTGGATGAGTACTCACGGTTGCTTTTCTCCCCCTTTTCCCCCTTTGTCCCTTCTTCTCGGATGTCGCAACTAGATGATGGAGTCCAGGAGCCAGAGGATCCCGATGACGTTTCTACATGGAGTTCGGCTTCGAGGAGTAGTTAGGAGGTCCCAGGCAGGAGGCCTTGCCTTTTCGATTGTTGCTACTTTTGTGCTAGCCTTCTTAAGGCAAACTTGTTTAACTTATGTCTGTACTCAGATATTATTACTTCCGCTGACTCTTGTGTTTTCGAGCTTATGTATTCGAGCCCTCGAGGCCCCTGGCTTGTAATATAAAGCTTGTATTATTTTAATTTGTGTCTAGAGTTGTGTTGTGATATCTTCCAGTGAGTCCTTGATCTTGGTCGTACACATTTGCGTGCATGATTAGTGTACGGTCAAATCGGGGGCGTCACACAGGGTCTTGAATTCAAAACCTCTTGGCTCTGATACCATATTGAATTCATACTCCAGCCAACTCATCCAAAAGTCCGAACTGATGGAGGGAGGCGGGCAATATATTTCAACAACCTTCACAAACTAGTGCACTATTGGTGATTTTCTAGATCCGTTGAACGCACGGACACTTTGCTAGTATACACATGGCGAGGTGCTAGATCTAAAGTTCGATGACGTGTTCGGGGTATTGCCCCGATCTGATTCGTTCAACAGTAAAGGCTTCACTTTTGGTGAGGCACCTTGAAGGTCCGCAAAGCTGCATAACAGCGATGGAATCACGTCGAGCTCGGGTGAGAAGGTGATTCGTCATTCTTTTCTTCGGTGACTACTGTGGTGGTGCCGGAGGCAGGTGATGGGCAGTTGTGTAAGCTCAGAAATTTTCTACTATCTTTTAAATTTTGTTATGTCGGTTCTTACGTGAGTTGTATTTTAATTTTTATATGATATGAATGAGACACGTGTTACCATGAGGAAGAAACACCTTTAAAATTTTGGCTAAAAAAAGAAGGAAACGAGCAGGGAAAGAGTCATGGCCAAGAAAAGAGAGAGAGGAGGGGAGCGAAAGCCGGGAAGACTGAGCGGGGGAGGTAGCTAATTTGGGCGCGTGAAGCTCTCCTGGCCTCTCACCGTCGTTGGTCCGTCCACCCCGGCCGGTACGTACGTGGTGCAGCCAGCATGTATATATATAACGAAAGCCCAGCTCCTTCATCCTCACAACGCAACACAATCTCCTCTCCTCCCACCAACTTACAAGCCAACCAACGCAAGAGCAGCAGCAATGGCGGTGCAGCAGTACACGGTGGCGCTCTTCCTCGCCGTCGCCCTCGTGGCGGGGCCGGCCGTCTCCTACGGCACCTACGCCCCCGCCGCCCCAGGGACCCAGCCCAAGGCGACGACCCCGGAGCAGAAGCTGATGGAGAATATCAACAACGGCTTCAAGGCGGCCGTGGAGGCTGCAGCCGCCGTCGCCCCGGCCGACAAGTATAAGACGTTCCAGACCACCTTCATCAAGGGCTCTAACAAGGCTTTCGCGGATGTCCTCACGGCCGCCGCCTCCGGCCAGATCCCCGCCCAGTCAGACTCCATGGCCAGACTCTCCACCAGCCTCGAATCCTCCTACAAGCTCGCCTACGACTCCGCCGAGGGCGCCACCCCCGAGACCAAGTACGACACCTACGTCGCCAGTCTCACCGAGTCGCTCCGCGTCATCTCCGGCGCCTTCGAGGTCCATGCCGTCAAGCCCGCCTCCGAGGAGGTCAAGGGGGTCCCCGCCCCCCAGCTGAAGGTCGTCGACCAGATCGACGCCGCCTACAGGACCGCCGCCACCGCCGCCAACGCTGCCCCGACCAACGACAAGTTCAACGTCTTCGAGTCCTCCTTCAACAAGGCCATTAAGGAGAATACGGGCGGCGCATACGCCAGCTACACCTTCGTCCCCGCCCTTGAGTCCGCCGTCAAGCAGGCCTACGCCGCCACCGTCGCCTCCGCGCCCGAGGTAAAATATGCCGTCTTTCAGGCCGCCCTGAGCAAGGCCATCAATGCCATGGTTGAAGCCGAGAAGGATGCCAAGCCCGCCGCTGCCGCCGCAGCCACCGCCACCGCCACCGCCACCGTTGGAGCCGCCGCCGGCGCCGCTGCCGGTGGCTACAAAGCCTGAGCTCGCCAACAACAATACGCATCGATCACGCACACATACTATGTACGTGCGTGGCCTTGGCGGCCAGGGATTTTCCTGATGCTTCCTTCTTGGTTTTCGTTTCGTGCAGCCGCGATCGACCGTGTGTGCATGTGCCTGTAATAATAACAAAATATTTGTAATCCCCATGACAGGCGGGATCAAATCGGCATTTTGTATATTTATCTATCGTTCGACCGAGTTTGTCTATCACACCGCAATTGCAGAGCATACATTTTAGTTTTGTACCGAGTTTCTTATTTGTTGAGATGTATATTGCGCATGTGTATTTCTTGTATAACAAACCCTCTCCTTCCTTGCACCACAGGAAAAACACACGTTGCCTAGTAGAGATAATTACAACTATAGTCCTTGTACTCTCCGGCATGTAACACCATGATCCTCGAACTCGCGGAGTGCTCTACTACGGTCCTTAAACACGAGAATACGCTTCAATACGGTCCCGGCTATGTCTCCCGCTACTCCCTGTAATACCGTAAAAGTGTGTGCTGGAATTTTATCTATTTATGACCAGCTCAATAACAATTTCAGGAATTCCTAATAAATCATAGAGGCCTACTTAGCCCATTCGTGCAAGGCAAGGGGCACTACTAAAGTTTAGTCCCACAGTGCTAGTTTAGAGGGAATTGGATCTCTTTGTAAGGGAGGTTCTTTCCCCATTTGTACGAGCATGAGAACAAGAAGGACATCCATGCGCGCTCCTCCGCCGCCCGCCGCGCCACGGGTTGTGGGAATGAGCCGAGCCGATGTCTAAATTTTTGCCACGCACGATTGGTAAACGACAGGTTACTCGAAAGCTGAAACGTTTCTCTATAGTAGACACCGAATCCGAACGGCGCGCCTCTTCGGCTGAAGCCTGTTCGTTTTCGTCTCCCTCGTTTCTTTCAGCTCCCGGCGCGACCTCTCGCCTCCTTCTCTTGTGCCTATAAAAGAGAGGTTTAGGGCTGCTCTCTTGAGTGTTCTTGGTGAGAACATAGTTGATGCTTATGCGTCAATTGTTAATGGAAAAGATATGTGGGACGCACTCGAGGCCAAGTTTGGGATCTCGGATGCCGACACTAATCTGTACATCATGGAGCAATTCTATGATTACAGGATGACTGAAGAGCGCTCCGTGGTTGAGCAAGCTCATGAGATACAATCATTTGCTAGAGAACTTGAGCACTTCAATTGTATGCTACCAGACAAGTTTGTTGCCTTCATGGAGGAACTTTGCTACCTTAGAGCATCTCCAACAGGCGCCCAAAAAGTGCTCCGCGCGCTAAAATGTGAGTTTTTTGGGCTCTGAGTAGCTCCAACAGAAGCTGTAAAATAGTGCGGGCCCACAAAAGGATTGGGCGTGCGCTGTAAAGCGCCATCAAAAGCTGCAAATTTGAGGCGCCGGATTGCGCGCGCTTCACAGTTTACACTGCGTGGTTTTTTGGGCGCGCGTTTTTGGGCATCTACTAAAGCAATGTTGGGTCCGGCGCGCTAAAAGTGCTAAAGTGGCGCGCTATAATTTTTATTGGGCGCGAGATTTTTGTGCGGCTGTTGGAGATGCTCTTACTGAAGCATAAGAGGCAGGAGTTTTCCGTTCCGGATCTCATTGGTACTCTTGATGTGGAAGAAAAGACGAGAGCAAAGGACACATGTGCTCAAGGTATCGAGGGAGGATCTAGTGCCAATCTAGTACAGAAGAAAAACTTTTAGTCCCACAAGTTCAAGAACAAGGGCAAGTTTGATGGTAAAGCAAAGTTTGATGGGAAGAACAAGGCTGTACAACACACGAACTTCAAGAAGAAGAATGACAAGAAGAAAGGTGTTTGTCATTTGTGTGGAGATCCTGATCATCATTGGGCTCCTAGTTGCCCCTATCGCTATGACAAGCGTCACCTTGAGAAAGGCGGCAAGACCGCTAATGTTGTCATTGGAGATACTGACATGAAGGATGACGGGTATGGTATGTTTCCCACTATTCTTTCAGCATGCCATTCTCCTGATTAGTTGATTGACACGGGAGCTAATGTGCATATATGCAGTGATATTCCATGTTTTCATCTTATCAGACTGCATGAATTTCCATCGTGCTGATGGGTAACGGTTCAAGTGCTTCTGTTCGTGGTGTTGGCATGGTCGATCTGAAGTTTACTTCGGGGAAGATCATGCGGCTGAAGAACGTGCATTATGTCCCCTCCGTCAATAAAAATCTTGTTAGTGGATCTCTTTTATGTAGAGATGGCTACAAGCTTGTTTTCGAGTCAAATAAATTTGCAATATCTCAAGTATGGAACGTTTGTTGGCAAAGGCTATGAGTCAGGAGGCCTGTTTCGTTTATCCTTGTCAGATGTTTGCAATAAAGTTGTTAATCATGTTTGCAACAATAGTGAATCAAATGTGTGGCATTCACGTCTTTGTCATGTTAACTTTGATTGCATGTCGCGACTAGCCAAATTGAACTTAATCCCTAGTTTCACCACTGTCAAGGGATCTAAGTGTCAAGTTTGTGTGCAAGCTAAGCAACCTCATAAGTCTCATACGACTGCGTAAATGAGAAATCTGGCACCACTATAACTCATACATTCAGATCTATGTGAAATGAATGGTGTTTTGACAAAAGGTGGAAAGAAATATTTCATGACCTTCATTGATGACTCCACTAGATACTGTTAATGTCTACTACGCAACCTTATTCTTGTAGACGTTGTTGGGCCTCCAAGTGCAGAGGTTTGTAGGACAGTAGCAAATTTCCCTCAAGTGGATGACCTACGGTTTATCAATCCATGGGAGGCGTAGGATGAAGATGGTCTCTCTCAAACAACCCTGCAACCAAATAACAAAGAGTCTCTTGTGTCCCCAACACACCCAATACAATGATAAATTGTATAGGTGCACTAGTTCGGCGAAGAGATGGTGATACAAGTGCAATATGGATGGTAGATATAGGTTTTTGTAATAAGAAAATAAAAAAAAAGAAAGGTAGCAAGTGGTAAACGTGAGCATAAACGATGTTTCAATGATAGGAAACAAGGCCTAGAGTTCATACTTTCACTAGTGGAAGTTCTCTCAACAAGGATAACACAATTGGATCATATTACTAGCCCTCAACATGCAACAAAGAGTCACTCCAAAGTAACTAATAGCGGAGAACAAACGAAGAGATTATGGTAGGGTACGAAACCACCTCAAAGTTATTCTTTCTGATCGATCTATTCAAGAGTCCGTAGTAACGTTCAATCTATCATAGAGTTCGTACTAGAATAACACCTTAAGACACAAATCAACCAAAACACTAATATCACCTAGATACTCCATTGCCACCTCAAGTATCCGTGGGCATGATTATACGATATGCATCACACAATCTCAGATTCATCTATTCAACCAACACATAGAACTTCAAACAGTGCCCCAAAGTTTCTACCGAAGAGTCAAGACGAAAACGTGTGCCAACCCCTATGCATAGATTCCCAAGGTCACGGAACCCGCAAGTTGATCACCAAAACATACATCAAGTGGATCACATGATATTCCATTGTCACCACAGATAAGCACGTGCAAGACATACATCAAGTGTTCTCAAATCCTTAAAGACTCAATCCAATAAGATAACTTCAAAGGGAAAACTCAATCCATTCCAACAGAGTAGAGGGGGAGAAGCATCATAAGATCCAACTATAATAGCAAAGCTGGCGATACATCAAGGTCGTGCCATCTCAAGAACACGAGAGAGAGAGAGAGAGAGAGAGAGAGAGAGAGAGAGAGAGAGAGAGAGAGAGAGAGAGAGATCAAACACATAGCTATTGATACATACCCTCAGCCCCGAGGGTGGACTACTCCCTCCTCGTCATGGAGAGCGCCGGGATGATGAAGATAGCCACCGGAGAGGGATTCCCCCCTCCGGCAGGGTGCCAGAACGGGTGTAGATTGGTTTTTGGTGGCTACAGAGGCTTTCGGCGGCGGAACTCCCGATCTAGGTTATTTTCCCGAGGTTTCAGTATATATAGGAGGTGTTGGAGTCGGGGCCAAGCAAAGGGGGCCTACGGGCCGTCCACGAGGCAGGGGGCGCGCCCCCACCCTCATGGGAAGCTCGTGGGTCCTCTCGTCCCCCTCCGACACTCCGTGGGCTTTTTCTGGTCCAAAAATGATCTCCGTTGATTTTCAGGTCAATTGGGCTCCGTTTGATATTCCTTTTCAGCAAAACCCTAAAACAGAAAAAAAACAGAAACTAGCACTATGCTCTGGGTTAATAGGTTAGTCCCAAAAATAATATAAAGTGTATAATAAAGCCCATAAAACATCCTAGAAGGATAATATAATAGCACGGAACAATAAAAAATTATAGATACGTTGGAGACGTATCAGCATCCCCAAGCGTAATTCCGGCTCGTCCTCGAGTAGGTAAATGATAAAAACAGAATTTTTGATGTGGAATGTGATGATGTCACATACCTAGGGTAGGGTCAAAGGCCTGACCAAGATACCCCACCCAAGGTCACTACCCTAGAAGCTCAAAAGACAAACTGAAGGCAACAAGAACAGTCGACTGGCATGGCCCAAGAGGACATTCCACTCGACTGTACACCCCCGTTCAGATGACTCAACTTCACTCGACCCTTCCAAGACACTCGACCCATGAAGGTCAAAGGTCCCTTAGGACAGCAACGGTCCGGCATTCACTCTGCAACAATGAATGCCTTTACTACTCTTTACTGCGGGCGTTACCAGTAACGCCCGCCTTTATGTACATTGAACCCTTGGTAACGTGGAGCATGGCCGGGGTCCTGGCGCACTATATAAGCCACCCCCTCCTCCCTTACAAGGGTTCGCACCCCCTGTAACTCAAACACCCCTATACATTCCAGTCAACCGCCTCCGGGCACCGAGACGTAGGGCTTTTACTTCCTCCGAGAAGGGCCTGTACTCGTATACATCTTGCGTACAATCTCACCATAGCTAGAGCCTTGCCTCCTCTTACGTACCCCCTACTCGTACTGTCAGACTTAGAACCACGACAGTTGGCGCCCACCGTGGGGTAGGGTGTCTTAGCGACTTCTGGTGAGGTTGCAAACTTTTCTCCGACCTCCTTCATCATGGTTTCCGGCGGTGTTCTGGCGTTGGGACGCGAGATCCGTCTCGGTGCGCTCGTCTTCATCGCCGACGACTCCGCTTGGCTCCAGGAGGCTCCCCTCGACATCGAGGCGCTACCCGTCCGCGGGGCCGCGCACTTCCGTGCTAGTGCTTGCGACGTCCTTCTCCGGCAGCCGTCGACTCAGTACCTGCCAGTTCCTTCATCATCCGCCGTCCCCGCTGGACGCCACCGCAAGCGATCCGGCCGCTCACGGCTCCAGCGGTGGGTGAAACACGCAGTGGCCCGCCAGGCGGCCACCCCTCAAGTCGCGGCCATCGAGCCCGACGAGTACCTCTATGGACCGGTCGATCCGTCGGTCGAGCTCACAGATGCGATTTCTGAGTGCGGGAGCAGCGATCCCGCGACAAAAGTCCTCATGGCCGACTCACGCTGCAGTCCGCCAGGATTCCCTCGCGGCAGCGACGACGGCAGCGGCGACGGTCATTCATTCGACCATGACGGGTAAATTCCCCAACCCCTCACTATCGAGTAGAGGGACGAGCTCTTCCGCCGCAATGAGGACGCACTCTTCACCCCCATCGTGGGAGATAATCCAGAGGCTCGGGCCCTGGAAGCCACGCGCCTGGACATCATGGCTGAGCGTGCACGCCTGGAGAATATCTAGCGCGCACTCGACGAACGGGCCCACCGATTGGTCCCCGAGTCCAGTCGACGGCCGCGGCAGTCGTTCCCGCGTGAGACTCAAGTGTTCCGTACGTGTGTCCAAAACCTCGAAGCCGCGGCTCGCATCGCGGAGTAAATTCAACCATATGAGTCGGAGGCCGGGAGAGGCCTACAACAGATCCGGGCCTTGCTCCGAACAGCCGGAGAGCAGAACGCGGCTGTTTCTCAGTCGCGCAACAGGATTCACAGCAGATCTGTGGCTGCAGACACCGTTTGGTCAGCTCACAGTCCAAGATCGCCCTCGAGGCGTGAGGATCATGGCCCACGTCAAGGCCAGCATCTGGGTCGGAATGATGAGCAGTATGACCGTCGACCCGGTCACCACGACCGCCGTCGAGTGCCTACGCCTCCTCCGGGAAGCGGATCGTTTTCGCCCAGGCGACACGAGGGCAGGCGCTTAGGCGACGACGAGCGGAGGATTCCCCCAGATCCCCGGAGGCCCGGCTTCGATGCAAGGTCTATTCTTGTGCAGGGGCTGGTCGACAGGAACAGAGCGTTCAGAGAAGAGCAATGCAGAGACTGTCCGAGTGGAAGCCGAGCGTCCGTCTATGGACCCGAGTGCTTTAGCAGTGCCATCAGGGCCGTTGAGATCCCCCAAACTTCAGGTTGGCGACGGGGGTAAATAAGTTCACCGATGAGTCAAAACCAGACACTTGGCTCGAGGATTACCGAGTGGCTGTGCAGATCAGAGGTGGTAATGACGATGTAGCCATGAAACACCTTCCTCTGATGCTGGGCGGCTCGGCTCGGGCGTGGCTGAATCAGTTGGCCCCTGGGAGCATATACAGTTGGGAAGAGCTGGCCCGAGTGTTTATTCGGACCTTCAAAGGTACCTACAAACGGCCCGCAGGGCTCGCAGAGTTGCAGCATTGCGTGCAGAAGCCGAATGAAACCTTGAGGGATTACATACAGAGATGGACCACCTTACACCACACGGTGGAGAATGTGTCCGAACACCAAGCAGTCTGCGCCTTCAAGGAGGGCGTGCGATACCAAGAACTGAATCTGAAGTTTGGTCGAACGGGAGATATGTCCCTGTCCCGGATGATGGAGATAGCCAGTCGGTACGCTAACAGCGAAGAAGCCCAAGGTCAAAAAAAAAAAACGGAGAAGAAGCTGATCGACTCCGAAGTGGCAAGAAACCAGTCGGACAAGATGATCAGAACTCCAATCGAAAACCGAAGCGCAAGGCCGAGCCAGCAGCTCAGGGCGAAGCTGCAGTTGTCAACCAAGGGAAGGGCAAAGGAAAGC
>LR738714.1:3126321-3139244 GCA_902687465.1 Secale cereale | reverse complement strand
AATATGTCATCCACATATAATATTAGAAACGCTATAGAGCTCCCACTCACTTTCTTGTAAATACAAGCTTCATTGTAAACTTGTATAAACCCAAACGCTTTGATCACCTCATCAAAGCGAAGATTCCAACTCCGAGATGCTTGCACCAGCCCATAAATGGAACGCTGAAGCCTGCATACTTTGTCAGCATTCTCTGGATCGACAAAACCTTCTGGTTGCATCATATACAACTCTTCCTTAAGAAAACCGTTAAGGAACGCTGTTTTGACATCCATCTGCCAAATTTCATAATCGAAATATGCAGCTATTGCTAACATGATTCGGACGGATTTAAGCATCGCTACGGGTGAGAAAGTCTCATCGTAGTCAATCCCTTGAACTTGTGAAAAACCCTTTGCCACAAGTCGAGCTTTATACACGGTGACATTACCGTCAGCGTCCGTCTTCCTCTTAAAAATCCATTTGTTCTGAATGGCCTTCCGCCCTTCAAGTAATACTTCCAAAGTCCATACTTTGTTTTCATACATGGATCCCATCTCGGATTTCATGGCCTCTAACCATTTGTCGGAATCCGGGCCCACCATCGCTTCTCCATAGCTCGTAGGTTCACCGTTGTCTAACAACATGACCTCCAAGACAGGGTTACCATACCACTCAGGTGCAGTGCGTACCCTTGTCGACCTACGAGGTTCGGTAGTAACTTGATCAGAAGCTTCTTGATCATCATCATTGGCTTTCTCTTCAACCTCTGCAGGCTCCACAAAAACATCTTTCTGTGCTGCGCTACTTTCTGGTTGAAGCAGAGGTTCAATAACCTCATCAAGTTCTACCTTCCTCCCACTCAATTCTTTCGAGAGAAACTCTTTCTCGAGAAAGGACCCGTTCTTAGCGACAAACACTTTGCTCTCGGATCTGAGATAGAAGGTGTACCCAACTGTTTTTGGGTATCCTATGAAGACACATTTGTCCGCTTTGGGTTCGAGCTTTTCTGGCTGAAGCCTTTTGACATAAGCATCGCAACCCCAAACCTTGAGAAAAGACAACTTCGGTTTCTTACCAAACCATAGTTCATACGGTGTTGTCTCAACGGACTTAGATGGAGCCCTATTTAAAGTGAATGCAGCTGTCTCTAACGCATACCCCCAAAACTATAGTGGCAAATCGGCAAGAGACATCATAGAACGTACCATATCCAATAGGGTTCGATTACGACGTTCGGACACACCATTACGCTGTGGTGTTCCAGGTGGCGTCAACTGTGAAACAATTCCACATTTTCTTAAGTGATCACCAAACTCATAACTCAGATATTCTCCCCCTCGATCAGATCGTAGGAACTTGATCTTCTTGTTACGATGATTTTCAACCTCACTCTGAAATTGCTTGAACTTTTCAAAAGTTTCAGACTTATGCTTCATCAAGTAAATATACCCATATCTACTTAAGTCGTCAGTGAAGGTGAGAAAATAACGATATCCACCGCGCGCCGTTACACTCATCGGACCGCACACATCGGTATGTATGATTTCCAATAAGTCACTTGCCCGTTCCATTGCCCCTGAAAACGGGGTCCTCGTCATCTTGCCCATGAGGCACGGCTCGCACGTGTCAAGTGATTCAAAATCAAGAGACTCCAAAAGTCCATCAGCATGGAGCTTCCTCATGTGTTTTACGCCGATATGACCCAGACGGCAGTGCCACAAGAAAGTGGTATTATCATTATCAACTCTACATCTTTTGGCATCAATGTTATGAACATGTGTATCATCACTATCGAGATTCAATAAGAATAAACCCCTAACTTCGGGTGCATGACCATAAAAGATATTACTCATATAAATAGAACAACCATTATTCTCTGACTTAAATGAGTAACCGTCTCGCAATAAACAAGATCCAGATATAATGTTCATGCTTAACGCAGGCACTAAATAACAATTATTCAGGTTCATAACTAATCCCGATGGTAATCGAAGAGCGAGCGTGCCGACGGCGATCACATCAACCTTGGAACCATTTCCCACGCGCATCGTCACTTCGTCCTTCGCCAGCCTCCGTTTATTCCGCAGTTCCTGTTTAGAGTTGCAAATGTGAGCAACCGAACCGGTATCAAATACCCAGGCACTACAACGAGAGTTGGTAAGGTACACATCAATAATATGTATATCACATATACCTTTGTTGTTGTTGGCCCCCTTCTTGTCCGCCAGATACTTGGGGCAGTTCCGCTTCCAGTGGCCATTCCCCTTGCAATAGAAACACTCAGTCTCTGGCTTGGGCCCAGCCTTGGGTTTCTTCACTGGATTAGCAACTGCTTTGCCACCCTTCTTAGAGTTACCCTTCTTGCCCTTGCCATTCTTCTTGAAACTGGTGGTCTTATTGACCATCAACACTTGATACTCCTTCTGGATGTCTGCCTCAGCGACTTTCAGCATCGAAAACAGCTCGGCGATGGTCTTGTTCATCCCTTGCATGTTATACTGCTGCACGAAGCTCTTGTAGCTTGGAGGGAGTGATTGGAGAATTCTGTCAATGATAGCCTCATCCGGGAACACAAGTCCCAGATCAGCTATGCGGGTATAGTACCCAGACATCTTCAGCAAGTGCTCACTGACAGACGAATTCTCCTCCATCTTGCAAGCGAAGAATTTATCGGTGGTCTCATACCTCTCGATCTTAGCATTCTTCTCAAAGATGAACTTCAACTCTGTGTACATCTCATATGCACCATGACGTTCAAAACGCCTTTGAAGTCCTCCTTCCAAGCCGTACAACATGGCACACTGTACTATCGAATAGTCATCCGAACGCGTCTGCCAGACGTTCATATCGTCCGCAGAGGCTCCAGGAGCGGGGGGTTGACCTAGCGGTGCATTTAGGACATAAACCTTTTGGGCAGCTGTGAGGATGATCCTCAGATTGCGGAGCCAGTCCACAAAGTTGCTCCCGTCATCTTTCAGTTTAGCTTTCTCTAGGAACGCATTAAAATTCAGGGGAGCTACTGCGCGAGCCATCTACAACCAAAAATTTGCAAAGACATTTTAGACTATTGTTCATGATAAGTGAGTTATTACCTAATCAAATTATAACTCCCACTCAAATTGACATCCCTCCGGTCATTCGAGCGTGACATGATCCAAATTCACCAACCCAAGTCCGATCATCACGTGAGATGAGGTGGTGTCAATGGTGAACATCAACATGTTGATCACATCTACTATATGACTCATGCTCGACCTTTCGGTCCTCCGTGTTCCGAGGCCATGTCTGTACATGCTAGGCTCGTCAAGTCTAACCCGAGTATTCTGCATGTGCAAAACTGGCTTGCACCCGTTGTATGCGAACGTAGAGTCTATCACACCCGATCATCACGTGGTGCTTCGAAACGACGAACCTTCGCAACGGCGCACACTCGGGGGGAACACAATTTTATCTTGAAATTTTAGTGAAGGATCATCTTATAATGCTACCGTCGTCCTAAGCAAAATAAGATGCATAAAAGGATTAACATCACATGCAAATCATAAGTGACATGATATGGCCATCAACTCGTGCTTTTGATCTCCATCTCCAAAGCACCGGCATGATCTCCATCGTCACCGGCGCCACACCATGATCTCCATCATCATGATCTCCATCATCGTGTCGCCATCGGGGTTGTCGGCGCCCACCATGCTCTTACTACTATTGCTACCGCTTAGCGATAAAGTAAAGCATTACAAAGCGCTTAATGATTGACACGCAGGTCATACAAAAAATAAAGACAACCCTATGGCTCCTGCCGGTTGCCGTATGCATCGACATGCAAGTCGATATTAACTATTACAACATGATCATCTCATACATCAAATATATCTCATCATGTCGTTGGCCATATCATATCACATACATACCCTGCAAAAACAAGTTAGACGTCCTCTAATTTGTTGTTGCATGTTTTACGTGGCTGCTATGGGTATCTAGCAAGAACGCTTCTTACCTACGCAAAACCACAACGGTGATATTCAAGTTGCTATTTAACCTTCTACAAGGACCGCCTTGTTCTATTCCGATTCAACTAAGATAGGAGAGACAGACACCCGCCAGCCATCTTATGCAACAAAAGTCACATGTCTGTCGATGGAACCGGTCTCATGTACGTGGACATGTAAAGTTGGTCCGGGCCGCTTCATCCTATAATACCGCTGAATCAAGAAAGACTAAGGAGGGCAGCAATTTAAACATCAACGCCACAAACCCTTTTGTGTTCTACTTGAGAAAGCATCTACGCAAGATCCTAGCTCATGATGCCACTGTTGGGGAACGTTGCATGGAAAACAAAATTTTTTTCTCTACGTTCACCAAGATCAATCTAGTAGATGCAACTACGAGGGGAGAGTAGGATCCACATACCCTTGTAGATCGCTAAGCGGAAGCGTTATGAACGCGGATGATGGAGTCGTACTCGCCGCGATTCAGATCGCCGAAGATCCTAGCACCGAAGCAACGGTGCCTCCACGTTCTTCACACGTACGGCTCGGGGACGTCTCCTCCTTCTTGATCCAGCAAGGGGTGGAGGAGAGGTTGATGGAGAACCGGCAGCACGACGGCGTGGTGGTGATGGTGGAGAAGAACTCCGGCAGGGCTTCGCCTAAGCACCGCGGGAGGAGAAGATGTTATGGGAGAGGGAGGGCAGCACCGAGGCACGAACTTGTGTTTGCTGCCCTCCCTCTACCCCTCTATATATAGGGCGAAGGAGGAGAGGGGGGCGCCCCTAGGGTTTCCCCTAGGGGGGCCGGCGGCCAGGGCATGGGGGGGGGGCGGCGGCCAAGGGCCAGGCCCTAGGGTTTCCCCCCCTAGGTGCCTTGCCCCCCACTCCAAAGGGGTGCGGCTGCCCTAGGGGGTCCCACCCCCCTTAGCCGCATGAGGAGAGGGCCCAGGGGGGGCGCACAGCCCCTTGAGGGCTGTGGTGTCCCCCTTTGTGGCCCAATAGGCCCAGAACTACTTCCGGAACCCCCGAAACCCCTTCCGGTACTCCGCCGATTTCCCGATGCTCCCCGGAACACTTCCGGACTCCGAAACCTTTCATCCTATATATCAATCTTCGTCTCCGGACCATTCCGGAGACCCTCGTCATGTCCGGGTTCTCATCCGGGACTCCGAACAACCTTCGGTAACCATACACTTTTCTCACTAACAACCCTAGCGTCACCGAACGTTAAGTGTGTAGACCCTGCGGGTTCGGAAACCATGTAGACATGACCGAGACACTCCCAGGTCAATAACCAATAGCGGGATCTGGATACCCATATTGGTTCCCACATGTTTCTCGATGATCTCATCGGATGAACCACGATGTCAAGGATTCAGGCAATCCCGTATACAGTTCCCTTTGTCTCGTCGGTATGTTACTTGCCCGAGATTCGATCGTCGGTATCTCTATACCTAGTTCAATCTCGTTACCGGCAAGTCTCTTTACTCGTTACCGTAATACATAATCCCGTGACCAACTACTTAGTCACTTTGAGCTCATTGAGATGACGTATTACCGAGTGGGCCCGGAGATACCTCTCCGTCACACGGAGTGACAAATCCCAGTCTCGATCCATGTCAACTCAACAGACACCCTCAGAGATACCTGTAGAGTACCTTTATAGTCACCCAGTTACGTTGCGACGTTTGGCACACACAAAGCACTCCTACGGTGTCAGTGAGTTACATGATCTCATGGTCATAGGAACTTATACTTGACATGCAGAAAACTATAGCGATAACTGACACGATCAAAAGCTATGTTTAACGTTTGGGTCTCGTCCATCACATCATTCTCCTAATGATGTGATCCCATTATCAAATGACAACTCATGTCTATGACCTGGAAACCGCGGTCATCTTTGATCAACGAGCTAGTCCTGTAGAGGCTCACTAGGGACACGAAGTCTGTCTATTCATCCACACGTGTATTTGAGTTTCCAATCAATACAGTTATAGCATGGATAATAAACGATTATCATGAACAAGGAAATATAATAATAACTCTTTTATTATTGCCTCTAGGGCATATTTCCAACACTTCTCAGGTTGATGTTTCTTGACATAAGCATCGCAACCCCAAATTTCAGAAACGACAACTTAGGTTTCTTGCCAAACCAAAGTTCATACGGTGTCGTCTCAACGGATTTTGACGGAGCCCTATTTAAAGTGAATGCGGCAGTCTCTAAAGCATAACCCCAAAAAGACAGCGGTAAGTCGGTGAGAGACATCATAGATCGCACCATGTCCAACAGAGTACGATTTCGACGTTCGGACATACCGTTACGCTAAGGTGTTCCGGGCGGTGTCAATTGTGAAACAATTCCACAGTCCCTAAGGTGCGTGCCAAATTCATGACTTAAATATTCACCCCCACGATCCGATCGCAAGAATTTTATTTTTCTGTCACATTGATTCTCAACCTCATTCTGAAATTCCTTGAACTTTTCAAAGGTCTCAGACTTGTGCTTCATCAAGTAGACATACCCATATCTACTCAAGTCATCTGTGAGGGTGAGAACATAACGATAGCCTCCGCGAGCCTCAACACTCATTTGACCGCACACATCAGTATGTATGATTTCCAATAAGTTGGTTGCTCGCTCCATTGTTCCGGAGAACGGAGTCTTGGTCATCTTGCCCAAAAGGCATGGTTCGCACGTGTCAAATGATTCATAATCAAGAGACTCCAGAAGTCCATCTGCATGAAGCTTCTTCATACGTTTGACACCAATATGACCAAGGCGGCAGTGCCACAAGTATGTGGGACTATCATTGTCAACTTTACATCTTTTGGCATTCACACTATGAATATGTGTATCATCACGATCGAGATTCATCAAAAATAAACCATTGACCAGCGGGGCATGACCATAAAACATATCTCTCAAATAAATAGAACAACCATTATTCTCGGATTTAAATGAGTAGCCATTTCGCATCAAACGAGATCCAGATACAATGTTCATGCTCAAAGCTGGTACTAAATAACAATTATTAAGGTTTAAAACTAATCCCGAGGGTAGATGTAGAGGCAGCGTGCCGATGGCGATCACATCGACCTTGGAACCATTCCCGACGCGCATCGTCACCTCGTCCTTCGCCAGTCTCCGCTTATTCCGCAACTCCTGCTTAGAGTTACAAATATGAGCAACTGCACCGGTATCAAATACCCAGGAGCTACTATGAGCGATGGTAAGGTACACATCAATAACATGTATATCACATATACCTTTTACGTTGCCGTCCTTCTTGCCTGCTAAGTATTTGGGGCAGTTCCGCTTCCAGTGACCCGTTCCCTTGCAATAAAAGCACTCAGTCTCAGGCTTGGGTCCATACTTTGGCTTCTTCCCGGCAACTGGTTTACCGGGCGCGGCAACTCCCTTGCCGTCCTTCTTGAAGTTCTTCTTACCCTTGCCCTTCTTGAACTTAGTGGTTTTATTGACCGTCAACACTTGATGCTCTTTCTTGATCTCCACCTCCGCTGATTTAAGCATTGAATACACCTCGGGAATGGACTTCTCCATCCCATGCATATTGAAGTTCAACACGAAGCTCTTGTAGCTAGGTGGGAGCGACTGGAGGATTCTTTCAACGACCGCTTCGTCTGGGAGATTCATTCCCAACTGAGACAAGCGGTTGTGCAACCCAGAAATCTTGAGTATGTGCTCACTGACAGAACTATTTTCCTCCATCTTATAGCTGTAGAATGCATTGGAGACATCATATCTCTCAACTCGGGCATGAACCTGGAAAACCATTTTCAGCTCTTGGAACATCTCATATGCCCCGTGGTGCTCAAAACGCTTTTGGAGCCCCGATTCTAAGCTGTAGAGCATGCCGCACTGAACCAGGGAGTAATCATCACAACGCGACTGCCAAGCGTTCATAACATCTTGGTTTGCCGGGGCGGGAGCGTCACCTAGCGGTGCTTCTAGGACATAAGTTTTCTTGGCAGCTATGAGGATGATCCTCAGTTTACGGACCCAGTCCGTATAGTTGCTACCATCGTCTTTCATCTTGGATTTCTCTAGGAACGCGTTGAAGTTGAGGGTGACATGAGCGTGGGCCATTTGGCCATTTGATCTACATGACATATTGTAAAGAATTTAGACTAAGTTCATGATAATTAAGTTCATCTTAATCAAATTTTAATGAACTCCCACTCAGATTGACATCTCTCTAGTCATCTAAGTGATACATGATCCGAATCGACTAGCCCGTGTCCGATCATCACGTGAGACGGACTAGTCATCAACGGTGAACATCTTCATGTTGATCGTATCTTCTATACGACTCATGTTCGACCTTTCGGTCTTCCGTGTTCCGAGGCCATGTCTGTACATGCTAGGCTCGTCAAGTGAACCCTAAGTGTATTGCGTGTGTAAATCTGGCTTACACCCGTTGTATGCGAACGTTAGAGCCTATCACACCCGATCATCACGTGGTGCTTCGGAACAACAATCCTTAGCAACGGTGCACAGTTAGGGGGAACACAATTCTTGAAATTTTAGTGAGAGATCATCTTACTTACTACCATCGTTCTAAGTAAACAAGATGCATAAACATGATAAACATCACATGCAATCAAATAAAGTGACATGATATGGCCAATATCATCTTGCTCCTTCGATCTCCATCTTCGGGGCACCATGATCATCTTTGTCACCGGCTCGACACCATGATCTCCATCATCGTGTCTTCATGAAGTCGTCACGCCAACTATTACTTCTACTACTATGGCTAACGTTTAGCAATAAAGTAAAGTAATTACATGGCGTTATTCAGTGACACGCAGGTCATACAATAATTAAGACAACTCCTATGGCTCCTGCCGGTTGTCAATTTCGTCGACATGCAAGTCGTGATTCCCTATTACAAGAACATGATCAATCTCATACATCACATATATCATTCATCACATCTTCTTGGCCATACCACATCACATAGCACATGCTGCAAGAACAAGTTAGACGACCTCTAATTGTTGTTGCAAGTTTTACGTGGCTTCTATAGGTTTTCTAGCAAGAACGTTTCTTACCTACGCCAAAACCACAACATGATTTGTCAATTTCTATTTACCCTTCATAAGGACCCTGTTCATCGAATCCGATCCGACTAAAGTGGGAGAGACAGACACCCGCCAGCCACCTTATGCATCTAGTGCATGTCTGTCGGTGGAACCAGTCTCACGTAAGCGTACGTGTAAGGTCGGTCCGGGCCGCTTCATCCCACGATGCTGCCGAATCAAGATTAGACTAGTAACGGTAAGAAAATTGAGCAAACTCAACGCCCACAAATTGTTTGTGTTCTACTCGTGCAAGATGCTACGCAAAGACCTAGCTCAAATGCCACTGTTGGGGAACGTTGCATAATTCAAAAATTTTCCTACGCTTCACCAAGATCAATCTAAGGAGTCATCTAGCAACGAGCATAATGGAGTGCATCTACATACCATTTGTAGATCGCGAGCGGAAGCGTTCGAAGGAACGTGGATGAAGTAGTCGTACTCTTCACGATCCTCGTCACCGATGATCCCAGCGCCGAACGGACGGCACCTCCGCGTTCAACACACGTACGGTACAGCGATGTCTCCTCCTTCTTGATCTAGCAAGGGCGGAGGAGAGGTTGTCGGAGATCCAGCAGCACGACGGCGTGGTGGTGGATGCAACAGGAAAACTTGCAGGGCTTCGCTGGCGCCTTGTGAGAGGAGATGGAAGTGTGACGGGAGGGGGGAGAGGCGCCAAAGGCTTGGGGTGCGGCTGCCCTCTCCCCCCACTATATACAGGGGCCAGGGGGCGCCGGCCCTATGGAGATCAGATCTCCAAGGGGGGCGGCGGCCAGGGGGGAAGACTTACCCCCCAAGGCATAGGGGGCGCCCCCTCCCCCTAGGGTTTCAACCCTAGGCGCATGGAGGGGGGCCCATGTGGTGCGCCAGCCCACCAGGGGCTGGCCCCTTCCCCTTTGCGGCCTACGGGACCCACCGGGACCCCTCCGGTGGTCCCGGGACACTCCCGGTGACCCCCGGAATTCACCCGATGGCCGAAACTGGACTTCCTATATATCATTCTTTACCTCCGGACCATTCCGGAACTCCTCGTGACGTCCGGGATCTCATCCAGGACTCCGAACAACATTCGGGTTTCCATGTGCATGTATCTCTACAACCCTAGCGTTACCGAACCTTAAGTGTGTAGACCCTACGGGTTCGGGAGACACGCAGACATGACCGAGACGACTCTCCGGTCAATAGCCAACAGCGGGATCTGGATACCCATGTTGGTTCCCACGTGTTCCTCGATGATCTCATCGGATGAACCACTGTGTCAAGGATTCACTCAATCCCGTATGTTATTCCCTTTGTCCATCGGTGCGGTACTTGCCCGAGATTCGATCGTCGGTATGCCCGATACCTTGTTCAATCTCGTCATGGCAAGTCTCTTTACTCGTTCCGTAATCCATCATCCCGTGACTAACTCCTTAGTCACTTTGAGCTCATTATGATGATGTCTTACCGAGAGGGCCCAAAGGTACCTCTCCGTCATACGGAGTGACAATATCCCAGTCTCGGTTCGTACGAACTCAACAGACACTTTCGGAGATACCCGTTGCGTACCTTTATAGCCACCCAGTTACGTTGTGACGTTTGGCACACCCAAAGTATTCTTACGGTATCCGGGAGTTGCACAACCTCATGGTCTAAGGAATAAATACTTGACACTAGAAAAGCTTATGCATTACGAACTATACGATCTCGTGCTAGGCTCAGGATTGGGTCTTGTCCATCACATCATTCTCCTAACGATGTGATCCCGTTATCACTGACATCCTATGTCCATGGTCAGGAAACCGTGACCATCTGTTGATCAACGAGCTAGTAACTTAGAGGCTTACCAGGGACACATTATGGTCTATATATTCACACATGTATCACTGTTTCCGTACAATACAATTCAAGCATGAATAACAGACAATTATCATGAACAAGGAAATATAATAATAATACTTTTATTATTGCCTCTAGGGCATATTTCCAACAGGGTCGACTCGAAAGCCTATACCCAAGAATGTATTTCTGGAGCATCTGCACACCCCTCAGTCAAAGAAGACCCCTTCACGGAGGAACCCCCACAGCCATTTAGTGCGTCTGATCCGACCGAAGTCGAAGTACCTATAGTGGTCGACCTGATCATGGAGATTTTGGTGATCACGCCCGACTGGACTGTGCCATACATAGCGTATCTGCTCAGGCAAGAACTCCCGGAGGATGAAGAAGAAGCGCGCCAGATTGTTTGTCGGTCCAAGGCTTTTACCGTCATTCAGGGTCAGCTCTACAGGGAGAGTGTCACAGGAGTCGCTCAGCGCTGCATCGCCCCAGAGGAGGGTCGACTGATTCTGAATGAAATTCACTCGGGGACTTGTGGCCACCACGCTTCCTCTCGGACTATAGTGGCCAAGGCGTACCGGGCTGGATTTTATTGGCCCCGAGCTAACGAGATGGCTAAAGATATCGTGGACAAGCGCGAAGGCTGCCAGTTCTACTCCAACATGTCTCATAAGCCGGCGTCTGCCTTGAAGACCATTTCGTTGGTTTGGCCCTTTGCCGTTTGGGGGTTGGACATGGTCGGCCCTTTCAAAACTGGCAGAAGCGGATTCACTCACCTGCTCATAGCAGTTGACAAGTTCACCAAGTGGATCGAAGCCAAGCCCATCAAGAACCTCGGTTCAAGCACCGCCATCAGCTTCATCAGGGAACTGATATTCAGATACGGTGTCCCCCACAGCATCATTACGGATAATGGCCCCAACTTTGACTCGGATGAATTAAGAGCTTTCCGTTCCTCCCAAGGAACACGAGTCGACTACGCCTCCGTAGCACATCCGCGGTCGAATGGACATGTAGAAAGAGCGAATGGTTTGATCCTCCAAGGCCTAAAGCCGCGGCTTATGGTGACCTCAAGCATGCCACCGGAGCTTGGGTAACCGAACTACCATATGTCTTATGGGGTCTGAGGACAACTCCGAACCGGTCGACTGACCGTACCCCCTTCTTCATGGTTTATGGAGTTGAAGCCGTGTTGCCGAGTGATTTGTTGCACAATGCCCCCCGAGTGGAACTATTCTCCGAAGCCAAAGCAGAGCAAGCCCGTCAAGATGCATTCGACCTCTTAGAGGAAGAACGTGAGATGGCTTTGATCTAGTCGACCATCTATCAACAGGACTTGTGCCGATTCCATGCTCGCAACGTCCGAAGCCGAGCATTCCAGGAAGGAGACCTGGTTCTTCGAGTGCATCAGAAACGGCCGCACAAGCTCGCCCCGGCTTGGGAAGGCCCCTTCATCGTCACCAAGGTACTGCACAATGGAGCGTATCACCTCTACAACGTCGCCAAGAAGAGAGATGAACGTCATTCGTGGAACGCAGACCTGCTCCGCCGCTTCTATACTTAAAGCACTCGAACAGTCGAGTTGTAATAAAGATTTTCCAGTTTGTTTCAAAGACAAGTTCGCAACAATTCCTTAATGATTGTTGGTTTCTAAGATGCTGGTCCTCAAAATCCCCCAGTGGGTGCTTAGCCGCAAATCTGATTCGCCTAAGTTACAAAAACTACTCCGAGTGAAGAGCAATCCTCTCAGTCGGGGGCCTGACTGCGAACCCGATTCGCCTAATTTACAAAAAACTACTCCGAGTGAAGAGCAATCCTCTCACTCGGGTGCTTAGTCGCGAATCCGATTCGCCTAAGTTACAAAAACTACTCCGAGTGAAGAGCAATCCTCTCACTCGGGGGCTTAGCCGCGAACCCGATTCGCCTAAGTTACAAAAACTACTCCGAGTGAAGAGCAATCCTCTCACTCGAGGGCTTAGCCGCGAACCTGATTCACCTAAGTTACAAAAACTATTCCGAGTGAAGA
>LR738714.1:3076730-3089450 GCA_902687465.1 Secale cereale | reverse complement strand
CCGAATGTCGCCGTCGCCGTCGCCCGCCGCTGCCGTGGCCACAGGCCACCCCACGCCCAGCTAAGGTGCCCGAGAGCTCCGCCACCTCATCCCCGACCTCTCCGACGAGTCACACGTCGCCGGACGCCCTGAGGAGCTGCCACCGTCATCTTCTTCATCGCCGGCCGCCGGAGATCCCCTCCGCCGCCCTGCTCGCTCCGGCCCTCCTCCGAGCCCTCCGCCTGCACCGCTGCGATCGCCGTGAGCTTCTCCCTCGAACCCTGCCCTCCGTTTCGCCGTTCTTACGCCGTAGCCATGCCACCCACCGGACCCGAGCAGTTGCGCCGCCGTGTCTCCTCTCCGCCGTGGCCAGAGCCACCGTGGCTCGCAACTTGGCGTGTCACTGCATTTGCCACACTGCCAGGAGCCCGTAGCACCCCTCCGTTAGCCTCCCCGTGCCATGAAGCACCATTTCCGACGAGGCCCGAACTCCGGCGCCGCCGCGAGCTCGTTTCCGGTGAGCTCCGGCCACCCTAGGTGCTGCTGCTTGTGGGAATGGATGCGGGTGAGCTCCAGCTCCCCGTAGATGGTCTCCGCTGCGCAAAAGACCCTCGGAATGGAAATCCCGACGCCCTCCGCCGCGTTTGCTGCCGCCGGCGGCTAAACGCCGGCGTGTTAGCTGGGGTTTGACCAGGATTTGACCCCCTGGGTCAATGACAGGCGGGCCCCACCCCTTCAGTTAGTTGACTGTTTAGTTTAATTAAGTAATTTTGGTTAATTAGATTAGCCACTGACATGTGGGCCCTGCCCTGCTGACTTTCTGTTAGGATTAGTTTAGTGTTAATTAACTCAGTTAATTAACTGAGTCATTGACCAGTGGACCCCACTGTCAGGTTTGACTCTGTACCAGCCCTTTGACCTGCTGACGTCATGCTTGGGTCATGCTGACGCAGTATTCCAATTCTGGTATTTAAATAAATCTTAAATGATTTATTTATTTCAAAAAATTGTTTAAAACTTCAAAAAATCACAGAAATTCAACCGTAGCTCAGAATGAAATAATTTATATATGAAAAATGATCAGAAAAATATAAGGAATCCGTTTATGGCATTTTCATGCATGTTTAACCAACTTATACTTGCTGTATAGGTGAAAACACATAAATGGCACTTTTAAATGTTAATTTTGGAATTGCATTTGAACCCTTGGTTCAAATGGACTTCTTTCAAATAGAATGCTAGTTGCATTAACTCAAATAACATCACATATTCATGCCATGATCATGCATCATATTGTTGCATATGCTTGTGTTTGATTGTCGGCACCGTTCTTCTCGATAGGTCCAGCTCCGGAGACCGATCCAGAGTACCTGTCAGAGGAGCAGTGCTCTGCACGTTGTCTTACCAGGCAAGCAAACCCCCTTGTTCATTCCGATACAACCCCTCTCTCGCTCCTGCTCCCAGTTATTGCATTAGGACAACAACGACTTCAACTGCTACTTTATGCTGCGGTAGTTGAGCCCCTTCCTCTGGATGACCTGTCATTCCACAGTAAATAGTTGAAACCCACTAGCATGTGTAGGAGTTGATTGAAGCCATGTTGTGATCTTACCATGCCTTGCTTGCTATTGCTTAGAGTGTGTCAGGTCTGATTCATCGGGAATGAATTGGAGTGCAACGATATGTTCTGATGCTGAGGGTTAAGCGTGTGAACACGATTTGGTAAAGGTAGTGGTGAGAGGCCATGTAGGAGTACATGGTGGGTTGTCTCACTGGAACCGTCCCTAAGAACTGAGTTCTGTGTATGTTGTCCAATGACTAGCTACTACCACGCGTTGGAATGCTTAAGTGCCCCTCTCGACTTATTAACCGACTTGGTCTCTGTCCAGGAGTTGCAACTAGTTTCTGGTGTTTGTAGGTAGTGTTAGTAGTCTACCAAGTGGCACTCGGCCAGTGGGCTTGGGACAGACTAGGCACCATGGCACGGTGTACCAAGCGTAGATCCACTCGGCGAGGTGGGCTTGGGAACCCTGCGCACATCATTTGGGGCCGTGAGCGACACCCCGGCCGGATCTCCTTACAGATGGAACCCGAATAGGCGAGAAACCTGGACTAGAGTCTTGTGTGGTTACTCAGGTCGTGGCCGACACCCTCGCAAGGTTTCCGATTGAAGGTTGCCGAGATACACGAGATGTACATGGCGGTAAGTGGCGAGAGCGTGTGTGAAGAAGTACACCCCTGAAGGGTTAACATAATCTATTCGAATAGCTGGGTCCACGGTTATGGACTTCTTGGATGCTTACGTGGTACATAGACAACTTGAAGTGGATACTCTAAAATACTCAAGACAAGTGTGAGTGCTATGGATGGCCTTCTCGTAGGGAGACGGGGATGAATCCATAGTGGTGTATTGTGTGGTGCTTAGTGGACTCGTGTGCGCCACCTCAAAGTTACCAGCAATCGTAGTACGGGATAGCCACTGAGTCAAAGCTGGCTTGCTGCAACTAAACCCCACTTTGCCATCTTGATACAAGTGCATGTATGATAGGATCTGATGTAAGTCTTGCTGAGTACCTTTGTACTCATGTTTGCTTAATTTATGTTTTGCAAATGAGATTGATGTCTCACTAGTAGTTCCGCTTGGACTTCGACAAGTAGCTTGTACCTCAGCTACGTTCTTGGACGAGTGTTGTAGATAGTCAGGCTCTTCAGCCTTTTTCATTTGTAGATGTCTGTACTCAGACATGTTGTGCTTCCGCTTGTTGCTTGTATGCTCTGAATGCTGGGTCGTGAGACCCATGTTTGTAATATTTGGCTCCTCGGAGCCTAATGAATAAATACTTTGTTTATTAGAGTCTTGTTGTGATGCCATGTTGTATTTGCACATATTGAGCATATTGTGTGTATGTTATTGAAATGCTTGGTATGTGTGGGATCAAACACCTAGTTGTTTACCCTTGGTAGCCTATCTTACAGGGAAATGTCTCCTAGTGCTTCCACTGAGCCTTGGTAGCTTGCTACTGCTCCGGAACACTTAGGCTGACCGGCATGTGTCCTTCTTCGTTCATGTGTCTGTCCCTTAGGGGAAATGTCACGCGTTGTTCCTTTAAGTCCTTGTAGCTTGCTACGACTTGGGTTCATACGTTGATGACCGACACGTTCGTTGCTGGGTCATGAATGCCTGTCTCTGTAATTTAGTGCCACTTTTGGTTTATAACTGGTCATGTCGGCCCGGGTTCTCTGTCGTATGGATGCTAGCGACACTATCATATATGTGAGCCAAAATGCGCAAACGGTCCCGGGCCAGGTAAGGTGGCACCCGTGGGGATACCGTGCGTGAGGCCGCAAAGTGATATGGTGTGTTACATGCTAGACCGGCGTGACTTAGGATCGGGGTCCCGACAGCGTTGGTATCAGAGCCTGACTGCCTGTAGGATTACCAAGCCAAACTGGTCGAAGTTGAGTCTAGAAATTCCTTAGTTATATAAGGGAATTGGTTGTGGAAGGGAACGTAAGGCTCTTTTTACTCCTTATACCTCATGTCTTCTGATCTGAGTCGTCCTACCTTTCCTACGGGGTTAAGGAACTAGGCTTTCTCTTCCGTCTATCAGGATCACGAGTTACTACCCCGTAGTCCCTTAGGATTGGTTGATCAGAGTCCTATTCTTGTTTCAAGTTCTTTCGGTGAAGTTGTTTTAGTACTATCACTGAACCTTGAGTGATGATGTTGAGATGTTGAACTACCTATGTTAGCAGGATGTCTCATTCTGAGCATTTTACTGCTGTTATGCTGCCGGAATTATCCTAGTAGTTCGAGAGATACTAATTTCTTGTTCTACCTTATGCATCCTATAGTTGTTGATGTTTCCGTCTTCGGTTTCGCTTCTCAGGATGTCTTCAATTAAGCGAAGCTCAGCTGCTCGTAGGCAGAACCACGGAGGTGGTAGGGATGAGGAGGATCCTCCCGACCAGCCTTCGTTGGCAGAGTTAATGTTAGAGATGGAGAGAAACAAGCGTGAGTCTAACCGCTTGTTGGCACGTATTGAGGAGAACACCACACATCAGTGCAGGAATCAGCAACCATCCATGACTTCATTCGTCTGAAACCACCCACCTTCCATCATCCCATTGAGCCACCCGATGCAGATGACTGGCTCCGTAGTATCACTCACAAGCTGCGTTCTGTGAACGTAGCTGAAGATGACCAGATCATCTATGCCACTTATCACCTGGAAGGTGCTGCTAGTCTTTGGTGGCAGAACTCTGAGACCATGATTCCAGCTGGCCAGATTCCTACCTGGAGAGATTTCGCCGAGGCTTTTCGTGAACATCATATCCCCCAAGCCCTTATCGATCGTAAGAGAGAAGAGTTCTATAGTCTTACACAGGCTAAGATGGCTGTTGATGCTTATAGTAGAGAGTTTGAGAACCTCGCCCGCTATGCTACAGAGGAAGTGTCCACGGACGCCAAGAAACAGGCTAGGTTCCGGAAGGGTCTCAACCCCAAACTGCGTCGTGATCTCCACTTGCATCATTGCAACACATTCCAGGCTCTTGTGAACAAGGCCATCAATGCAGAGACAGCCCAACTCACTTACGATGAGTCTCATAAGCACATCCTTGATTTGGATCTTCCTCCGGTACTAGTTCCCAGAAGCGCCGGATTTGGGTTCCGAACTCTGTTCTTCCACCCAGTTGTACACCGAGGTCATCTTATGTGGTACCTCCTCCAGTTCAGCAGTATGCTCCACCCTGGTCTATTGATGGACCGTTTGCCAATACGGGTCCACGTCCTACCTCCAGGATTTGTTACAAGTGCGGAGAGCCGGGACACATTGCCTGTATTTGCACTCAGACCCGTGTTGCTCCATCCCAGTCCGAAAAATCTGTTAGACGTGATAAATCATCATGCAAGATGATTAGTGTTAAGTCAGCTCCCACCGAACATGGACGTGTGAATCACGTCTCAGCCAAAGATGCTCATGATGATCCAGATGTCGTTCTTGGTACAATCCTTGTCAATTGTCATCCGGCATCAGTTCTATTCGATACTGGAGCATCTCATTCTTTCATTTCCGAAAGTTATGCCCGCTTGCACGACATGTCATTTTGTGATATGCCCTCCCCACTACTCATTCAAACTCCTGGATCCAAATGGCAAACTTCTAGTGTAAGCCATGGTAATGAAATCCTTGTCGATAGACTTGTGTTCCTTGCATCACTTGTAGCCCTCAAGTCTTCAGATATTAATATCATCTTGGGTATGGACTGGATGACAGCTCATCATGCCAAGATTGATTGCTTCACTATGTCTGTTCAGCTTACACATCCATCTGGTAAGATAGTCACTGTCACCACTAGAGTTGCAAAGCGTCAACTCTATTCTCTTAATGCCAGCCCTCTTCCAGATCTTGAAGATGTTCCGATAGTCCATGACTTTCCGGATGTCTTTCCAGAGGAACTGCCAGGTGTTCCACCCGACCAAGATGTAGAGTTCGTTATAGAGCTTATCCCAGGAACAGCTCCAATCTCTAGGAGACCTTACAAGATGGCACCCTTAGAACTAGCTGAGCTTAAGAAACAACTTGATGAGTCCTTGCAAATGGGTTTCATCCGTCCTAGTTCTTCTCCCTGGGCTTGCCCCGTCCTCTACGTTAAGAAGAAGGATGGTACGGATCGGATGGTCGTAGATTATCGTCCCGTTAATTTGGTCACGGTAAAGAACAAATATCCGCTTCCCAGGATCAACGACCTATATGATCAGCTCGCTGGATCCTCAGTCTTCTGCAAGATGGATTTGAGGTTAGGATACCATCAAATCAAGATTAGAAATGGGGACATCCCCAAGACGGCTTTCGTCACTCGTTATGGTCAATATGAGTACACCGTCATGTCCTTCGGTCTAACAAATGCTCCAGCCACCTTCTCCCGCTTGATGAACTCGATCTTTATGGAGTATTTAGATAAGTTCGTCGTGGTTTACCTCGATGATATTCTTATTTACTCGAAGAAAGAGGAAGAGCATGCCGAACATCTTAGACTTGTTCTAGAAAAACTCAGAGAGCACCGCCTTTATGCCAAGTTCTCCAAGTGCGAATTTTGGTTGCTAGAAGTGACCTATCTCGGCCATGTAATCTCTGGTAAGGGCATTACTATCAACCCCGAGAGAGTTCATGCCGTCCTTGATTGGACTCCACCTGAAACAGTTAAACAAGTTAGGAGTTTCCTTGGTCTAGCCAGTTATTGTCGCCGCTTTGTTGAGAACTTCTCTAAAGTGGCCAAACCTCTCACGGAACTTCTTAAGAAAGATAAAAAGTTTGAGTGGTCCCCACAGTGTGAGCACAGTTTTCAGGAACTGAAAAGACGCCTGACTTCTGCTCCCATACTTGTGCCACCGGATTTCACTAAGGACTTTGTTATCTATTGTGATGCCTCACGACAGGGACTAGGTTGCATTCTTATGCAGGATCGCCATGTGATTGCCTATGCATCTCGACAGTTGCATCCACATGAGGAGAATTATCCTACACATGATCTAGAGCTTGCAGTCGTAGTCTATGCACTTAAGACCTGGCGACATTACCTCCTTGGTAACCGTTGCGAGATCTACACCGATCACCAGAGTCTCAAGTATATCTTCTCCCAACCAGATTTGAATCTTAGGCAAAGACGTTGGTTGGAGTTGATCTCAGATTACGACTTAGGAATTACCTACACCCGAGGCAAGGGAAATGTCATGGCTGATGCGCTAAGTCGTAAGTCCTATTGCAAAAATCTCATGTTGCAGCAGGGCCAACCACTTCTCCATGAGGAATTATGTAAGCTTAACCTTCACATTGCTCCTCGCGGATTCCTATCTACCTTGGTGGCGAAACCTACCCTTGAGGATCAGATCATTTCTGACCAGAAGTTTGATAGGGGTGTTATCTGCACCAAGAGAAACATTAAAAAGGGAGTTGGTGGATGTTTCTCTATGGATGATCGAGGTGTTGTTTTCTTTGAGAATCGCCTGGTGGTTCCCAAGAATCAACATCTACGACAATTGATCCTTAAAGAGGCTCATGAATCTCCTCTCACGATTCATCCCGGTAGTACTAAGATGTATCAGGACCTACGCCAGAGGTTCTGGTGGACTAGGATGAAGAGAGAAATTGCTGAGTTCATTGCTAAATGTGACGTTTGTCGTCGCGTTAAAGCAGAGCATCAAAGACCTGCTGGCACCCTTCAGCCTCTAGCTATTCCTGAGTGGAAATGGGATAGAGTTGGTATGGACTTCATCACCGGCTTTCCCAGGAACAAGAGAGGGAATAATGCTATCTTCGTAGTCATTGATCGTCTCTCCAAAGTGGCTCACTTCCTACCTGTTCGAGAGAGTATCACTGCTAGTCAGCTTGCTGACCTGTATATTTCTCGAATAGTGTCACTTCATGGTGTTCCACTAGAGATCAATTCAGACCGTGGTAGTCTTTTCACTTCTCATTTCTGGGAGTGTTTCCAGACTGCCATGGGCACCCATCTTTCTTTCAGCACCGCTTTCCACCCTCAGTCAAGTGGTCAAGTGGAACGGGTTTACCAAATTCTCGAAGACATGCTTAGAGCCTGCGTTATCTCATTCGGTATGGATTGGGAGAAATGTCTTCCTTTCGCCGAGTTTGCTTATAACAATAGCTATCAATCCAGTCTCAAGCAAGCTCCTTTTGAGATTCTTTATGGACGAAGATGTCGAACACCTTTGAACTGGTCAGAAACCGGTGAAAGACAATTCTTTGGACCGGATATGATCCAGGAAGCAGAAGAGCAAGTTCGCATCATTCGTGAGAATTTGAAAACAGCCCAGTCTTGTCAAAAGAGCCAGTATGATCGTCATCATAAGGAAGTGGCTTATGAGGTTGGTGACAAAGCTTATCTTCGGGTTACTCCTTTGAAGGGTACCCATCGTTTCGGTATCAAGGGCAAGTTGGCTCCTCGTTACATTGGTCCTTTTCGCATTCTCGCTAAACGAGGAGAGGTTGCCTACCAATTGGAACTACCCCCACATCTTTCTCGAGTTCATGATGTCTTCCACGTCTCTCAACTCAGGCGTTGCTTCTCGGATCCCATCCGCGGAGTGGACCACGAAACGCTTGATCTCCAAGATAACCTCACATATCGAGAGTATCCCATTCGCTTTCTGGATCAAGCAGAGCGTGTCACTCGACGTCATAACATCAAGTTTCTCAAGGTTCAGTGGTCTCATCATTCCGAGAGAGAAGCTACTTGGGAGCGAGAAGATCGTCTCCGACTGGAGTACCCCACCTTCTTTCCGCCTACTCCTGAATCTCGGGACGAGATTCTTTCGAGTGGAGGCGAGTTGTCACAACCCTAGTTCTGGTATGCACTAGGTTAGTCTTGTTGTTTGCATCATGTTAATTTTCAAATGAAATTGAATTGAGGACTTGTGAAACCCTCAGAAACCCTTTTTGAAAATGACCCAAACAAAAATTGCTCCAAAAGGTCCAAAAAAATGTTCATGTTGCTCTCTGAAAATATTGGTTAGAGATAAAAATCAAACCAATATTATTAGGAGCTCATAACTATTTATTTTGGGCATTTGGAATTAATGCAATAGTTATTTGCTTGGATATATATTTATTATATATTTTATATATGTCCAAAATTCTGATTCTTATTTTGAGGGGCTTGGATTAATTCCTAGGTCCCTGCAAAATAAAAATGTCAGAAGAAAATAATTGATTTAGTTTAGAAACTAAATCAAAACATAATTGCAGAAAATAGAAAACAGAACAAACAAAGAAAAGGAGAGGAAGCAACTTACCTCTGCTGGCCCAGCACAGTGCGGCCTGGCCGGCCCAGCTGGCCAGCCCAGCCCGCCTGGCTCCCCTGTCGTTTTCCTCGCGCCAGTAGGCAGGCGCGTGGCCGACGCGCGCGCACGGCGAGTGCGCCACGCCGCCAGCTGCCTGCCTGCTTCCCCGGGACAGCACGACGCCTTGAAGCTTCTCCGCGGCGCCGCCCCGATCCCCTGGACGCTTTTCTCCCCCCTCCTGCCCTCTCCCTCGCTCTTTCTCGCACCCCCCCGAACGCCGCCGTCGCTGTCGCCCGCCTCTGCCGTGGCCACAGGCCACCCCACGACCAGCCAAGGTGCCCGAGAGCTCCGCCACCTCATCCCCGACCTATCCGACGAGTCACACGTCGCCGGACGCCCTGAGGAGCTGCCACCGTCATCTTCTTCATCGCCGGCCATCGGAGATCCCCTCCGCCGCCCTGCTCGCTCCGGCCCTCCTCCGAGCCCTCCGCCTGCACCGCTGCGATCGCCGTGAGCTTCTCCCTCGAACCCTGCCCTCCGTTTCGCCGTTCTTACGCCGTAGCCATGCCACCCAGCGGACCTGAGCAGTTGCGCCGCCGTGTCTCCTCTCCACTGTGGCTAGAGCCACCGTGGCTCGCAACTTGGCGTGTCACTGCATTTGCCACACTGCCAGGAGCCCGTAGCACCCCTCCGTTAGCCTCCCCATGCCCTGAAGCGCCATTTCCGACGAGGCCCGAACTCAGGCGCCGCCGCGAGCTCGTTTCCGGCGAGCTCCGGCCGCCCTAGCTGCTGCTGCTTGTTGGAATGGATGCGGGTGAGCTCCAGCTCCCCGTAGATGGTCTCCGCTGCGCAAAAGACCCCCGGAATGGAAATCCCGACGCCCTCCGCCGCGTTTGCTGCCGCCGGCGGCTAAACGCCGGCGTGTTAGCTGGGGTTTGACCAGGATTTGACCCCCTGGGTCAATGACAGGCGGGCCCCACCCCTTCAGTTAGTTGACTGTTTAGTTTAATTAAGTAATTTTGGTTAATTAGATTAGCCACTGACAATTGGGCCCTGCCCTGCTGACTTTCTGTTAGGATTAGTTTAGTGTTAATTAACTCAGTTAATTAACTGAGTCACTGACCAGTGGACCCCACTGTCAGGTTTGACTCTGGACCAGCCCTTTGACCTGCTGACGTCATGCTTGGGTCATGCTGACGCAGTATTCCAATTCTGGTATTTAAATAAATCTTAAATGATTTATTTATTTCAGAAAATTGTTTAAAACTTCAAAAAATCACAGAAATTCAACCGTAGCTCAGAATGAAATAATTTATATATGAGAAATGATCAGAAAAATATAAGGAATCCGTTTATGGCATTTTCATGCATGTTTAACCAACTTATACTTGCTGTATAGGTGAAAACGCATAAATGGTACTTTTAAATGTTAATTTTGGAATTGCATTTGAACCCTTGGTTCAAATGGACTTCTTTCAAATAGAATGCTAGTTGCATTAACTCAAATAACATCACATCTTCATGCCATGATCATGTATCATATTGTTGCATATGCTTGTGTTTGATTGTCGGCACCGTTCTTCTCGATAGGTCCAGCTTCGGAGACCGATCCAGAGTACCTGTCAGAGGAGCAGTGCTCTGCACGTTGTCTTACCACGCAAGCAAACCCCCTTGTTCATTCCGATACAACCCCTCTCTCGCTCCTGCTCCCTGTTATTGCATTAGGACAACAACGACTTCAACTGCTACGTTATGCTGCGGTAGTTGAACCCCTTCCTCTGCATGACCTGTCATTCCACAGTAAATAGTTGAAACCCACTAGCATGTGTAGGAGTTGATTGAAGCCATGTTGTGATCTTACCATGCCTTGCTTGCTATTGCTTAGAGTGTGTCAGGTCTGATTCATCGGGAATGAATTGGAGTGCAATGATATGTTCTGATGCTGAGGGTTAAGCGTGTGAACACGATTTGGTAAAGGTAGTGGTGAGAGGCCATGTAGGAGTACATGGTGGGTTGTCGCACTGGAACCGTCCCTAAGAACTGAGTTCTGTGTATGTTGTCCAATGACCAGCTACTACCACGCATTGGAATGCTTAAGTGCCCCTCTCGACTTATTAACCGACTTGGTCTCTGTCCAGGAGTTGCAACTAGTTTCTGGTGTTTGTAGGTAGTGTTAGTAGTCTACCAAGTGGCACTCGGCCAGTGGGCTTTGGACAGACTAGGCACCGTGGCACGGTGTACCAAGCGTAGATCCACTCGGCGAGGTGGGCTTGGGAACCCTGCGCACATCATTTGGGGCCGTGAGCGACACCCCGGCCGGATCTCCTTACGGATGGAACCCGAATAGGCGATAAACCTGGACTAGAGTCTTGTGTGGTTAGTCAGGTCGTGGCCGACACCCTCGCCAGGCTTCCGCTTGAAGGTTGCCGAGATACACGAGATGTACATGGCGGTAAGTGGCGAGAGCGTGTGTGAAGAAGTACACCCCTGCAGGGTTAACATGATCTATTCGAATAGCCGGGTCCACGGTTATGGACTTCTTCGATGCTTACGTGGTACATAGACAACTTGAAGTGGATACTCTAAAATACTCAAGACAAGTGTGAGTGCTATGGATGGCCTTCTCGTAGGGAGACGGGGATGAATCCATAGTGGTGTATTGTGTGGTGCTTAGTGGACTCGTGTGCGCCACCTCAAAGTTACCAGCAATCGTAGTACAGGATAGCCACTGAGTCAAAGCTGGCTTGCTGCAACTAAACCCCACTTTGCCATCTTGATACAAGTGCATGTATGATAGGATCTGATGTAAGTCTTGCTGAGTACCTTTGTACTCATGTTTGCTTAATTTATGTTTTGCAGATGAGATTGATGTCTCACTAGTAGTTTCGCTTGGACTTCGACAAGTAGCTTGTACCTCAGCTACGTTCTTGGACGAGTGTTGTAGATAGTCAGGCTCTTCAGCCTTTTTCATTTGTAGATGTCTGTACTCAGACATGTTGTGCTTCCGCTTGTTGCTTCTATGCTCTGAATGCCGGGTCGTGAGACCCATGTTTGTAATATTTGGCTCCTCGGAGCCTAATGAATAAATACTTTGTTTATTAGAGTCTTGTTGTGATGCCATGTTGTATTTGCACATATTGAGCATATTGTGTGTATGTTATTGAAATGCTTGGTATGTGTGGGATCCGACACCTAGTTTTTTACCCTTGGTAGCCTATCTTACAGGGAAATGTCTTCTAGTGCTTCCACTGAGTCTTGGTAGCTTGCTACTGCTCCGGAACACTTAGGCTGACCGGCATGTGTCCTTCTTCGTTCCTGTGTCTGTCCCTTAGGGGAAATGTCACGCGTTGTTCCTTTAAGTCCTTGTAGCTTGCTACGACTTGGGTTCATACGTTGATGACCGACACGTTCGTTGCTGGGTCATGAATGCCTGTCTCTGTAATTTAGTGCCACTTTTGGTTTATAACTGGTCATGTCGGCCCGGGTTCTCTGTCATATGGATGCTAGCGACACTATCATATACGTGAGCCAAAATGCGCAAACGGTCCCGGGCCAGGTAAGGTGGCACCCGTGGGGATACCGTGCGTGAGGCCGCAAAATGATATGGTGTGTTACATGCTAGACCGGTGTGACTTAGGATCATGGTCCCGACACACGAAAACGCACCCTGGGGTTCATCGGTCGTGGAAATCACTCTCTGACCCCAAAACGGTGGGTAATAGTCCATGAAACGGGTCAGAATCGACAAAAATCGCGAGTGCTGATGACTGACACGAAAACGCACCCCTGGGTTCGTCAATCCTGGAAATCAATCCGGGACCCCAAAATAGTGAGTAATAGTCCACAAAACACGCCAGAATCAGCCAAACCCACGGGTGTTGATGACCGACACGTAAAGGCACCCCGGGTTTCGTCAATATTGAAAATCACTCCGGGAC
>LR738714.1:3004948-3027735 GCA_902687465.1 Secale cereale | reverse complement strand
ACACTCGAAGTTTTGACCGATTCTGACCCGTTTCGTGGACTATTACTCACCGTTTTGGGGTCCCGAAGCGATTTCCATAGTTGTTGAACCCCAGGGTGCGCTTACGTGTCGATTATTAGCACTCGCGGTTCTGGCCGATTCTTGCCTCTTTCGTGGACTTTTACTCACTGTTTCGAGGTCCCGGAGTGATTTTCAATATTGACGACCCTCGGGGTGCCTTTACGTGTCGGTCATCAACACCCGTAGTTTTGGCCGATTCTGGCCTGTTTTGTGGCCTATTACTCACTGTTTTGGGGTCGCGGAGTGATTTCCAGGATTGGAGAACCTAGGGGTGCGTTTTCTTGTCGGTCATCAGCACTCGCGGTTTTTGTCGATTCTAACCCGTTTCGTGGACTATTACCCACCGTTTTGGGGTCCCAGAGTGATTTCCACGACCGATGAACCCCGGGGTGGGTTTTCGTGTCGGTCATCAACACTTGAAGTTTTGGCCGATTCTGACCCGTTTCGTGGACTATTACTCACCGTTTTATGGTCCCGAAGCGATTTCCATAGTTGTTGAATCCCAGGGTGCGCTTACGTGTCAGTTATCAGCAATCGCGGTTTTGGCCGATTCTGGCCTCTTTCGTGGACTACACTCCAGGGGCTCTGGACAAAAAACACAATGCTCCCAAGAAATAGGCATTTTGAAACACTAACTTTGTTTTTTCTATAGTGCTTCTCAGGTGTCGTTTCTTGATAATATTTTACACGCACTTAGAACACCCGACCATCTTTGGTACCAATATGTTTTTCTAGATTTATCGATTCTATTATATTCTTTCAATTTTACTGTTCACACGAGAACATATGAGCCCGGGTGGAGAAATGTCGTGTCAAGGAATAAAGTATCTTTCTACACAAAAGTTGTTGGGATTCTAACATTTTCATTGGTCCGCGTTACACTCTACTAACAGTCTTATTTGATGTTATCTTTTATCGGCCTTAGGTGCTCAATGTCGGGCTAGCAGAAACCTCGTTCTCTTCTCCCCGGGGTGGCGGTGTCTAGTGGCCAAGACGAAGGGGCTGGCCGGAGATAGGGCCCCCCATGATCCAAATTTGCGCATGTATGTTAGTGTTTTGTGCTTTTAACCTTTCGGCTTTTATGAAAAATACATCTATTAATGTAATTTGGCCCCGTTGTCAAAAGTTTGAGTCATTTTATTCTTGGCTCCGCGGCCGCGGCCCACCTTTCGCCAAGCTCCATCTCACTAACCACATAACATGTGTTCTCCTCCTCTTGAAGCCGCAGCTACTCTGCCCTAAGCAATGGACGTCCATCCGCCCGAAACTCCACACCTGCCTTTATACACTGCAATCCTCTTCAAGGTGACTTTGTTCAGGGTGCATGTCAGCCTTTCGATAAAATGTTAGTGCACAAATGTTCTGATTGGATTATGACTACTCACTACACACAACGGGTGGTTGTTGAACTGCTGAGAAAACAAGTGCAAGGGGGAGGGGTGCTCAATGCATTCACAACACATTACTCCCCTAGGCCCTAGAGCTCGTGAGCAGACCTTGTTAGCTACTCCTAAAAGGCACCAATTTGCCAGCAGGTAGAATAGTGAGTCTTTAGTACCAACAGGCAACAGGTAATGCAAAGATCAAAATGGTTATTTAACATTCTTGTCGTTGCTATTATATCAGACATATCTATTGTTTCTTTATTGCTTAATTAGAATCTTTCTCTTGAATTGCATAAGATATTACTTCTTTCAAATCGACAAAGAATAGATCTTAACTGGCGATGGAGACGTCAAATATTCCTCACGTAGCTCATGTGGATGGAACACGAGTAATTAACAAGGTTTACGTGGCTCCGGCGAGGGAGGGGCGATGACAACGGCGAACCTTTGGCTCGCTCTGCTTGTAGTCGTCGCTAGGTAGTCCACGAACCTAGTTGTAATATCTATTGCCTCTGGTGTTCTTTATACCGCCATGATTGAAGATGAATAGATTGGAAGTTTCTCAAAAAAAATCATATGATAAGTACAAGAAAATGCGTCAAATCATTGCAACCGCCATAATGACAATTACATTTTGGACTTACCACCTCCATGTATGGGATTGGGGTGACACAATTATTCTCATTTTTTTTATCATTTTGTAAGTAATATGGATTAGTAAGAAACCTTGGTGACATGTTTTAAACATGCTGAAAATATCATTGCTTCCATTGGTTCTAGGTTCTCAACCTTCAAATATATTTTGTGACCAAACATGCGTACATGCTTTCTTATTTGACTATGTTTCATATTCTTTGGCATTGATGGGATTCTTGTTGATCTCTTAATTGCAAGAAGGAACATTTACCTGTTCTTAAAGATCCTAAAACATCTCAATAACTATTTCAATGAATGGTGGTTATGCTTCCAGTACATGTTGACCTTGATTACCATACATGAATTGATGTTTTTTTTTTTTTTTTGACATGATGAATCTATGTTATGCTTCCAGTATAATGTTGCAAACTTCCTCAAAATGTTTGTTTGCATTCCATTAACACGATCTCCTAACTTTAGTAGCAACAATCCATTCACATCATTGCAACATGTCGAGTCCATAATTGCTGTGTTTTGCATGCTCCGCTGATTAGTTTTATGTATACTATGTTTTCAAAGATGTGATGAGGTGTAGAAAGAATCCGGTCTTCATGTTTGGAGATATTAAATATTGGCTACACCAAGATACAAGGAAAAAAAATCCATTACAATGTGTGTTCCGGCTACTCTTTGTATATTGACAACGGTTTTGATGCATTTACTCTTTGTACATTGTGTATCATTTCAGTTATCCCAAAGTTGGAACCTGCAGTGTTGCAGAAATTTACTCTTCATTCATAGTTACATTGAAAATTAACAATGATGGATGATGCGTGCACAAAGTGTATATATATAGGACAATACGTCAGGATATAATTCGGCGTCGCGGGATTGCGCAAGATCTTGTGGAACCCTGCAAATAAAAAATCTGAATGACTAGGACATTTGGCAAGCACATTGGAACGGACATCAGAATATCAATTTGAAGCTAATACATCATTTATTCCTTACCTCATGCAAAAACTTATGTCTGCATAGTAGACTGATTTTACTTACAATATACCGCTCAAGAAACCCCTACAAAGTGATGAACAATTTGATAAGTGTCTTCCAGGTGATAATAGTAACACAAGTCAACTGTCAACTGAGGGCATAAGTTACCAGAATCCAGAGGGCGCATTTTCCTTTTTCCTGCATTCAAAACAAGAACAATCAACCAAAAAGCAGAAATCATTCCGAGATCATGTCCAATGATAAACACTAGGATGTAACTATTGAATGAAAGCAATATACAAGTGGCATTTTATTGGCCCAGATATCCGCGTCGAGGCGAGGGTCGGAAACGGGAGAGCTTGCCTTGCCCCTGGTACTCATATATATTTCTGAACATCATTGGGTACCCTTTTTTGTAATGAAACTGGTAACACTTCTTACAGCTGGACAGTTCGATTTCCCACTATGGGCCTAGAAATATGGTTTGTTGTCAAAGAACCTCTTATCACGATAAACTCTTCTTGCCCAAATTTTAGGCTGCTAGGAACCTTTCATTCGTATACACAATTAGGGAACTGTAAACCCCTCGATTTGAAAGTTCTCTTATACCGGTTGTATTACTGTACTAAGTAATAACACTTGTTAGTATATCATTTACAAGACTAGTTTGCATGACATACGACAATAAGCAACTAAGGCCAGACACTCTGAATGAAGACTATCTTAGGTCTTGAGTTTTCTCCTTTTATATATATATTCTATGGTATACGAGGAGTCCTGAATTATTTTTCTATTTCACTTACGTGACATTTCTAAGGGAATGTACAGCCCTGTAAGTTTGCCACTTCAGCTATTCAATACAAATACACTGTTGAACAACAACCTCACCAATCAATAAGCAAAATAATAATAATCAAAAGTATGTTTCTGGAATGGAACTTTTTTGGAGAACATGTTTCTACACGGAAACTAATACTGTGCACCAATAGCTGGGCAATATCTGTGTTTCACAATTCATCTCAGTCATACCATTGACCAGCATATCAAAAGGAATAAACATATGGATCAGTTGTAAAGGAAGGGGACAGTGAAAGTCGCCCACTATTTTGCACAAGTAGTCTAATATTAACTGTAACGGCGGCCATAGCTATTTACAAATTAGATAACAAGTTAAATAAGAAACTTTTATGAATTCTCACTTTTTTGTTCCTACAAAGGCATTGGTGATGTCATCAGCCGTTGGATTCCCGGTGAATTCAGCTAGCAAATCATATTTCTCTCCATTAGGTTCATCAACCCTTCGATAAATCTCATATTTATTTGGATAAGCCATCCTGTATCAATAATTCAACCAAACTGTAATGACTGAAATTTATCGAACTGTCGGCACCATTAGCAGAAGTATGATACTTTGGAGAACAAAAGTAAGAGAGATAACCTTAAAGCGCCCATGATAGGATAAAATGTACCAGCATAGAAGAGAAGCCGGAAAGAATAACAAGTCTCAAATGATGCAGCATACTGAAGCCTCACATCTCTTCCCATTGTCTTCAACGTGAAAACCAAGAAACAGCTGAATACTAGCTATCATGCTATGATTAAGTGGAACGTATATGGAGCACTTACTTGCATTACGCCACTTGATGCAGGCATGTCCTGTAAATGTAAATTTCAGAGATATTAAGGTTTGCTATGACGATGCCAAGAAACAATTTCTAACCTGGTTGGATTTTATTTCTAGAGCACTCCTTCCCAAGGATTATATGAGCAAAAATCTCTTAGAGACATGTCATGTGTGTGTGTGTGTGTGTGTGTGTGTGTGTGTGAGAGAGAGAGAGAGAGAGAGAGAGAGTTAGTATGCACCTAACCTTCAGGCGAGGATTTACAAGAATCACAGGTCTGTCACCAGCAGCATCAGTCATAGCTCTCATATCCTGCAAAACTCTAATATGATACTACAGATCGAGAAGGGTATATGCTCTATAACTAGGAAAAAAAAATACTAAGACATAGAATATTTACATCAATTATGCAGTTTCCAACAGCATTCTGGGGAGCAATGAGAACAAACATGTCATCTTCTTTATCAACCTCACTAGCACCTGTAATCAAATTAAACATACTAGTATACTTAAAAATAAACAGAAACAGCAAAAAAACAATAAAATGCACCACCAAAAAGAAACAGCAGAAAACAATAAAAGGCACGACCAATAACAGGCAAAGCTACAGCCAAGGACAAGATGATCTGCTGTCTCTGGAGCATTGCCACACAGCGGGCAGAGCACGCTGAAAGGCCAACCCCTTGTCAAAAGCGTATCCGCCATGAGAATGCGGCAACGCAGCAGCAACCACATGAAAAACCTGCATTTTCCTTCCGTCTTCGCCTTCCAGATGGCGTCTGGGTGGACATCCACCGGAGAGAAAGAGCCCTGGAATTAGATGGAGTAGGCCGAGGCCGCGGAGTAATACCCATCCACCTACCATCTCCACGCAAATGAGTCCTGCACGGTGGGCTGAGGGGAGACACCAGCGAGAAGTACCCAGAGTTGCGCGTACTCCTGGACCTGATGTTCCGTGGATATACTCCGAAGGGGCCAAGCCCAACTGTTGTCCTTTTTTTTGGAACGTAAAGCCCAGCTGTTGTCCTGAAGCGCCCTGAAGACCGAGATGCCTTTGCGCTTAGTAAGCAGGAAGAGGCTTGGGGTGAACTCCCTTGGCACCCGACTACCAAACCAGCGAGATGTCCAGAATTTGGCCTTGTGGCCATCCCCAATGGAAATTGAGACCGAGGATGCAAACAGCTCCCGGTCAACCGCACTGTTGGGCGAAGACGTCCCCACCCAAGGCTTCTCCTAGTCCATCCAGTCAAACCACAGCCATCTGAGGCGCAGCGCCTGCTGAACTTCTCAATATCGTTGACGCCCACTGAGGCACTTAGGCCTGCACACCGGCACCCAGCTGACTAAGCAATGCCTGCCATTGCAAGCATCTTGAGGGGGGAGTTGAGCATACGGTTTAATGGTTGCGCGTGTGTGTGTGTGTGTGTTTGAGACATAATGGTTGTGTGTGTGTGTGTGTTGTGGTGCTGTGGTGTTTGACTCATAAGGCCCATGTAGAGTTCATATGTCTATAGCAATGAGAGTAATAAAAAATAGAAAGAATCCACAAAATTTCTCCCATAACCAACACTTAAATTCATTTTCAGCATTCTTCAGATGAAACTAAGTAGCCATCATTTATTTTATTCAATGCTATCAAATGTATTAATTTAGTGAATGACGAACCTACTGCTCCAATATTGATGAAGGCGCCCATCGCCCCATAGTCACCCCAGTCCATGATTTCCAATATTTTTCTGGTTCCAGCAAGCTGAAGTGGAATACCAGCAAATGCGCCTTGGCCCATGGAGCCTTGAACACAGACCTGATAAGAAGTCAGCAGTCTCATGTTGTGTCATCAAAAAAGGCAGTGTGCGGGTGGAGGTATATGGATGAATACCGAATGTATGCACCTTGACACGCTTTCCATCATCAGCAAAGGTAAGAGATAATTCTCTTACAAGTTCCATGAGGGTTCCTATACGATAAACATCCTGAAGATAAAAAAGGTTTGATTGACAGTTGAAGCCAGTAAAAAAGATATGTAAGCTTGTGTGCTCTTACCATTTCAGGGTTAAGCTCCGGAATATTGATATCTATCTGCATGTTTGAATAAAAGTAGACAGTGATCAAGAAAAATGTTTTCCCGGAAAGCACATGAAGCAAAAAAAAAAAAGGTGAAAGCACTACAAGGTTCAGTCACAATGATGAATCCCAAGTACATATTACTCCCTCTAGGTTAAATATATGCAATATAAAGAGAACTGTACTGAAGTTGCCTCAGTGAATAGTTTAGTCAGTGAGTTCTGATTTCAACCTTCAACAGAGATCTGAAATAAATTGAAACATAAGTGGCAACCTGCAACCGAGTCTTTTTATCTTCAATAGCACGCTTTGTAGCTTGTATCACATCGTCGTAAAAGTATTTCCTGATCTCTCTGGAGTGTGGAATGTTATTTAATCTCGTTGGAATGCCACGCCACTCCTGGCAGAAAGCATTTAGACATACATTAATAGAAGAGATCTAAGTGGACACACTTCACTTTAAGACATCACACATAGAATAAAATGGCTAACTATATTACATGTACCTTTTTTGAAGCTGCTGAGTCTGGTGGTTTTCCTGTTCAATGAAGAGTTTGAGCAAACAATGAGAATGGGAAAGCTGGCATAGTAAAAAAAAAAAGCTAAAAAGCTTTGCCTGATTATATACTACTCCCTCCGTCCCATAATATAAGAACGTTTTTAACACTACACTAGTGTAAAAAACGTTCTTATATTATGGGACAGAGGGAGTAATAAAGAAGAGAACATAATTAATAATCAACTCCCCATCATTTAGAAATCCTGGGCCCCGCTAAGCTGCAAAATCTTCATATGGATTGTAATCCAAAAGAGACGTTGGATCTTTCATCATAAAGCAAGGAGAGGTCTGCAACATAATGAGATATCCATTTGCTGCCGGCTTTCAGAAGATTTCAGTCACTTATTGGTGGGGTATTCAGTGGTCAACCTAATTTGGGCTGAAGCCCTATCATAATTCAACCGCAAGTTAACCCGTAGGGGTTCCTTTTTGTGGCCGGCCTAGTTTGGTAACTTGCCTTTTGGTCGAACGTTTACTTTCTCTGTTTGGGTCCTGTTGTTTTATCTTGTGGTCATGTCATTCGTGGCATTGTAAAAGTAAAACTATCTTTCTCCTCTAATATTTACATGCAGCTCTCTTGGCTCTTGCATGGTCTTGCTAAATAAATGATATACCGATTCTTGACATATTAGCTACAACTGATAGCATATTATCGTTAATTTAAAATAATATTAGCACATTCTAAAAGATGGATATTAGCTCAAAGTGAGATGCAAAAAGATTTTAAAAAAGTGCAGCTTCAAAATAACGTGAAATGGACTGTTCTTAAGCAAATGGACAGATCGGTTGATCTGGTGGAGTTACATGATAGTGGTTATGAATGACAGCAGAGGAGTAGAAGAAGACATTAGTGTGGAACTTTATTTATGCTCTGACCGTTTGTCTTGGCCAACTTGTTTCCTGAAGCATTCGTACAAATCTTCTCTAACATGGATTCTATTTCATGAAAAACGACTTCCACTGGGCGATTTCCATCAATCTACATTGCAGATTGAAGGAACAATTGTTACTTCTGATTTACTATCTGGATCACTGCTATGATAGTAGCTAGAAATACACAAGAACCTGGTTAAGCAAATTTGAGTATGTCGGAATAACAGCTTCAGAATTTTGTTTGTAAGTCTCAAGACGCGATTTAACCTGCAGAAGAAAGAAGGCTCTTATGGTTCAGAATGTTTCATGGAAACGATGCCAGCATATGCAATCACAATGTCATAAAGAAATGGGAGGGAAGGGGGTACGGTATGTAATGGGAAGGTTTGAGTCCTGTCAGTTCAATTGTATAATTCAACTTTGTCTTCTGTAAATGATAGTAAAATTTTAAACAGCACAATATTTTTACCCTGATGTGTCTTAGAAGTTTACAAAAAGCACTGAGAATGTACGGCTAGCTGAAAGAGGGGGATTAAATGATGTAAAAATACCTAAAAAATATTAATAATACCACCCAAGTCAAACCTAGATATACAACACTTCGAACCTCAGATAACTAAAGCATACATAATATATTTTTCCTCTAGAGTAAGCAGGAGCGTATCATAAAGAGAAGTTATAGTACAGATCAGGAACAACAATAGGAAAAAGAATTACTTAGCAGCTGTGGCCTGCAATAAATAAACACAGATAGTAGTAACTAACAGAACATAATTACAACCAAGTTTCTAAGCAACCTGCACCTGCCAAACTATTTGATGTTCAAATCTACGTGATGACAGAACGAAAGGAATTTGCACAAATCGAATTCTTAAATGGAGCCCCAAGCTCTCAAACTAGCATATTATATTTAACAAGATAGATACATCTATAAACCTTACCAAGGATGACAAAACAAGTAAAAGAATACTTAAGCGGACAACAACATAAACCTTTTCAAATGTATCATCAGATCGTGTAATAAGCCTGGAAGATATCTCCTCATTCTCTGGGGGAAAGTTCTTTACATGGTAAATTTTGCCCGTTACAGGATCCAGTCTTCTTCCAACACATCTATCGATTAGATTGTCATCAGGAACCTGAATTTATAAACAAAATGAAACACGAGAGGTCAAAGATATCTGTGGTATACAGTGTTTGGGGTTGACATCAGGAAACTGAACTTGAAAACAACATGAAACACAAGAGATCAAAGATATCTGCGGCACACAATGTTAAGAGCAAGGGAAACAAAATGCACAGTATTTGATTTCAAGATACAAATACTGAAGTTAACACAAAGAAGAATCAGATTAAGTTCAAAAAAAAAAGAGAAGAATAATCAGACTATTATGCATCACACTGATTCCGAAAATACATAGCTAAATGTATAACTGCTATCAGTTTGAATGTCACACACCAACAGACTTTTAAAAGATAAGGTAAGGCACAACTACTTGATATGAATTCCCACTAAATGAATTGGTGAAGAATGAGGCTTATTTACAGTTGCAAAAGGGCAGACCTGATCAATTTGCTTAATTACTAATTTATTCTCAGTCACTAGCTTCCCTGTTGTCACAACAAAAGTTACCGGATTCACCATAATGTACGTCTAGGGTTATAATTTGACCTGGTTATGACCCCTAGTCTGCGGCATGGCATTCTTGTGCAGTTTCGAAGGAAAAATGCAGTACTGTGTCCACAGTCCTGTATAACAACCTGGACGTACCACATTCTGGGAGAATATTGGGACAAGCATATTATACTAGTCCCTCCGTTCCGAATTAATCGACGCAGCCTCTATACAATGTAAAATGGACATTGTATAGAGACTGACACTGTATAGAGGCTGCGTCAATTAATTCGGATCAGAGGGAGTAGCAAATTTACTTCATAAAACTACTAACAAGTTGGAGAATCAGAATTCATGAAACTGAAGTACCATGATGAAGCTCGTTCAAACATCCTTTCTTTCTAAACATTTTGATCTATCAGAATGGGAACAAAATGCCTATTGAGATAAGCATGATCGACAAGGTCACAACGCGATATTAAGATGTTAAAGGCAAATATGAAGCACGTGTCAGTTGATAGTAAATGCCATAAATGGTCAAAAATGACTATTTCCACTTTTCCAGTACAATGCATGTATGCAGTCTTAAAATGGTAAAAAATGGCTTACTTCCAGTAAAATGAATATATCTGGTCTTATTTTCAGACTTTCAAGACTTTGTGCTTGAGCATAACTCCTTGGGTACCCATCAAGAAGCCACCCTCTTTCTCGCACATCAGGCTGTGATAGTCGTGAGACAACCATCTATATGAAACAACAACCACCATTATTAGCTCACAGAATTCTACCAGCTACAAAGAACCTCTGAGAATTGAGCCACATACATCCGTCACAACTTGATCCGGGACAAGCATGCCACTGTCCATATATTCTTTTGCTTTCTTGCCTATATCCGTGCCAGAAGATACTTCGGCCCGTAGAAGATCCCCAGTTGATATATGAACCAAACCATACTAAAAGAAATTAAAAAGAAAAAAGAGTTTCAGAACAGAGCAGGCTATTGATCAATAAGCCAAAACCAGAGGTAAACATTAAATGAGTACAAGGCGGATTAATCTGTCAACTACTTTCAGATACATGTACGAGTACATCGTTCAGCAAGAGTCTTTCTCCGCAATTCAGATTTGCATTAGGTTTATTATTAACACTGACGGCATCTGCATTTTTGGGCGCAGACAGAATAGGAAGAAATCCAAGCAATGGTGTTCTATTTTTCTGACCTTCTCGACAATCATGCGGCACTGCGTGCCCTTTCCCGACGCGGGCGCCCCGGAGATCATCACCTTCAGTGGCGCCCCCGTCCCCCGCGCCGGCGCCGCACCCTCCGCTGCCCGGCATGGCAGGAGCAACCCCTGCCAGAGCCCCATGGGAAGCGTATGAATCATAGCGATGTGCTATCGCGAGCAGAGCACGACGCCGCGGATTTAAGCAGCGCGGAGGAAACAATAATGTACGAACCCTGGGCTTGGGGGCGGCGGAGGCGGCGGAGGAGACAGCCTGGGCGGTGGATGCCGGGGGCGAGCGGCGGGAGAGCGAGCCCGAGAGGAGGCGGGCGGCGCCGGGGCCGCGGTGGATCGCCGGCCCGGCGAGAGGAGGAGTCGTCGTGGCCGTGGCCGCCGGGGAGGATGCCGCCATCGTCGTGGCGGAAGAGGGCAGTGTGTGTGTGGAGGGAAAACGGAGTTCCCAGGATTGGAGTCGCGCGGCTTCAGAGTTCGGACGCGTCACCACCCGACTCCCCACCCCCAGTCGCCCGCGGTGGGTCCTGCCCACCTCGCAGCTCAGCACCCTTTCACTCGTTTAGGGCGTGTTTGGTCAGACCATCTCTAGCAAACCCCGTAAAGAACCCCGACCCGTAAAATAACCGTCAAAATGCGGGTCGGTGCAGAAAATTCCGTCCGAACAAACCCCGCAAACGCGTCCAGCCCGTAAATATTTTTGAGGGGCGCGGTAAAATCTCGACCCCAACCCATAAATACGCGGGTGCCCGACCTCCGGCCCACCGGTGCCTTGCATATAGCAAGAGCGGTTGGTGGGGAGGACATTTCAGCTTGCGCTTTTCCCCACCTACCACCTCCCCTCCCCCCTCGCCCCGCCGCCGCCTACGATACCGGCGGGGATCACGCTGAAAGGCCGGCACACACACGAGGTTGCCCTCCGCCACCCCTCCTACGTTGGCTGGCCGAAAAGTCGTAGATCTGCGGCTGTTTGTCGCGGATGGCCGGATTTGGCTTTTTCGTCTGCCGGTGGCTGCGCCAAGCGATGGAATGGTCGAGCAGCACCCCACGCAGCCCCGACAAAGCCCCATCGCCGCATGCAGGTACGGGTTCGTCCTGTCGCCGCCGCCGACGGTTTGCGGGCATGGATTCGGCCGGCCGGCCGCCGGGCTCGGCGCTCGCGCAGCGGCTCTGCGGCTCACCGATGCCGCTCATACAGTGCGATGACTGCACGCGGACAGTGCTACGGCTAACTTCGGACACGCCAAAGCACCCCGAATGGGTGTTCTTCAAATGCGAAAACGACGGGGTATGTGTTGCTTTCATTCGGTTTTGGCACCGTTTTCTTTGGTTCAATTGCGATAGCTCATTTCGAACATCGTCATGTGTGCAGGAAGATGGATGCTCATTTTGATTTTGGGAAGGCGAATACATTGATTTATTGATAGAAAGAAACTTAATAGATGTTCGTGCACTCCTAAATATAATCGAAGCTAATGATGCGGCTGCATGTGCAGCTAGGGAAGAAAGTAGAGGGGAAGAAACATCTACTTCTTTACAACCAAAGGAGAAGAATGAAGAATGCAAAATTAAGAATCCGCAGATCAACAACGAATGCATGGAGAAGATATTGGTCCAACTAGTGGGAACAGTTATGGAAGTTGGAAATTTTCTAAAATGCATAATTGTGGTTCTTGTTTTCTTTGGTCTTGTTATTCTAGCAAAGATTTGGCGATGTCATATGTATCCAATGTTGTTGAAAAAGCAAAGAAATGTATTATCTTGTGTCAAATTGAAGTGCAAATTCCAGATTTACGGGCCGGCGGGAGCGGCGCCCGAGCAGACCCCGCAAAGCTGACCCGCAAAAAGGCATATTCCGCGAATATCCTTTTTTACGAGTCCTTTTTGATGGGTCTGCCCCTGCGCCCGCCCGCGTCGGCCTGCAAAATCGTTTTTTCGTGAACCGCAAACGCGTTTTGCGGGTCGGCATTATACGGGGTCTGCTAGAGATGCTCTTAGAGCATCTCCAATAGGCGTGTGATATTAGCGCCGCGCTGAAAAAACCGGGTTTTCATTCCGGGCACTCCAGCGGAGACGGAAAAAACGCGCGCATGGCATAAGTGGTTCAGCGTGCGGAGCGAAATGACATCGCGCACCGCTTATTTCGTGCACCCGCTCCCGCGCACTGCACACTCGAGCGCATGTGCCGCGACTTCACCTACCTCCATATCCAAGCGCTAGCGCCACCACCCGCACCTCCCCATTTCCTCCGGCAACCCGACAGCGGTTCCCCGGCCTATCCCCGCGTCGTCGCTGCTTCCTCTACCTCCCTCTAGTCGCCACCGCCCGTCGAGCGCATCATTCCTCCGACGAACAACGCCCTGTCGCCCACTGCCGCTCGGCGCCCACAAGGTGTTCGACAAAACGCTTGCAAGTAATGTATTGCTTCAACTTCACATTTTGTACATGAATTTGGTGTATGTTGTTTGTAGTTTTTATAGACTAGTTTAAATTCCATATTGTAGATGAGTTCGTCGTATGATTCTTCCGACGAAGAATTTGATATTGAAGAGGAGGAGGACCTTGCAATAATCCTAGCTATGCAAAACAATAAAAAACAAAAGCATGGTGGTTCGGTTATGGGTCGGTAGAAAATTTGGAGGGATAAGATTGATGCCGACAACAGATTGATGAGGCACTATTTTGCGGATAATCCCGTATACCCAGAGTCGTACTTCTGGCGTCGTTTTAGGATGAGCACCGAGTTGTTCATGCGCATTGCAAAGAAACTGGCTAGCAATGATAGGTTCTTTCAGTAAAGGAGGAATGCCGCCGGAGAACTCGAGCATAGCACCTTTCAAAAGGTGACAACCGCTTTGCGTATGTTGGCAATTTGGCATACGGTATTCCGGCTGATCTAGTTGATGACCACTTGGCCATGGGTGAGAGTCAAGCCATCATATGTGTCAAGCGCTTCGCAATCGGAATTGTGCAAGTGTTTGGTCTGGAGTATTTGAGAGCTCCCAGTGCTGAAGACGCCGCAAGGCTTTTGGAGATGAACAAAGCTCGCGGATTCCCATGTATGCTTGGCTCAATAGATTGCATGCATTGGAGTTGGAAGAACTGTCCTAAGGCATGGCATGGACAATTCCACGACCAGAAAAAAGGTTCTACTATAATCCTTGAAGCGGTGGCCGATCAAGAGACTTGGATTTGGCATACTTTTTTTGGAATGCCTGGATTTTTGAATGACATCAACGTTGTTAATCAGTCACCACTCATGAATAAGATTGCAAATGGTGAACTGCCACCGGTGTAATTTGCAGCGAATGGCCATACATATAACTATGACTACTATCTTGCGGATGGCATCTACGCAAAAGTGGCAAACATTTGTGAAGCCGTTGAAAAAAACGGAAGGTAAGAAAAATCTTGATTTCCACAATGCTCAGACGGCGGCTAGGAAAGATATGGGGAGAGATTTTAGGATTTTGCAAGCCCAGTTTACTATTGTGAGAGGACCTTTTCGGATCAAAAGATCCTTTGGCATATCATGGACGCTCGTGTCATCATGCATAACATGATCATGGAGAATAAGTGTGGCCAAGATTTAGACTACTCTTAGTATGAGTTGTTGGGACATCCCATGCGAGTGCGGCAGAGGGCTGCGAAGGTAGCCCGATTTGTTGCCTCCTATCATGCCATTCAACGTGCCGAAACGCATGATGATCTTCAGAAGGATCTAATCGAGGAGTGATGGGCATGGAATGACCGACAAAACGCATGATGATTTGTATGGTTGATGTTGTACGTTTGATATTGTATTGTTGAACTATTTGTTTTATTGGAAGATATAAACTATTTGTTTGAGTTGTAATAAAATTGAACTATTTATTGTTGATTTATTTTTTATGTGTTTGATCTTCTTGGTTTTGTTTGGAATATGTGGTTTGTGTCGGGTGCACGCCGTTTTTTGCAGTGCCTATTGGAGCGGCGCATGCGCATTTTTTGCAGCGGTCGCTAGAGCCAGCGCTCCGCGACACGCAAAAACCTGGCTATTTTGGTTGTATGCGTTTTTTTAGCGCGTCGTGAGTTCCGCTTCTATTGGAGATGCTCTTACCTGCATCGTTTTTTGCACTTTGCATACTTGTCATAACCAAACCTAGCTGAATATATGTAGGCAAAAAAATCAACATATGCATGTTGATTGATTGTCTGTATCCCCTCTAGCCTGCATGGCCAAAACCACAGGCATGTTGTTTGGTTGCGGCCTTATTTGAGGGGAAACACAAGTTCAGTTGTTTGGTTACATCCAGGACAGTTGTGTGGTAACCTCCTCCTCGATGTGGTGAGGCTACCAAAGGCACACATGAACAAGTAAGAACTACACTAGAGCATAAGAACAAACTTAAGCACAAACACAAGTCTTAACCACGCATCACAAGTTTTAAGCCAACATAGTACAATAAAGTTTTAAACGAAACACAAGTCTTAAACCAACAACCAACGGGAGCTCAGGCGGTCGCGGCGAAGGCGTTTGTTGGGGAACACAGTATTTCAAAAAAATTCCTACGGTCACACAAGATCTATCCAGAAGAAGCATAGCAATGAGCGGGGAGAGTGTCTCTACCAACCTCATAGACCGAAAGCAGAAGCATCTAGTGATGCGGTTGATGTAGTCGAACGTCTTCGCGATCCAACTAATCCAAGCACCGAAAGTACGACACCTCCGCGTTCAGCACACGTTCAGCTCGATGACGTCCCACGAACTCTTGATCCAGTTGAGCATCGCGGGAGAATTTCGTCAGCACGACGGCGTGGTGACGGTGATGATGAAGTTGCCGGTACAGGGCTTTGCCTAAGCACTGCAATGATATGATCGAGGTGTGTAACTGTGGGGAGGGGCACCGCACGGCTTGCGAATCAACTTGTGTGTCTATGGGGTGCCCCCTCCCCGCGTATATAAAGGAGGGAGGGTAGGAGGAGGAGGCCAAGGAGGAGGAGGCGCGCCATGGGGGGCAATCCTACTCCAAGTAGGTTTGCCCCCCCCCCCCTTTCCTATTCCTACTAGGAGAAGAGGGAAGGAGAGGGAGGAGAGAAGGAAAGGGGGGAGCCCCCTAGTCCAATTCGGTTTGGGCTAGGGGAGGCACGCGCGACACCTTGGCCTGCCTCCTATCTTCCACATCTAGGCCCATGAGACCCATTAACCCTCGGGGGGTTCCGGTAACTCCCCGGTACTTCGGTATTTTTTCGGTGACCCCCGGAACCCTTCCAGTGTCCGGATATAACCTTCCAATATATCGATCTTTATGTCTCGACCATTTCGATACACCTCATCATGGCCGTGATCACATCCGGGACTCCGAACCACCTTCGGTACTTCAAAACACATAAACTCATAATACCGATCGTCATCGAACATTAAGCGTGCGGACCTACGGGTTCGTGAACTATGTAGACATGAGCGAGACTCATTTCCGGTCAATAACCAATAGCGGAACCTGGATGCTCATATTGGTTCCTACATATTCTACGAAGATCTTTATCGGTCAAACCACATAACAACATACGTTGTTCCTTTTGTCATCGGTATATTACTTGCCCGAGATTCGATCGTCGGTATCATCATACCTAGTTCAATCTCGTCACCGGCAAGTCTCTTTACTCGTTCTGTAATACATCATCTCGTGACTAACTCATTAGTCGTTTGCTTGCAAGGCTTATTACGATGTGTATTATCGAGAGGGCCCAGAGATACCTCTCCGACACTCGGAGTGACAAATCATATTCTCAATCTATGCCAACACCACAAACACCTTCGGAGACATCTGTAGAGCATCTTTATAATCACCCAGTTACATTGTGACGTTTGATAGCACACAAGGTGTTCCTCCGGTATTCGGGAGTTGCATAAGCTCATAGTCATAGGAACATATATAAGTCATGAAGAAAGCAATAGCAGACAAACTAATCGATCAAGTTGCTAAGCTAACGGATGGGTCTTGTCTATCACATCATTCTACTAATGATGTGATCCCGTTCATCAAATGACAACTCATGTCTATGGTCAGGAAACATAACCATATTTGATTAACGAGCTAGTTTAGTAGAGGCATACTAGGGATGAAATAATGCCTAACACAAAGAACACATAGTTATGAACTAAACAAAAAGAGTAAAAACATCATGCATGCAAACGGAAACAACACAAATGGATAGATCTTACCTTCGTCTATCTTTTCTTCAACTTCAACATATTCAAAATCCAACTTCAAATCGCCTTAAATCACGCAGCCTCTAATTCTAGCAGCGAGTGAGTGATTCCCGCGGCGTCGTCGCATTCGCTGATGCAAAGTAATCAAAAGTCGGAGTGATTCCTGGGCAGCAGCAAGGCATCAGATTCCCGCTCGTGGAAATAAGCGTTGTCGCGTGGGAATCATTGCCGTGGAAATAAGCTCCGTGAAAATAAGAGCCATCTGGTCGAGCCGCGTGCAGCAGCAACAGTGAGGCCGCCTGGCCCGCCGCCTCGTCCAGAGTGCAGGGAAGGATGTCGGCCGGGGCGCGGCAACACCAACTGCGGCCGCCTCGCGCGGTGGCAGCAGGGCCCGCCTGGCCTGTCCCGTTTCCGTCCCGGCTCGAGCGTGTGGAGAAACCCATTATAGCCGGGTGGCCGCCTCCTAGGGTGACGACAGGGCCCGCCGCCTCCATCCGTGGCGGCAGGTGTCACGTCGTCTGCCGCGCCTGCCGCCACGGCCCGGGGATCCTTTTTGACAATTGTTGTCGGAGGTGGCCCTTTTTGATAAATCGATTGGGAAAGGGGTCTTTTTGGAAGAAAAAAAAAATCGGTGGCGTTGGGCTTGGCCGGCACTGGATCTCATTCCCCCGCTCGAGGTCGACCAACAGCGGCCGGTTGGGCGCGAGGCTCTCTTACCCCCGAAGTTGGGGTGAAATTACGGATCTCGTGCCACTCAGAAACAACGAAGCGTTAGGTCGCCCCCGTCTCGCACCCGCCCGTCGCCCCCATCCCCTCTCGGCGATTCTCCTAGGGTTAGCGCCGCCGCCGCCGTCGCCCCGTCTCCTTCTCCTCCGCCCCGCCCCGCCCACCTAACCCGCCGCTCGAGCTGTGGCACGGCGGCTGTTCTCCGCCGCCAAGCTAGTCGGACGGACCACCGGCCGCGCCCGCCTCCCTCGTCGGCCGCCCTCGCCCGCCCGCCAGTCGCCGCCAAGCCGCGCTCTCCCCCTCTCCGCCCCTGCGCCGCACGGTACTACTCCTCTCTCGCTCCCCTCTAGTTCATAATACCTGCATTTTTATTTTTGTCAAATCTGTTCGAGCCACCTTATCTGCACGCGTAAAAGTGATCTGATCTGTTCAGGGAGAAACATTGCTTTGGATGTACCCCTGCACTGACTTGAACTCTCTGCATGCCTTGTTTTCTTACTCCTCCTCATCGTCGCCGCAGAATTGCACTATTTGTAGAATCTGTGTGTATGTTGAACTAGTTGCAAGTTGTAGCTGGTTATGTGTATGTTGAAATGTAAAATTTGCGTGGAGGCAAAGTGCTTGCAATGTTTTTGTGGCAATTTTTTCATTATATGCCACTAGTATTTTGTTGTGAAATACTAGATGGAAAAGGCAGTTTGGTGGGATGAAACGACACACAAACTGTTTCTTGTGAGCTATGCAAAGAGGAGGCTTATATTCATAATAGGCCATTGGGATGTTAAACCGGAGAGGTTACATTAATCTTGGGGGCAAGATTTTCTGCCAGGACCGGGAAAACATTTAGGAATAAGCAATTTAAAAGCATGGGACTTATTGAAGAAAGAATATATGCAATTCACGGTGTTAATTACTCCAACAATCTATGAACAAAATAAACTTGGTAGTCTGTTAATTACCTATAACATGATCATTTACAGCTAAGACAACATTTAGTGAGATCCTTATTGTTAAACAGCATGTAAACAATGTCTCATGTCTTTAGTGTATTCAGGGCATTTACACTCACAACCACAGTGTAGATAGCTAGTTACCAAATGGATTTACAGCTTTCTCACAGCACACAACCCACAGCTACTTTCTAACACCTACTATCCCACATCTGCTTTCTGTTAAGTGTTAAACCACAGCCGAACCAATATTTGTGTTTTTCCCATGAGAATTTGCAGACACCCGAAAGGACACATGCCTATTTTTTCCTCAATTTTTGGCATTTACAAAATTGTTTATTAAACCCAGGAGTTGTTTTCTATCTCCCTGTTTTTGAATCTTTGTAGAATCAGGGGTACAGGATAGTCCTGTTCTCTTCCCCCGAATCGTTTTCCCTGCAGTGCTGTGGTGAGCAGCAGAAGCTAAGGTTAGTGGGCTGCAGCCCTGAGATCACTCCCTACTGAAGCTACACCTCGCCCCTCTGCCGCCCTAAGCTCACCCTGTCCCCAAGCTCTTCCACATCCTGCCGTCGCCCCGTACCCAAGCGCCACCTCATCCTGCAGCTAGTGCGCCTGATGAGCTTAGGCTGTGGAGCCGGACGCCAGCCATCCTCGTTGTTGTCCCTCTTGCCCTGATGTTCCTCTGCGGCTCTGCCTCAATCCCGCCTCGACGTCCAGTGTCCTGGTCGACCTCTGTCCCTCAAAATGCTGTTGTCCAGGTTGTATTCCCAAGGTGGAGAGTGCAGATGTGTGTGTCTCCATGAAGTTGTGAACTTCTGATATATGTATGCAAGCATGTGTGATGGATATTAGGTGTATGATTATCTGTGAAAATCAGTCTGTGCTTTTGATGTATCAATGCATGTTTGGATTATTATTTTTGCGTGTGGATGGAAGCAATTTCTTAGAATTAGCATGCTGATTTTATAATTGTTGTGAAGAACTCCGCTTGCCGCCGTACCTTCCGTTGCCCACAAGGAATGCCTTGGCTCTAGTGCTTCTTGGATGAACTTGAGATGTGCCGTTTTACTTGCGTTTGATTCAAATGGTATTTCAGCCCATTGCCAAGCCTACCTGGATACACATGTGCTTTTGTGCATTTCTTACAGCCTGTTTGGTGAACTTTGGGCAGGGGAATGGGAGTTTGCACGAGGGAGTTCCTTGAGGGATTGGGCTTGGGAAATAGAATTTAATCTCATGCCCTTGTTTGGTATATGATGGGAATAGTCCGGGATGAAGGCTTGCCCACGAATTAACATGGCCCCCCATGGGAAGAAATCGGTGGGAGTTGACACCCTCAATTCCCATTACCCTTCCCACTTAAACTCCCATTCCCTCTAAACAATCAATGGACTTTAAGGAGCTGTTCGGGAAACCTCCAGCTCCGTCAAATCCAAGGATCCGAGGAGCACCTGTTTCCCCGCTCTATAAATCTGAACTACAGCTCCGGCTGCTCCGGGAGCAGAGTCACGGAGCGGGAGGGAATCCGAACAGGCCCTAAGTCTCCTTACTCCTCGACTTACATTCCCTATTCACCATCACTAATCCCCTCCAACCAAACATGCTGTTAAGGGTTTTGTATTGTTGCTAGGTGCTGTTAGAGCAAATGTTCATAATGCACATATATGGATGTAGGTTAGTTGAATTTTTAGCCTTGCAGATGTTATATAGTTTACGGATATGCAAGCATTCAAGTGCATTTTCATACAGATGCATCAATTCAAAACAGTTGAGCTAATTGATTTGTAATTAATACAGTTCCTTTTGTTCTTATCAGTGCACTGATTTCAGTTGGTTGATCCGTCAGATTCTGAAATGCTTACCAAAGGGAGGAGAGTTGCCGGGAGGGGTGAAGACATGTCTGCGCATTATGCATTTGGGCCACATGAGGATGATGCGATTATTAAACACCGGCTTCTGACTAGGACCACAACTACCAGGGGTGAACCGCCCCTAAAGAAGCTCCAAAAGAAGTTCATGTCCTTCGCCACCGAGATCGAGAAGGATGCAGACAATACTAGTGACTGTGAGCGGCTGTACAAGGCCTTTCTGCAGGAAATTAACACTTATGAGCTGCCTCTTCTAAAAAGCAAGGCTGTAGTTGATGCAAATCTCAGGGAGAAGGAGAGCTTCAACGAGTTGCAGGTTGAGATCCAGCGACAAATCTTGCAAGCTCAGACTGATATTGAGGATCTTAAGAAGCAACTTGAGCAAAGCAAGATTGAGAGGCAGCACAAAGAGGAGTGTGAAGCGATCAGAAAACTGATTTCCTCGCAGCCTCCACGGTCAGAAACTGAGAAACTTATTGCTAATCTTGAGAAGGAGATAGCTAATTTGGAGGCCGAGAGTGCAGCATGTACAAGGACATTAGAGCTTAGGAAGAAGCAGTTTGCTCTTCTTCTGCATGTGGTGAGTTTATGGTTATGTTTTCTTATACTTTCAGAAAACCATGCTTTTCCCCTCCTATGTAAGAATGGCCGATAGGATATCAATTGAAATAGTTGTGCTAAGGTTAAAATTTAATCATGAATCTGGTAGATGTAGAACCATGGAGCTGCTGCAGCAGCCATATATACCGTCCATTTCCACCTCAGAGTTAGGAGCCATGTCAGCAAAAAGCACTGCAAAGTACTGCAATAACACTACTTTTTGGAAATGGATGTCATGTAGGAGTGGGGAGCAGTGGCTCCATGGAGCTAAAAAACATCTCTCAGTTTTAATACTTCTCCTGGCTGTGGAAACTTCTCCTGGCTGTGTTTTCCACAATCCAGCATGATTTCTAGGAAAGAACAACCTGGTTATGATACATGACCAATTACTGAATTTTACATCAGAGCTCACCAACATTGGGGTGTAGGATACGCAGCTATTTTTCCTCTCAATCAAACGATACCGGTACATCCATTTAATTTTAGTTTTAAAACTGAAATTTTAATGTAGTTATCTTCATTTTTACAATCAAATTGTATGCTTTAAGCGTCTACATATTTTTCTTTTGGGGCTGGATCCAGAATATAGTTGTGCCTGCTCTAATGTAGTACCTATATTACAGGTGGAGGAATTGCAAATCTCGATCGAAGATGAGCAAAGGAACATAGCAGATGAGCTGAGAGCCGCCACGGAAGAGCCAAAGCTGAGCATAGAGGAAGGCAGCGGCGGTGCTTCAGATGCAATGGCTGTAGACTGATTAATAAGCCTAGCACTTGCGAGCTGCTTACCTTTGCACGCTCAAGCATGCCTCGGTAGTTTCTGGGCGCTGTCTTTCTTTGTAGGAGACCCTTTTTTTGTTGTCGCTGTGGTTTCTTAAACTGTAAGCTGTATTCGACGCCGAACGCCGAAACCATTCCGTGCTTGTATGATAGAAATGCAGAATCATTGTTCTGTGATATGTACTCCAGATTTAGAATTGCAGCGTGATTATTTACTGGAAATGGCGGACTCATGCTTTCACCATGCCGGTCGGGGTAAAACAGGCTATCAAGGAGTGCCTGAAACTCTGGCTGGTGAATTTGTCTAACTCTGAATTAAAGATACTATCTGCAATCATCCATGGTTTATATGAACTAATAGCTGATGGGAATTTTTGTTGTATTTCTTCTGAATGAAAACATTGGTTTATGAACTTCAGTAACTTTGACACGAAATATGAACCTCAGTTGTTTTAGGAAAAAGCTTACCTTCCACCGGCCGATCGCGCGCGCCGTTTGATCGTCTTTTCATCAGACGGTTGACAGCTTCCCTGCGTCCGCCGAAGCCGTGTTTGTTTTTCTGCAGCTTGCCTGTTGTTTGAAGACAATAATTCATGCAACTGGGTAACAATAGGAGGGGGGGGGGGGG
>LR738714.1:2947337-3004886 GCA_902687465.1 Secale cereale | reverse complement strand
GGGGGGGGGTTCAGGGTGAGCGGCTGGATTTCGGAGCCGGCGGACGGGCGCGGCGGCCCAAGGCGTTGGGCCACTGGTCTTATCCACCGCGGTGGTGTCTGTTAGAATAACGAGAGACAACAATCGAGAGAGAGGGATCAAGTGAATCGGTATTCTCATTGATGATGGGATTACACATATATATAGCCCCGAAGGGGTGACACGAGACAACCGCCTCAATTAGGAAAAGCAGGGATTAATAGGATTAATTAAATCCTAACACTTCCCCTAATCCATGCTTGTTAGTGTAAGTATCATCATCTTGAAAAAGCTCCTCCAAAAAACCCTGTGGGAAAAATATGAGGAGATAGGTGTTTGATATGTTGCTAAAACCCCTTCAAACCCAGTGGAAAAAATAAGGAGAAAATTGTACAACATATAATGGGCATTGTCTCTTTTAACTCAATACGAGAAAACTCATAGAGTTTAGAGCACAATAAATATGTCATATATACTTTCCCAAAAACCCCGGTGGGGAAAACAGAAAGTATGACATATGATCTCATGTTGATATTACCTCATTAAAAACCTTTATGAGAACCTATAAAGTAAACTCATGGAGGGAAAAAGAGTATAATATGATGCATTGAACAGGAACAATTCAGGAAGATACTCCCCCTGATTCTTGCAAGTTCCAAAGCCGTCACATACCAATTCCATGAACATGTTTCTGGAATGCAGAAGTTGGTAGAGACCCGGTGAACAAATCAGTCGCATGATTTGACTTGCAAGATATGCAATACAGTGATATTGCTTATTATGTAACCTGTTTGCATCCGGGCAACACAAGAAACCTTATCGTTGAGATAATGGTTGGTGGATGTAGCCATGAGGTCTGTTTCGAAGACTCTTCATGAGAGGGCTACCGCACCTAGTAGGAACACTAAACTTGTCTACGATCTGACATAGTGGGGATCTGATCGATGTATCCAATAATATTGGTGTTCAGATTTCTCCAAAACTGAAATGTAATGCCCAGGATGGGACTATACCTCCTACGTGTCGAGGCACGACTTAAAGGTATAAGCCCATCCTAGAATGATCTCAAGTTTGGTATCTTTGCACGACTCATGTAAAAGAGGGATAAATTGCAAAAGGAGATAGTTGGCTTACACTCGCCACTTCACACAATACAATACATAAGCATAATATCATTCAAAACATCACAACCCGACTACGGGTGAAGGTCCAAAGAAAGATACCAAAACAACATAAAGCCACAGGTAAGGATCGAATCCTAGTAGAAACCACTACTGAACATCGAAGCGGCACAAACAAATGATCACAAGCTTCATCGAGCTCCCGATGAAGAACTGATCCAACTCCTGCAACCAACTCGGCTGAACCTGCAACTGGTGTGGTGAAGTAACTGTGAGCCACGAGGACTCAGCAATCCCGTTCCCGGGTAACAAGACTATTTAAGCCTTGGGTGAGGACAAGGCTGAAGAAAAGAACGAGAGGTGAAGGAACAACAAGAGTCTGCAGCAGCAACTAGCACTAACTTACGTAATAGAGAGCGAGAAGAGAAGATCCTCGGTCGAAAGATGATCACGAAGTGATCCTAACTAAAGCCGGTCAAACATAACCCCACCATGTTCAACTCCCGAATCCCTATTCGGAAATTGACAGTCACGGTACACACGCTGGTAGTGTATTGGAAACATTGTGTCAAGTTATCTACAACCGGAATTAACAAGCTCCCATCTGCCACATAACCGCGGGCACGGCTTTCGAAAGTTCAAACCCTGCAGGGGTGTTCCAACTTGACCCATTACAAGCCCACGATCCGCGGAGTCGCAACTCCAAAGTGGGAAGACCCGAGTATTCTCGGAATCCCATGCTCAAGTTAAACCGAACTAAGGTAAGGCTAATCCAGCAAATCCTCCCGGCGTGTCGACACCCTGATAGTAGCCGCGCGTATCTAAGTCTCAGGACACGACCGGATGGGTGATCCCACAGGTTTTTACCAAACCTTGAGTTTCCTCGAGGTGGCCCCGCGTAACCCCCGTTTCGGACCAACACTCATGTGGAGCACTGGCCCGGGGTTGTTGAATTAAAATAAAAGGGATAGCTCGTCCACATGCAAGTTTTATTAGTTATTAGGCAAATAGTACCAATGTTGGGATTTGCTGGAAAAGACTTAGCACTTAGCGGTTTATCAAGGGGGTCCCATACACCCCAACCGTGTTAGGAACGCATAATCAAGGAACATAACACCGGTTTATACGGTTCCTAACGGCATGAGTGGAACAAATCACCAAGCAAAAGGCTTAGCCTTCCACCCTTGCCAGTATATAGATGATTTCATTTTAAGCATTTATATAGTGTGATATAACCCAACCAAACTTCAACATGAAGCAAGCATCTTCAATCTTCACCTGCAACTAACAAAGCTATAAGAAGGGCTGAGCGAAGCGTACTTAGCCAAGCAACGGTTTGCATAGGTAGGTTGGTTAAACATGGTAGTGGTTACAAGTAGGAGGCTGACAAGAAGAACATGGGTATCGAGGCAAAACTATAGATCGAGACTACTAGCAATAGGCAAAGATAGTAATGGTATCCGGGTTCGGTCATCTTGCCTGGGATTCCACAAGGGAGAAGAACGGATCCACGAAGAAGACGGAGCAACGGACGAGCGGATCCTCACAACTCCGGAACGAAACCGAAGCTAACAAGAGAAGCAACCGGAAAGAAGCAAACAACACGGTAAACACACAAGCATTAACATGGCATACGATGCACAAACAAGTATGATGCATGTCCGGTTTAATTATGCATGGCATGGCAAAGTGCACAAACAAAACTACAAGTTAAGTGGAGATCAATATGCAACGAGTTGCATATTGACGAAACACCACATTATAATTATTTAATTGACTCTCGTTACTTACAAGACAAGATTAAATGTTTTAACATGGCAAGAGGTGAAGCATAAAGAAACTACACTATTAAGACATTTTAAATGAGGCCGGAAAATAACAACAACAATATCCGGAAAATCCCCATGAGCATGTTTAGTAATTATAAAGCAAACACAATTAAACATATAATGTTGTTAACATGATGCGGATGACATGATCAAGTTTATGCAAGTTTTTATTAGAAGGTTGACTTAAGAGGAAGACATGAAGTGTTTGTCACCGTGGTGGAAAGAAAAGAGTGCCACGGCAACGATCCGAAATGATGCCACGCAACAATTCGGTTCCGGTAACTCGTTGAGAGTCCGGTGCAAAAGATGGATGGCGTGGGTGAGTCAAACGAGATGATGGGGTGATCCCGTTGCCGGGTTCCCACGAGTCGGTGACGAGGCAACCGAGGAACACGACAAAAGAGGCACAACGGGCACGAAGCACACAAGGGAGACATCTCATACCACACAAGCAAGCATCACACGGGTCATCCACGGGGTCGTCTCGTTATACCTTTGAAGCGTGTGTTTCGGGGCGGTTCGAGTTCGTCGAGGAACGTAGGGGAAGTAGTTGTACACGGCCGTAGAGGGAAGTAGTCGTTCACGGGGTGTCGTGGTACTTGGCGAATTCCTCGTTTCCGGGCGACGGTAGTGGTACACGGCGACGGTAGTCGTTCGGGTCGTCGATGTCGGGGTACTTGTCGCGTCGGCGTTCGTAGTGGTACTCGTTCATGTAGTAGTCGGACTTGACGGGTTCCGTGAAGTAGTCGAACTTGGAGCTCGTTTTCCCGTAGAGGTTCGGGTCGTCGTGTCGTACACGGTTCGTATACGTTCGGGCCGTAGAGGTACTTGCCAAACTCGGTTCTCGCGACGAGTTCGTAGATGTACTTCTCCGAAGGGGTACTTGATGATTCCTCGTGTAGTCGAGCTGCCGAAACTTGGGGTCCTTGTGCACTTGACGAAAACAAAAACAAAAACAGCAGCAGACATGGCAATACAACAAAACAATCACATGAGCCAAACAAGGGGCCGCACGGAGACGAGGCCACGGCAGCAGCAAGATCTCGCGCGCGGACGGAGGGAGACGGATCCGGGCGAGGCAGGGAGCTCCTTGGGCGCGCAGCGCGGGGCAGCCAGACGAGGCTCTCGGGCGCGCAGCGGTGCAGGTCGGCCTCTTGGCCGATGCAGGGCGGAGGAGGATGGAGGACCGCGGAGCTGCTGGAGACGGGACGGCGGAGGGAGGCCGGCGGACTGGCTTGGGGCGGCTGCTCCTGGCGATTGAAGAGGAGGAGGGGCGCCGACGCAGGGGAGGCTGGGGCGCTGCGGTCGACGAACGGGGCGACGTCTGAGGCGAGGGCCTGGCCAGCGAGGCGCCAGGGGCGAGGCGCAGGACTCGCAGCTCCTGGCCCGCCGACGGGCTGGAGGCGCGGCGGAGGAGAGCTGACGGGAGGCTGGCCTCTGGCCTTCCTGGAGGCGACCACGCGAGGGGCTCGGGCGCTGGCCGAGGGGAACGAGAGGGAGGCCTCGGCGCGGTGCCTGAGGGAGCGAGGCGCACTGGGAAGATCGAGGGGGGAAGGGGGAGTGCGAGAGGGAGGCAGAGGCTCGGCCTCGAAGGGGATTCGGGCACGAGCGAGGTGAGATGCGGGGTCGAGCGAAGGAGCGGGGTCGAGGGTAGGGTACGAGATGGGTGGCGGCGGTCTTGCGGGAGAGAGGGAGAGCGAGGGGAGAGGGTGAGGCGCTCGATCGGCTAGGGTTTCAGGGGGAGTAGCGCCAGGTTGGGCCTGGCCAAGAGGGAAGGTGGGCCTGCTGCGGCTGGCTGCAAGGCCTGGCCTTAGGGAGGCCTAGAGAGAGGGAAAAAACAGGAGGGAAAAAGAAGAAGCTGGTCTTCTTATTTTATTTTCTTTAGCAGAAAATAAAAGAGAAGAAAGAAAAGAGGAGGGGAGTTAGGAAAAGTTAGCACCTGGAATTATATTTTTCTCGGGCTCATAAAAAAAAATAAGCACGACCGGAGAAAAATAGAAAAGGCGTGATTGGAAAAAAAATAATTCAACCATATTTGAATTTAATTCAAATAGGTTTGAACTAAGACGAGATTATTGAAGTGTCCAAAAATGTTCAAATTTTTGGAGGAACCTCGAAACAACGGAAAGAATTAAGACAAGGTTTAGAAGGTGAAACTAGAATTAAGAGACATGGGGAAAATTATGCAAGTGTGTTTGAGTAATTCCGAGGAATGGAATATTTTAATATATAGCTCCCTAAATATAGAGAGGCTTTTATATGTTATAAAGAGAAGTCACCTTCCCTCGATTTAAATGGACCGAAGGTCCACACAATTTATTTAGGTTGAGATGCAAAATAAAATATGACATGATGGCATGATGACATGATGCAATGCAAAAATAAATAACACAAGCAAAAGAAACACACGGGCAACCCGGAACATCTGGAATCTTCTGGAACCTTCTGGAACCTTCTGGGACGTCGGTCTCGGGCGTCACAACTCTCCCACACTAACAGAGGATCTCGACCCGAGATCCTAGAGATATCACCGGGTAAAAACGGAAGAGGAAGAGGTAAAACAAAGTTGCTTCTTTGACAGACGAGTGAAACCAAAGAACCTTGAGAGGTTGAACAAAATGAAAGAAGAATACAACGGAGATTACGAAGATGAAAAACTCCGTTAGAAAAGAGGAACAAGGGGCATTATGAGAACCTTGAAGGTTAGAAGACAAGAATTAAGAGCTTACGAACCACAGAATATGAAACTGTAACGGTATAGCCAAGGAATAAGAATGACAGAATTTGGACAGCACTCCGTCTGGAAAAGAAAGGAATCGAACAAGAACTATCCAAGTTGAGATGATACTTGATGAATTCAACAACATATTGCCTCTGAAACAAATAAAAGAATGGCACAAGGTTAAGAAAGATTTCAGACAGCACTCCGGTTGAAAAGAGAGTTAAAACTTGGTAAGATGAGGGAACTTGAATGAAGAATACAACACTCCGGTTAAAAGGTAAGCAAAGGAAAGAACATGATCTCGATAAAACGATATGATGGTTTGGAGAGAGCAACATCACAATGCCTCCGGAATGAAAGAATAGAATATAGAGCCATGAAAGAATTGAACGGATAGAAAAGACAACTTCTCCGACAAATGAATATGAAACACATCCTTATGAAGAAGGGTTGAACGGAGTTGTTGGAAAAATCAACAACGAAACGAATAAGCTCATTGTGGGCTTATGGAAAACATCTCAAAATTAAGAGGTGACAACCAGCCACTAACAGAAATATTTGATTGCATTGAGATAAACAAGGAGATGAAAAACTTATTTCACCGGAATGATAAATGAAGAACTTGGGTCATTTATAAGCACCAATATAGCAACAATCCTTAGGGAAAGCTTTAAGGTGAATTATAACCCAAGATAACTCCAATGAACAAATTGAAGGGTTGAAAAGATCTCCTGAACAAAGAAAATGATGGGTTTAAATATTTCATTCCTGACAACTCGTGAATCATAAAACATGAAGGAATTGTCAAGAATAACATAACACCATCTCAAAAGATAAGGGGGAAAGAATTGCACTTGGAAAGCATGATGAAGAATGCTTGAGCTCCAACAAGAATCTTGATGAAGAGTTCGAGGATGAATTAAAACATGATGAACCACCATGAAGAACTCCGGTAACAAAAGGATGAGAAGTGAAAGATGAAAAGAATAAGATTCAAGGCCTGCGATGAATTAGATGGAGCTTGAAATGATAATTGAAATATCTTGAAGCTCCGGAAAAACAAGATAAAGAATTTAGAACCAAGGATATGATATGATGAACAAACACCGGAAAATAGAGATTAAATCACCTTGAAGGAATAAGAATAAGAATTATGTTATGCATCTCCTTCACCAATTTAAATTGATGACAACCAAAGGATTTGGCATACTACTTATTCTCGTTGGAAAGAATTTAAGAGAGATCTAGCACAACCTTGGATAATTATTCAACGAACCACCGGTAGGATTATGAAAGAACAAATGAGTTAAAACGATAACAACGGAAGGGACAACTTGAATGAACCACCGTAAAAATAGGGAGACGAACGAAGAGACATCAATGAAGAATAGTTGGAGAACAAAGTTGAAAACTGAGAACAAAGAAATATTCTGAAATGATGGCCTTCGGAGGAACACAAAGGAAAAGAATTCATGAAATGCTTCGGATGGTTAAAAGAATTCCTCACAATTGGAAAAGGATGGCATGAAGCTAGAACCACGAATCTTCAAGAGAACGGGCCAAGATTTAAGAGAAACACTTCACCGGTCTCCAAATGTTGAGGATGAAGACGAGAAATGCCATAAGAATTGATGAGCACTCCGGGTTGAAGAATTGGAAGATTGAACCAATGATGAAAAATAATTTGAAAGTAAACTTGGAGAAGGCATGTGACTGATGGAAATTATTCTTACGTCACACTTTAAAAGAATTCTCCGGAAAAAGAAGAGTCAGGTAAGATCCTGGGAAAGACCTGTGGGTTAGGGCCCACTAAAGAAACCACCGTTGAAAAGATTGCTTAAGAGATATTGCACCGGTTAAATTAAATGGCTTGAATAAGATGACAATCCTCAAAATAGTTGAACGGATTAAGAATGGAATTATGAATCTTCAGCACTCCGGATAAGAATATCAAGAGGAGAATGATTAATTGGTGCACCGAAATAAGAAAGCATTGTGAAAAAAGGAAAAAGGATAAGATCAACACCGAAATCTTGAATTACATCCACCGGCAGAATTAGAGAACAAAAGAATGATGAACTTGAAGCTCTTGAGCATCTTCACGATAAATCACCGGATAAGAACATTGAAGGAAAAGAATGAAGAGACATCCCATGAATAAAATGGATATTTCATTTGAGAATTTCTGGCTCCAAGAAAAAGAAGGGAGGGAGGGTGGGGAAAACAAAGACAACTTGGGATGAATGAAACAGACAAATCGTCAGATTTCTCAACGACGTCCGTATGGAATAACTTGAAGAGAAGGCACACCGGTTGCAAAGGATAAACAAGAAGATCTTGATGATCAAGAAGGACTAGCATTCCCATAAAAATATGAGAACACCGATTAGGAAAGGTATGGAATCAACATTTATCATCGAAGCAACTCGAATACCAGAATCAAAACAAGAACAAAGGGTAGATATGCAACATGATCTTCACAATATCATCCGAACAGAGGATTGAACGAATGAAGTCCGTAGTTACATCAACATGTCGAGAAGCCACTTAGAGAACAAAATGAAAATAAAAAGGAACAAGGATCAGATAGAACAAATACAAGATAGAAGTTTCGTTTGACATCTTCGTGCTGAAAGCTCATGGAACATGTTACAAAAGGGTTTTGTCATCCCCGGATCAGCATAGCCAAGGACCCTTTAAGATGCAACTCCCGATCAGAACAAGTCCATAAAACCACTTCACTCAATGTAGAACCCCAAACTTCATATCGAGCATCCGTTGGAAGAATGCCTAGAACTACTAGATGAACCCACCTATAGATTTCCGAAAGTTTCCAGTTATGCAATCAGGTGTTGGGGATACACGGGAAGCACCGCGCAATCAACTCTAAACCTACATCCAGGTGTATCCATCCTTCAACACATAACCAGTCTTTCTCGGAAACTGTTTACCTCGGACCTTCGAAAAGCATCCACTATAACAAGCTATGGCAATACTCTCGAACTACCTCCCCAGTACTGGGTGATGTCGGGGTTATCTTGCCACTGGCCGTATAGGAGAGATTTTCGATGTCGGCCGTCTTAAGTATTTAGTACTGCCGCGATATGCTTGTGTCAATGATACCCCGAAGCTCAACTCCTCGGTAACAGGAGGCATCGAGAACAATATCCTTGTCACAAGAACATCGAAACAATTCCAGAATACTCGCGGGATCCTAAAAAAAAATTGGTGCAATTTTTGAAAGTAGAAGAGGTAAGAGTAGACGTCAGGAGTCCTCACCAGAGAGAAAGGGGATGAGAAGCAAAGAAATCCTACTCTCCGATATAATATAGGACTCAAAAAGTTTTCAGTGTGTGCCAAGACTCAACCGTCAACGATTCGATCAATCAGTGGGGGCTTCTAGGTCGGAGAAGGCTCTGAATACCAACTTGTAATGCCCAGGATGGGACTATACCTCCTACGTGTCGAGGCACGACTTAAAGGTATAAGCCCATCCTAGAATGATCTCAAGTTTGGTATCTTTGCACGACTCATGTAAAAGAGGGAAAAATTGCAAAAGGAGATAGTTGGCTTACACTCGCCACTTCACACAATACAATACATAAGCATAATATCATTCAAAACATCACAACCCGACTACGGGTGAAGGTCCAAAGAAAGATACCAAAACAACATAAAGCCACAGGTAAGGATCGAATCCTAGTAGAAACCACTACTGAACATCGAAGCGGCACAAACAAATGATCACAAGCTTCATCGAGCTCCCGATGAAGAACTGATCCAACTCCTGCAACCAACTCGGCTGAACCTGCAACTGGTGTGGTGAAGTAACTGTGAGCCACGAGGACTCAGCAATCCCGTTCCTGGGTAACAAGACTATTTAAGCCTTGGGTGAGGACAAGGCTGAAGAAAAGAACGAGAGGTGAAGGAACAACAAGAGTCTGCAGCAGCAACTAGCACTAACTTACGTAATAGAGAGCGAGAAGAGAAGAGCCTCGGTCGAAAGATGATCACGAAGTGATCCTAACTAAAGCCGGTCAAACATAACCCCACCGTGTTCAACTCCCGAATCCCTATTCGGAAATTGACAGTCACGGTACACACGCTGGTAGTGTATTGGAAACATTGTGTCAAGTTATCTACAACCGGAATTAACAAGCTCCCATCTGCCACATAACCGCGGGCACGGCTTTCGAAAGTTCAAACCCTGCAGGGGTGTTCCAACTTGACCCATTACAAGCCCACGATCCGCGGAGTCGCAACTCCAAAGTGGGAAGACCCGAGTATTCTCGGAATCCCGTGCTCAAGTTAAACCGAACTAAGGTAAGGCTAATCCAGCAAATCCTCCCGGCGTGTCGACACCCTGATAGTAGCCGCGCGTATCTAAGTCTCAGGACACGACCGGATGGGTGATCCCACAGGTTTTTACCAAACCTTGAGTTTCCTCGAGGTGGCCCCGCGTAACCCCCGTTTCGGACCAACACTCATGTGGAGCACTGGCCCGGGGTTGTTGAATTAAAATAAAAGGGATAGCTAGTCCACATGCAAGTTTTATTAGTTATTAGGCAAATAGTACCAATGTTGGGATTTGCTGGAAAAGACTTAGCACTTAGCGGTTTATCAAGGGGGTCCCATACACCCCAACCGTGTTAGGAACGCATAATCAAGGAACATAACACCGGTTTATACGGTTCCTAACGGCATGAGTGGAACAAATCACCAAGCAAAAGGCTTAGCCTTCCACCCTTGCCAGTATATAGATGATTTCATTTTAAGCATTTATATAGTGTGATATAACCCAACCAAACTTCAACATGAAGCAAGCATCTTCAATCTTCACCTGCAACTAACAAAGCTATAAGAAGGGCTGAGCGAAGCGTACTTAGCCAAGCAACGGTTTGCATAGGTAGGTTGGTTAAACATGGTAGTGGTTACAAGTAGGAGGCTGACAAGAAGAACATGGGCATCGAGGCAAAACTATAGATCGAGACTACTAGCAATAGGCAAAGATAGTAATGGTATCCGGGTTCGGTCATCTTGCCTGGGATTCCACAAGGGAGAAGAACGGATCCACGAAGAAGACGGAGCAACGGACGAGCGGATCCTCACAACTCCGGAACGAAACCGAAGCTAACAAGAGAAGCAACCGGAAAGAAGCAAACAACACGGTAAACACACAAGCATTAACATGGCATACGATGCACAAACAAGTATGATGCATGTCCGGTTTAATTATGCATGGCATGGCAAAGTGCACAAACAAAACTACAAGTTAAGTGGAGATCAATATGCAACGAGTTGCATATTGACGAAACACCACATTATAATTATTTAATTGACTCTCGTTACTTACAAGACAAGATTAAATGTTTTAACATGGCAAGAGGTGAAGCATAAAGAAACTACACTATTAAGACATTTTAAATGAGGCCGGAAAATAACAACAACAATATCCGGAAAATCCCCATGAGCATGTTTAGTAATTATAAAGCAAACACAATTAAACATATAATGTTGTTAACATGATGCGGATGACATGATCAAGTTTATGCAAGTTTTTATTAGAAGGTTGACTTAAGAGGAAGACATGAAGTGTTTGTCACCGTGGTGGAAAGAAAAGAGTGCCACGGCAACGATCCGAAATGATGCCACGCAACAATTCGGTTCCGGTAACTCGTTGAGAGTCCGGTGCAAAAGATGGATGGCGTGGGTGAGTCAAACGAGATGATGGGGTGATCCCGTTGCCGGGTTCCCACGAGTCGGTGACGAGGCAACCGAGGAACACGACAAAAGAGGCACAACGGGCACGAAGCACACAAGGGAGACATCTCATACCACACAAGCAAGCATCACACGGGTCATCCACGGGGTCGTCTCGTTATACCTTTGAAGCGTGTGTTTCGGGGCGGTTCGAGTTCGTCGAGGAACGTAGGGGAAGTAGTTGTACACGGCCGTAGAGGGAAGTAGTCGTTCACGGGGTGTCGTGGTACTTGGCGAATTCCTCGTTTCCGGGCGACGGTAGTGGTACACGGCGACGGTAGTCGTTCGGGTCGTCGATGTCGGGGTACTTGTCGCGTCGGCGTTCGTAGTGGTACTCGTTCATGTAGTAGTCGGACTTGACGGGTTCCGTGAAGTAGTCGAACTTGGAGCTCGTTTTCCCGTAGAGGTTCGGGTCGTCGTGTCGTACACGGTTCGTAGACGTTCGGGCCGTAGAGGTACTTGCCAAACTCGGTTCTCGCGACGAGTTCGTAGATGTACTTCTCCGAAGGGGTACTTGATGATTCCTCGTGTAGTCGAGCTGCCGAAACTTGGGGTCCTTGTGCACTTGACGAAAACAAAAACAAAAACAGCAGCAGACATGGCAATACAACAAAACAATCACAGGAGCCAAACAAGGGGCCGCACGGAGACGAGGCCACGGCAGCAGCAAGATCTCGCGCGCGGACGGAGGGAGACGGATCCGGGCGAGGCAGGGAGCTCCTTGGGCGCGCAGCGCGGGGCAACCAGGCGAGGCTCTCGGGCGCGCAGCGGTGCAGGTCGGCCTCTTGGCCGATGCAGGGCGGAGGAGGATGGAGGACCGCGGAGCTGCTGGAGACGGGACGGCGGAGGGAGGCCGGCGGACTGGCTTGGGGCGGCTGCTCCTGGCGATTGAAGAGGAGGAGGGGCGCCGACGCAGGGGAGGCCGGGGCGCTGCGGTCGACGAACGGGGCGACGTCTGAGGCGAGGGCCTGGCCAGCGGGGCGCCAGGGGCGAGGCGCAGGACTCGCAGCTCCTGGCCCGCCGACGGGCTGGAGGCGCGGCGGAGGAGAGCTGACGGGAGGCTGGCCTCTGGCCTTCCTGGAGGCGACCACGCGAGGGGCTCGGGCGCTGGCCGAGGGGAACGAGAGGGAGGCCTCGGCGCGGTGCCTGAGGGAGCGAGGCGCACTGGGAAGATCGAGGGGGGAAGGGGGAGTGCGAGAGGGAGGCAGAGGCTCGGCCTCGAAGGGGATTCGGGCACGAGCGAGGTGAGATGCGGGGTCGAGCGAAGGAGCGGGGTCGAGGGTAGGGTACGAGATGGGTGGCGGCGGTCTTGCGGGAGAGAGGGAGAGCGAGGGGAGAGGGTGAGGCGCTCGATCGGCTAGGGTTTCAGGGGGAGTAGCGCCGGGTTGGGCCTGGCCAAGAGGGAAGGTGGGCCTGCTGCGGCTGGCTGCAAGGCCTGGCCTTAGGGAGGCCTAGAGAGAGGGAAAAAACAGGAGGGAAAAAAAAGAAGCTGGTCTTCTTATTTTATTTTCTTTAGCAGAAAATAAAAGAGAAGAAAGAAAAGAGGAGGGGAGTTAGGAAAAGTTAGCACCTGGAATTATATTTTTCTCGGGCTCATAAAAAAAAATAAGCACGACCGGAGAAAAATAGAAAAGGCGTGATTGGAAAAAAAAATAATTCAACCATATTTGAATTTAATTCAAATAGGTTTGAACTAAGACGAGATTATTGAAGTGTCCAAAAATGTTCAAATTTTTGGAGGAACCTCGAAACAACGGAAAGAATTAAGACAAGGTTTAGAAGGTGAAACTAGAATTAAGAGACATGGGGAAAATTATGCAAGTGTGTTTGAGTAATTCCGAGGAATGGAATATTTTAATATATAGCTCCCTAAATATAGAGAGGCTTTTATATGTTATAAAGAGAAGTCACCTTCCCTCGATTTAAATGGACCGAAGGTCCACACAATTTATTTAGGTTGAGATGCAAAATAAAATATGACATGATGGCATGATGACATGATGCAATGCAAAAATAAATAACACAAGCAAAAGAAACACACGGGCAACCCGGAACATCTGGAATCTTCTGGAACCTTCTGGAACCTTCTGGGACATCGGTCTCGGGCGTCACATGAAAAACCAGGACAAGATGTTTCATGCCTTGGAGATATCGAAATATATTCTTGAGTACCAACCAATTGTGTTTGGTCGATCCAATGGCATATGGAACGTTGAGTCCCAATATCTCATTTCCATCATCTCTTGGTCTAAATATATATCTTTCTCTACGTCTAGAGAATGAACTACCATAAGAGTTATGGATGGATAATATTTGTCCACAATGAATTTCCCCAATATATTTTGGATATAGACAACATAGTATACCATAATGTATGAATGAAGGTGCTCAAGTTGTAGTAACGAGCGGTGTTTCTGTTTACCCAAATCCTTCATTTAAACTCCGTCATTAGATGATTACATGTGTCGTCATTGCAGACATACAAACATGGATAATCATCTTTGCAGGAGTAATCCTTTTGTATAAGGAACTCACTACGTTGGTTGTACCATATGTACCGACAACAATAAGTCTTATGGTGACTTATTGATTTTACACAATGTATGTTGCGCATTGCATTTCGATTAAGAAGTGAGATTCCATCGGGAATCAACCATATATGTCTGAATCTAGTGATCCACATGGATATGTGATCATTACATCTATCAACTGCAGAGATAGATGATTTTGTACTGCCAATGATATAAGTAATCGGAAAGAGATTCCACCTCTGGAGAATAGTTGGGTATCTGCGTGAACCCTTGTGCTACAATACTTGCTCTTTGTTTCACCACCTCGTTGTTCTCAATTCTGTTTCCAGAAGAAAACTGGTGTAGGCATTGCTTATGAATACCTTCCCATTATTGAGCAAGATCATTTCTACCTAGATTATACCCTTTGCTTGAGTTCAGTCCAAGTGTTGTTCACACTTTGCCATGGCCATAGTCTTTGGATCTGAATCATTTGAAAGGTTTTTGCAATCTAGTTGAGAAATGTACGTCGACAATTGTAGACTTCCGGTTATATGTTTCTCCAGAATCTATATATCAATATAGAGTTGATGGAAATATCGTTACCCATGGTGACTGCTCGCGATTTCCCAATGCGATTGAGTCATGTATTCCGATGTATCATTGTGTGCACTATGACCTGGGTTGGTGGAGGTTTCCCGTCCACTGGGTGTATACTACCCATTAGGTGTTTGTCAACGTGAAGTTGACTTGCATTTACTGATTCATAGGCCTTGATATCCTTACTTGCGAGAAGCTGAATCCTGATGTACTATTGCCGTACTTCTCCCCCTGTTGCTTTGAACAAGGAGTTGAGTGGTTTTAGTTGGTACCTCCACTTTTTCCGACATATTTTTCAGAATTGTAGGATTGTATGACACCTTTATAGTCAGTAAATGAATCTGGCAAGTTATTTGCAATGTGTTGCAAACTTCTGAACGCATGGTTCAGATCTTTGAGTATGTGGATTTGAGGCAGAAATGTGTTGAACATTCCACTAATTTCCTGGCATTCTTCATGGTACTTGAATTCTCCCCCTAATGCCTGGAAATATTCCTCATTGAATCAGCATACTGGCCTTGAATAACTCCTCATGCGAGAGGCTTGAGGTATTGACGGAAATACAGTTATTCCTCACATAGATCCCAACTATATGTTGAGGGGCCAATGATGTATGCCGGGTGGTGATATCGGTGTGTAACCGAATTACCGCAGATAGGAAATACTTGGTAGATATCCACATATCAAAGATAGAGGGGAATAATATTATGCAGTTCTGTCATGAGCGTGTAAGACTATATGACTCCAACATAAAGTTGGTAAGTTGCAATTCAAAGTAAAGATCATGCAATGAGCTTAATTCTTTGGATGGGATTCTACCAAACCATTTTGAGTCTAGACATTAGGATAAATTGCTAAACTTCAATCCGAGAGCCATAGACAAGGCACTCAAGGAGAATTCTGCAATGGTATCCATTCGATTTGCTTGAAATCGGTGTCAGGATAACGAGCCAATGGTTTCGTGTGAATAAAGCACACAGTTAAGACCATCATATAGATATGTCTTTTAGAACCATGGGGTACCTGAATAGTCCACTCAATGGTTGGGAAGAGCCACTTACCTCGACTTGATGCATTCAAGGAGTCTGAGTGGTTCAGCGTAGACTTTAAGGTGCTCGAGCCTTAAAATTTGCCTCCCTGTGTCACATGTAGTGCACACAAAATCCAAATATTGTTAGAATTTAGCATCATAATAATCATAAACCATTGGAATTGCTGATAGTTTCGGTTTCAACCCAATGTCAATGATGACCAAAGCTGGAGTGCCAAGTTTGTCATGCAAAAGACACTCTGGAAAACTATCTCGTACGCAACATGTGCTACGGGTTTTGTAGTATGTGTAGTATAACCATGATGATACAAAGAGAATGTGCTTGCCATATCCGTTGCATATGGTAAAGAGAAGATATTCCTCTTTGTTGTCATCATAAGTTTCACTATGAAAACTATTTTGACGGATACCTCTATAGTTTAGTAGGGTACGAGTTATACCCGGAAGCAATAAAGCATCCTGACGTTACTCGAGTACCCACAGGGACAGTAAATATGACTCGAGTTGAGCCAACAAATACCTCATCGCGGCTAGCAATTTTAAAATATCTCCTTTCTCTCAACGAGAGTGGAAACATTTCACTTCCCTGAGTATAGAGTTCGTGGTGCATATGTCCACATGGCACAAATCATCTTTCATCATATTGACCCCCGTAGAAATCTATATATAGACATGAACATTCTCAAGAAAATCATTGTCAGATATATAGAATACATACAAATGAATTTGTACCAAAGTAATGATACAATATATTGTGATATACAATATATGATGACAACAATAATCATGTTCATATTAGAACATGAGAAATGGACATAAACAAATTGATCACTAAGGAGATTGAGGGACTAAATGTAGTCTCCAAACATGTCGGTTGATGCATATTCAACCACCATGCTCTCCATGCTCATAGGGTCTCGTGACAGCTTGATGGTGTCAGGTTGAGGGTTTGAAATGAGTTTCAAACCATTACCCTTGAGGTCCATTGCGTCCCGGTGGCGTGGCTTTGATTGCACGCACTATCTCACGGGATGCAAGACTGATCTTAATGTCCATGACCCGCTTAAGTAAGTTGTGGCCATTGAGGGCAAAAGCCTCAAATTGTTAGCCAACAATTACTTATAGAGGCAAGCCAGAGATAATTAATTTACAAGAAGTAAATTAAAAACCATCATGGTTTTGTAATAAGAATGCAAAAAATTGACTCAAGTGTATAACTTGAAAATGCTCAACCTCAATTGTGGGAATATAACACATTAAAGATCATACAGATCTCACAGTAATAGAGATTGTCTGCACATGGGCAGTAGATCCAACTCATTACTTAGTGTTTTCCTAATATAATAAGGGAGATGTTATTGTCAAAAATTTACATCTTTGTTGTGCGGGAGAAATCAATCTCGACCGTTGTGACATGCTCACGAAGAATGGCAATGTGGTGAACACATAGAACATATCATCTCCGGTGAAAAACCGGTAATTTATTTATATTACAGATTGCGTAATATAAATACATCTTAATGTTGCAAAATTAATGGATTTCAAGAAGGTGGCTCGAAATCATTAGTGTGAATCTCAAATTGTTATGGATTACACCTTGAATTTTGCATATGTATTTTCAAGAAATTGAAAATCTCGATTGCAATAGATGTACTATTCTCGACATGTAGTGAACATGGAGATACTTACATTCTGGAATACATCGTATTCAACAGAAATACACTACTATTGTAATGAATAGTAATGATGTTGCAAACTTGATGTTCAAGTGAAAATTTGAATTGTATAGATCTCAAATTAAATGAGATGATATTGTATCAAGTTGCAAGATAATTCAGCAAAGTAAATTATTATTTTGCGAGAGAAAATTAATCTCAATCGCAATGAGATTGTATTGCGAGAGAAGAAAATTCTCAATCGCAAATCAGTACTCTAAAGGTACTAAATTTATCTTTGCAAGAGATAAAAGCAAATCTCAATTGCAAAATAATAGATGTAATGAATCTCAACATGTAAGAAACATGGAAATATATTACATCACGTTCTGGAATACAAGGTACTCTAAAGAAATCAGTATTTAAGACAAATACTGGAAATAACCGAGTCTTAAACATGCGAGTACTAATAATTAGTACTAAATGAATAAAAACATAGAAGAGAGGAAAAAAACGAACGGCCCAAGGCCATCCGGCCCACAGCCAAGCGAGGGGGGGGGGGGGAGCCGGAGGTCGCCCCAGGCGCCTGGGCCTGGGCCTCCACGGCCTTTGGCCGGCCCACCCGCTGCCGCACCGCATCAAGGGAGGAGGAGCGGTTACGGGTACGGGTGGGAGACCCCGAAGCCCAAACCACCCCGATCCCCATCTCCTACCCAGCGCCGCCGACGGGTGGAGTGGGTGCGGCCGACGGCGCGAAGGTCATGGCGCGGCCGGCGCGGCCATGCGGCTACGGGGCGCAGGCGCGCGGGGCGTAGAGTCCGGCGTGGGGTGCGGCTACGGCGCGCGGGCGCGCGGGCGCGGAGGCCGGGCGTGGGGTGCGTCCGACGGCGCGCGGGCGCGGAGGCCGGGCGTGGGGTGCGACCGACGGCGCACGGGCGCGCGGGGCGCAGAGTCCGGGCGTGGGGTGCTCGGCGCAAGGTTGTTCGCGAGCCCGAGCGCCACTGGACTCCATGTGCCAGCGCGGCCGGAGCAGTTGCTCGACGGCGGGCTTGTCAGAGGCACGCCGAGGGCCAGAAGACGGCGGCGAGCGTCTATGCGCGGCGAAGGAGGATGAGTTGCGGCCTTGCGAGCGTCAGGGATAGCAGGTCCGGCGGTGCGACGTCGGCGACAGCCGTGGCGCTAGTGGAGCCGCTCACGCCAAAGCCGAGGGCAAAGGCGGAGGCTCCGGTCGGCACGGACACGAAGGCGAGCATGTCGTCGTCGTGAACTTGCACTTGATGTGCAGTCGGGATGCGCGCCACCATCGGCAGCTCGGGAGCGGCGCGCCGCCATCTGCCTCTACAACCGCTGGGGTCGGATGATGCGGCGGCATGTCCCCAACCACTTCATCGTCGATGACGACAGTTCCCTCCTCCTGAGGCGCCGCGACGACCGGCGGTAGCGACGAAGAACGCGGAAGCCGAGATTCGTCTCTGCATCGTGGCATTTTCTTTCTCACCTCTGGCATGTGGATCATCTTGTTCCGGCGATCGCCAGAATCGATCGACTCGCTCAACGGCGAGCGTGCTGATAACGTGTTAGAGTAACGAGAGACAACAATCGAGAGAGAGGGATCAAGTGAATCGGTATTCTCATTGATGATGGGATTACACATATATATAGCCCCCGAAGGGGTGCGTCCGAAGGGACACGAGACAACCGCCTCGATTAGGAAAAGCAGGGATTAATAGAATTAATTAAATCCTAACAGTGTCGACGACTTGCTCGGTATTGGCGGTGGCAGGGGATGACTCAAGCAGGTACGAATCAAAGATTGGCGGTTTGTGCAACAAAGATCTTGTTTCAGAAAGAAAACATGATTTGGTGGTGAAGTTTTATTCAGCAACAGGGTCTAATTTTAGAAAGTTTCTGCAACACATGTCTTGTTTCAGAATAAAAATGGTTCGGCAACGAAGTTTTTTTCCTGCAACATGGGTCTTGCTTCAGAAATATAGCCCCGATCGCAGAAAGCGTTGGAGGAGCACACGATGTTATAGCGTACGAGGCCAAGTATTGCAACACGACACATGTTTCAGAAACATAGCCTCAGTTGCAGAAATTGTCAAAGGAGTGCTCAACGTGGGAGCTCATCGTCGTCCTGGAGTACAGGCCGCGGTTGTTCTCGAAGCAGGCCCCCTCGATGAGCTCGATTTGCATCAGATCCAACCATCTGAGGCGCGATATGGTGCGCCATAGTGTTGCAGGAACTTCAATTTAGTTGTTACACGCCGACGCCGGGCTGATTTTGCGGTGGGTTGGCGCCGGCGCCGCGCGATGCACAACTCTGTCGGGGCCAGGGACAATGGTGTTGTTTCTGCAACAGAGCGTTTGTTGCGGGAAATAACAAATGGGCATGCGGGGTGTACACACTAGATCGGACAGCTATCAGTTCGGGTATCCAATGGCCGTTGAGGCGACGGATAAAATCCATACATCGGTCGGCGGACGCGTAGCGTCGCCCATAAAGGAAAAGGCTTACCTTCTACCGACTGATCGCGCGCACCCGTCCGTCAGCTTCGTGGCCATTTGATCGTTTGTTGATCAGACGGTCGACAACGTCCCCACATCCGCCGAAGCCGCGTCTGTTTTCCTGCAACTCACATGTTGTTTCAAGACAGTCATTCCTGCAACTGGTAACAAGCCACCAGGCCTGATCCACCGCCGTGGTGATGACGACTTGCTGGGGATCGACGGTGGCCAGCGATGACTCAAGCAGGTACGAATCATAGATCGGCGATTTCTGCAACAAAGATCTTGTTTTAGAAAGTTTCTGCAACACATGTCTTGTTTCAGAAGAAAAAATGGTTCGACGGCGAGTTTTTTTTTCTTGCAACTTGGGTCTTGCTTCAAAAACATAGCCCCGGTTGCAGAAAGCGTTGGAGGAGCACACGATGTTAGAGCGTACGAGGTCAAGCATTGCAACATGACGCATGTTTCAGAACCATAGCTTCAGTTGCAGAAATCGTCAAAGGAGTGCCCGGTGTGGGAGCTCGTTGCCATCATGCTGGAGTAGAGGCCGCGGCTGTTCTCAAAGTTGGGCCCCTCGGTGAGCTCGATTTGCGTTAGATCCAACCATCTCACGATATGGTGGCGGGCTGATTTTACGGTGGGTTGGCAGCGGCGCCGCGCGGGGCGCAACTCTGTCGGGGTCGGGCAGCAAAAGTGTTGTTTCTGCAACAGAGCGTTTTTTGCGGGAAATAACAAGTGGGCATACGGGGCACATACACTAAATTAGATAAGAAGACATTTTGCAACACGCGTCTTGTTGCAGGAAATTAGAAAGAGAAAAAACGGGCAAGAGCAAAGTTTTTTTTCTATAACAGAGGTTTTGTTTCTGAAACACAGGCCTTGTTTCAGAAAAAAATGATTCGACAGGAGCGCAACACAAGCTTTGTTGCAAAGGTTGATGCACGCTAACTGAAAGAAGATCAGACGGTTGGCTAGCTCACAATCCTACGACTACTAAGGTGGCGGATGTTTTATAAACATCATCCGGCAGACGCGCAGCTGTGTTCGTCGACAGGGCCTGTCGCTGCCGTTGCTGCCTCCACGAACAGGGTCATCCTCGGATAGCCAAGACCAGCTTCATGTTCCCCTGGACGCCAAGTTCTTTTTCGAAGACCTCAAACCAGGAATGCTAAGGCCATCTTCAAGGTTTTCGCCAAGTACCGCGACGCCCGGAGCCCTCGGAGCCGTCAAGTTTGCCTACGTGCGTGTACCACTACCGTCACAAGAACGAGACCTCAAGTACCACGACATCCGTGTTCGTTGATACGTCCATTTTGCATCATGCTTATAAGTTGATATTTATTGCATTATGGGCTGTTCATTCATGTTTTGTCACAATACTTATGCCTTTTCTCTCTTATTTTACAAGGTTTACATGAAAAGGGAGAATGCCGGCAGCTGGAATTCTGGGCTGGAAAAGGAGCAAACTCTAGAAACCTATTCTGCACAACTCCAAAAGCCCTGAAACTCAACATAATATCGTTTTGGAAAATATAAAAAATCTCTCGCGAAAGAAACCCACGAGTGGGGCCACCGGCTGTCCACGAGGGTGGGGGCGCGCCCCCCTGCCTCGTGGGCCAGCCGGCAGGCCCCCGATGCCCATCTTCTCCTATATGAGGTGTTTTGACCTGAAAAAAAAATCAGAAGGAGGCTTTTGGGACCAAACGCCTCCGTCTCGAGGCGGAAACCAATCTAGGGCTCCGGCAGAGCTGTTCTGCCGGGGATACTTCCCTCCGGTAGGGGGAAATCGTCACCGCCGTCATCACCAACAACTCTCCCATCTTGGGGAGGGCTATCTTCATCAACATCTTCACCAGCACCATCTCCTCTCAAACCCTAGTTCATCTCTTGTATCCAATCTTTGTACCCAAACCTCAGATTGGTACCTGTGGGTTGCTAGTAGTGTTGATTACTCCTTGTAGTTGATGCTAGTTGGTTTATTTGGTGGAAGATCATATGTTCAGATCCATTATGCATATTAGTACCCCTCTGATCATGAACAATATTATGTCTTGTGAGTAGTTACTTTTATTCCTGAGGACATGGGAGAAGTCTTTGCTATTAGTAGTCATGTGAGTTTGGTCTTCGTTCGATATTTTGATGAGATGTATGTTGTCTCTCCTCTAGTGGTGTCATGTGAACGTCGACTACATGACACTTCACCATTATTTGGGCCTAGAGGGGGAAGTAATAAGTAGATGATGGGTTGCTAGAGTGACAGAAGCTTAAACACTAGTTTATGCGTTGCGTAAGGGGCTGATTTGGATCCATATGTTTCAGGCTATGGTTAGGTTTACCTTAATACTTCTTTTGTAGTTGCGGATGCTTGCATTAGAGGTTAATCATAAGTGGGAGGCTTGTCCAAGTAAGGGCAGCACCCAAGCACCGGTCCACCCACATACCAAATTATCAAAGTACCGAACGCGAATCAGATGATCGTGATGAAAACTAGCTTGACGATAATTCCCATGTGTCCTCGGGAGCGCTTTACTTTATATAAGAGTTGTCCAGGCTTGTCCTTTGCTACAAAAAGGATTGGTCCACCTTGCTGCACCTTATTTACTGTTACCATTTGTCACTTGCTACCAATTATCTTATCACAAAACTATCTGTTACCTATAATTTCAGTGCTTGCAGAAAATACCTTACTGAAAACTGCCTATCATTTCCTTCTGCTCCTCGTTGGGTTCGACACTCTTACTTATCGAAAGGACTACGATAGACCCCCTACACTTGTGGGTCATCATTTGTCTACATGTAACAACAAGCACCGCCGTCTCCGGAATCGCCAAGTACCTCGACGACCGATGTCGAACAACTATCGTTGCCATGTACCACTACTATCGCTAAGTACCTAGACGCCTGGTGCCTAGAACAACTATCATCGTCGAAGACCGTCAAGTGAATGACTACCGTCGCTTGGGTTCGACAAGACCACGTGTACCACTACTTCCACGACGACGTGTGTACCACTATCGTCGACCCTCGAAGACTTCGTGGACATTAAGTTCCTCGCCGTGACCCCAAAAATCTACGAAATGTGTACATCTACGAACGCGTGCAACTACTTCCACTACCATCGCGAGAATGACTACTTCCCTTGTTGAACCTGATCCACCCCGAACATACGCTTTGAAGGTATAACCCCGAGACGATGCTCGTGGACGAATGCACGTGTGTGGTATGAGATGCTCGTGTTTGCATCGTGTTCGATTTGTCTCGTGCACGTCCCTCCTCATTTGCCATGCCATCGACTCGTGGGAACCCGATAACCGGGATAACCCCACCATATTTTGCATGACTCGTTCACGCCACTCTTCTTTTGCATCGACATCTCAACGAGTTTTCAGTACTGATATGTTGTCGTGGCATCATTTTCGGTTATCGCCATCGTGGCACCCCTTTCTTTCCACCACAGTGACAATGCTCCTTACCATCTTCATATCAACATTTAACATAAATTGCATATGACTTGACATGACATCCTCATACATGTAAAGAAACACTTAAAATGTTGCTTGCATTTATTTTGCTTAAACGGCCAAGTCCCCAGAAAATCATAAAACGTGCGCATGTTTGCGTAGTGATAACTTTAAGCATGTGTGTCCAAATGAGGTGTATGATATGTTAAAATGTTCGTCTTGTGATGCTCTACATGATGGTTGGATTTTCATACATGTTAGAGTGCATCCTGCCATATTTATCTCTGATACAAAAGTGCTGAAAACTAATATAACTTGCTGATTTGTCTTTTTCATATCGTTTGTGTGATTTTTGTTTGAGCATCGTGTCAACATGTGTTGGGAGCACAATCATGTCATCTTTGCTGTCTTCCAATCCACTTCTCATGATATGCCTTGTGGTGAGTGAAGCAAGCTTGTAAAGTGGCCTACTCGATGTTTGCTGATTTCTGAGACTTGTTAAAAACTGCTATGTCTGAAACTGTTATATCATGGTGCCATGTTTTCTTGATGCTACAGTCATATCCATGCATGTTTTGGAATGTCCAGTGGGCATGTCTTGAATTCCATGTTATGCTCTATCCATCCATGTCCTTATTTGCAATTATAGGTTGCTGTAGCATGTCTCTTTCTTGCTCTCAAATTGCTATATAATGTTTCTGTCAGCCTATTAACAATAAGTTCATTTTTGTCATGTGAATAGCTAGTGTTCTATGCATCCAATGACCATGTTCTTGACATGCGTAGCTGCATAAACATGTCTTCTTGCTGTTGGTTATATTCACATGCCATGATATGCTTTAAGATGAGTTGCACAAGCTTGCAAACATGCCTACTGTCATTGTTGCTGTCATGTTCAGTTTATTTCACTAAGCCAGTGAAACTGTTATCATTTGCAATCTTGCCATGATATTTTGAGCATGTCCTAGTGGTATTTGGTAGTAGCTCAGTGATCACGTTTGTAATGCTTGACATGTACATGCTTGCCATGCCCTTTGATGCCATGAAATGTTCCTGTAGCATGTTGTTTTGATGATTGCAATGTGCCTAGTTGCTGTTTTGGGGCAGATTGTTGTTATATCTTGTTTCATGTGTATGTGTTGAACCGTTGCTCCGTTTTGAGCGTGTTCTATATGAAGCTTGTGTGTTTTTGCATGTAGATGCATAATATCTTGTTGTATACCTATTTGGAGTGTGTTGCTTGATGTTTGAATGCATTTTGCATCCTTGCCTTGCTTAACATGTTTTGCTCATAACTTCTAGGCCGTATCTCCGAATTAAATGAACTTTATATGTAACTTGACTAGAATTTCGAGTAGATCTTCATGGTGCATGTTAACTTGCTGTTTAACAACTTGAACTTAAGGTTTGTTCAGATCTGGATCAATTTTGAAATTTGCATATGAGGACTTACCGAAATTGTTATATGTTGTCTCTGGCCTCATTTAAACTTGCTTTATGTGATGTTCTTGTTTGCATCATCTCTTGTCATGAGTAGCATCATGTAGCCTTGTCATGCATCATACTTGGTTGAGCATATTGTCTTGTTTATGTGTTGTGTGTTTACCATGTTGTTTGATTCTTCTCGTTAGTTCTTGTTTCATTGCGATCGTGAGGATTCGTTCGACTACGCTTGGTTCGTCTTCGTGAATTATTCTTCGTCTTCTTCATAGACTCGTTCTTATTTCTAGCGGGATCTCACGCAAGATGACCGTCACCTTGGATCTCATTATTATCATTGCCATGCTAGTTGTCTCGACGCTATCGCTATATGTCACGCTACCTATCTATTGTTGTCAGCCTCTCATTGTTGCCATGAAAACCTCTAACTGTGAACACCATCCCAGCAAACCGTTGTTTGGCTATGTTACCGCGTGCTCAGCCCCTCTTATAGCGTTGTTAGTTGCAGGTGAAGATGAAGATTGCTCCATGTCGGAACTAGTTTTTTGGGGAATATCACAATATCTATTACTATAATCAACACACCTATATACTTGACAATGGGTGGAAGGCTTGGCCTTTTGCTCGGTGTTTTTTTCCACTCATGCCACCTTAAGAACCGATAAACCGGTGTTATGTTCCGTGATTTTGCATTCCTAATAACGCGGTTGGGTATATGGGGACCCCTTGACAGTTCACTTTGAATAAAACTCCTCCAGCAAGGCCCAACTTTGGTTTTGATTTGCCTCATAATAAAAACTTAATTAATTAATTAAATTTCATAGGTGGTCGCGTCCCTGGGTTCTTAATTCTACATTACAGGGAGGGGCCAGTGTCGATGGTGTTGGTCCCAAACGGGCAGACTGCGGGGCCACCGCGAGGAAACTAGGTCTTGTTTTACCTGTAGGCTGACCTATCCGGACGTGGCCTGAGACGAGATACGCGTGGCTACTATCAGGGTGGAGGCACGCCGGAAGATCTTTCTGGACTTGTTTTGCCATTGTCAAAATGTCTTGTGCACCGGGATTCCGAGTCTGATCGGGTTGTCCGTAAGATAAGGTTTTTTTTACCTCAGTTGATCATGAGAGCTTGTGATGGGCTAAGTTGGGACACCCCTGCAGGGTTATGATCTTTCGAAAGTCGTGCCTGCGGTTATGTGGCATATTGGAATTTGTTAATGTCCGGTTGTAGAAAACTTGGCATAGGATCCGAAATAAAATACACGAACCGCGTGAGTAACCGTGACCGTCTCTTTTCATTTTGAGAAGAGAACACGGTGGCGTTTGATACGTCTCCAACGTATCTATAATTTTTTATTGTTCCATGCTATTATATTATCTGTTTTGGATGTTTAATGGGATTTATTATACACTTTTATATTATTTTTGGGACTAACCTACTAACCCAAGGCCAGTGCAAATTGTTGTTTTTGCCTATTTCAGTGTTTCACAGAAAAGGAATATCAAACGGAGTCCAGACGGAATGAAACCTTCGGGGGAGTCATTTTTGGAACAATATCAACACAGAAGACTTGGAGTACACGCCAGGAAGCGAACGAGGCGGCCACGAGGGCAGGGGCGCCCGGGGGGTAGGTGCGCCCCCACCCTCGTGGGCCCCTCGTGGCTCCCCTAACGTGCCTCTTCCTCCTATATATACCTACGTACCCTGAAACCATCGGGGAGCACGATGAAACCCTAATTCCACCGCCGCAACCTTCTGTACCCATGAGATCCCATCTTGGGGCCTGTTCCGGAGCTCCACCGGAGGGGCATCAATCACGGAGGGCTTCTACATTAACACCATAGCCTCTCTGATGAGTTGTGAGTAGGTTAACACAGACCTTCGGGTCTATAGTTATTAGCTAGATGGCTTCTTCTCTCTCTTTGGATCTCAATACAAAGTTCTCCTCGATCTTCTTGGAGATCTATTCGATGTAATTCTTTTTGCAGTGTGTTTGTCGAGATCCGATGAATTGTGGGTTTATGATCAAGATTATCTATGAACAATATTGGATTCTTTTCTGAAATCTTTTATGCATGATTTAAATATCCTTGCAAGTCTCTCTGAATTATCGGTTTGGTTTGGCCTACTAGATTGGTAGTTCTTGCAATGGGAGAAGTGCTTGGCTTTGGGTTCAATCTTGCGGTGTCCTTTCCCAGTGACAGCAGGGGCAGCAAGGCACGTATTGTATTGTTTCCATCGAGGATAAAAGGATGGAGTTTATATCATATTGCATGAGTTTATCCCTCTACATCATGTCATCTTGCTTAAGGCGTTACTCTATTCTTATGAACTTAATACTCTAGATGCATGCTGGATAGCGGTCGATGTGTGGAGTAATAGTACTAGATGCAGAATAGTTTCGGTCTACTTGTCATGGACGTGATGCCTATATACAATGATCATGCCTAGATATTCTCATAACTATGCGCTTTTCTATCAATTGCTCGACAGTAATTCGTTCACCCACCGTAGAAATCTGCTATCATGAGAGAAGCCACTAGTGAAACCTATGGCCCTCGGGTCTATCTTCTATCATTTTTGTCTCCCGTCAACTTGCAAATTTCTATCGCCGTTGTTTTACTTTGCAATCTATACCAAAAATACCAAAAATATTATCTTATCATCTTTATCAGATCTCACTTTTGCAAGTGACCGGGAAGGGATTGACAACCCCTTTACCGCGTTGGCTGCAAGGTTCTTATTTGTGTGTGTAGGCATGAGGGACTCGTGCGTGGTCTCCTGCTAGATTGATACATTAGTTCTCAAAAATTGAGAGAAATACTTACGCTACTGTGCTGCATCACCCTTTCCTCTTTGAGGGAAAACAACGCAAGCTCGAGAAGTACCAGCGTTATGTTTGACTCGTAGGTAGTTCAGGATCTTTTAGCGATAAATACTAGTTTGCGTAGATGCTCATCTTATTCGTGTACTCGTAAGTTAGCCACCATATAATGCTTAGCCGCTGCTGCAACCTCACCACTTAGCCTCTCCATACCCATTGAGCTTTGCTAGTCTTGATACCCATGGTTATGGGATTGCTGAGTCCTCATGGCTCACAGATACTACAACAATAGTTGCAGGTGCAGGTTTCCGATGACTTGACGTGAGAGCGATGTTTACTTGTGTGGAGTTCTTTCTTCTTCTTCTTCTTCTTCTTCATCAGTCTTGGGATAGGTTCCTGGTCGGCAGCCCGGGATAGCAGGATGGATGTCGTTGTGCTTTTCATGTTTTCATCCGTAGTCGGATGTCTTGTGTATGAATTGTTGTATTCTTGTGACTATTGCATGATTTGTTTTATCCCCAATATGTATGAAATGGTACGATGTAATGATATCCATCTTGCTAAGCGCCCGAAATGCGGTTGTGCTCCAATCACGAGGTTATAACGTGATCGGGATAGAATCGCATCTTGGACGTGACAAGTAACGATTACGTTCAGCCGACCGATCATGTGTGAGCATCCGCCACCTCCCTTTTCGTCCGATGCGATGTTAGTCACACGATGGAGAGTGACCCCTTTCATCTCCACGTTTCTGCAACTAGCCCTCTGTTGCAAACCAAACAGGACTAGATCCGGCAACACACAGACTAGGGAAGGAGACGGCGGCCAAGCCGAGCGCCGCCGCCTGTATGTCGTCGCCGCCGAGCGCATCAATGTTGGATCTCCACCTCCAAACGCCTCCCCGTCGGCAAGATCAGGCGAGATCTTCCATGTCGGTCGTGAAGTACCATGAACTTCGCCGTCCTCCTGACGCTGGCAGCAAGTACATCACCGCACACGTATGTCCAAGTCCATTATGCGCTCGGCCATGCGTCGATGTTTTGCAACAACACCTCCAGTACATGTTTTCTGCAACAACGACGTTGTTGCGGAACGGTGACAACGAACGACGACTGTGCCCGAGTTGTTGTTGCAATTCTTGCAACAAGGGTCTTGTTGCAGAAAATTAGATGCAGCGGCAAGATATATTGTTGTAATTTTTGCAACAAAGATCTTGTTGCAGAAAATTAGAGAAGTGGTTTTGGAACATGGGTCTTGTTGCGAAAAATTAGATAAGAAGACATTTTGCAACAAGCGTCTTGTTGCAGTAGATAGAGAAAAAACGGGCAAGAGCAAACTTTTTTCTATAACAGAGGTTTTGTTTCTGTAACACATACCTTGTTTCAGAAGAAAAAAAACAATTCGACAGGAGCGCAACACAAGCTTTGTTGCAAAGGTTGATGCACACTCACTGAAAGAAAATCAGACGGTTGACTAGATCACGATTCTACGACTACTAAGGTGGCGGATGTTTTATAAACATCATCCGGCAGACGCGTAGCTGCCCCCTTAAATAAAACTAGATATCCATGATTGTGGGCCTGAATAAGCGATGCAGCAGCTGCTGAAGCTTGTGCATTACGACACGGCCTACTACTGGCGTAGCAACTTGGAATCAACGACTTGATGGTCGAGTCAGACTGCACGGAGCTACTCCCTCCGTTCGGAATTACTTGTCTCGGAAATGGATGTATCTATAACTAAAATATGTCTAGATACATCCATTTGTACGACAAGTAATTCCGAACAGAGGGAGTAATAGATACGGTGAACAATGGTGGCTTCATGGCATCAGGCGTTGTGGGGATTTATGCGGATTGTAAGATTCTAGTTACTGGTTATACTTAGGTTTCTTTTGTTCACTGCCCTAGGGAGGTAAACTGTAGCTGCCATGAACTAGTTAGGTATGCGATCTCGGTCTCATCACCTTCGATGTGGATTGAGGAGCCGCCGGCATCGATTGTAAGGTGGATAATGTAATAGTTTTTTGATTTAATAAAACTACCAAATTTTAAAAAAAGACGACAATGTTGGCTTCTCCATGGACATGTTTGTAATTTCCATGTGTTTCTATTGTCTTGTAGGTATGACACTTCTAATCCATGGCGAACGCAATTTTTTTGACAGTTTTTAGTTACTTCCCGAGATCAAATGATGGCAACTTTAAACGAAAAATACCTTATTCTGAAGAGAGAGAAGAAAAAATTGTTATGTTGTTCTAAAGGAGTGGTCATCCCCAGAGAACTAAAACTGTCAGCGAAATCGTTGGGATGCCACCCCCTCCAAAGAAGGTTCACCAGCTAAGAGCATCTCTAGCAGATCCTTTAAAACGCCCCAACCCACAAAATAACCATCAGTTTATGCTTTTTCGGCAAAAAAAAAGTGCCTCGGGTAGAAACCTTAAAAGCGCCCGACCTGTAAAACATTGTGAGGGGCGCGGTAAAATCCTCCTCCGACCCGCGAAAACACAGTTCACCCCCTCCCCCACCCCCCCACCCCCGCCCCGTCGGTGCCCTGTATCCCGTGAGAGCAGTTGGCAGGAGGGACATTTCAGTGAGCGCGCTCCCCGTATCCCCTCCCGCAGCCGCCCAACACCGCCGCCGCCGCTCGCCGCTATGATTCTGGCCATTCCCGCATGTTTTTAATTTCCATTTGTTTCTATTGTCTTGTAGGTATGACACTTCTAATCCATGGCGAACACTTTTTTTGACAGTTTTTAGTTACTTCCCAAGATCAAACCATGGCAACTTTAAACGAAAAATACCTTATTCTGAAGAGAGAGAAAAAACTGTCATGTTGAGCCCGTGAGAGCAATTTTTGCTCGAGGATTCATCCTTGTCCGACGACTCTCAATGATATCAATGTGTTGCAATAGTCTTATTTGTTTGCTAGACTTGCTAGTGGTAATGCTTCAGCTTGCAACTTCACGGTGAATGGGCATGAGTACACAAAGGGGTACTATCTAGAAGATGGTATTTACCCCTCTTGGTGTACATTTGTGAAGAGCATCAAAAATCCCAAAACTAGAAATCATATTGAATTTGCAAAGGTGCAAGAGGCTACCTGAAAAGATATAGAAAGAGCCTTCAGGGTTTTGCAATCTAGATTTGCCATTGTTCCTGATCATGCGCATTTTTGGGACAAGCAAACCCTGAGCAACATCATAGCATGTTGTGTGATTCTTCACAACATGATCATCAAAGATGGGAGAGACTTGAACTTCGAGTTCTTTTACGACATTTGTCAGGGATATTACTACCAGGTATAAACCGCCCAGGAGGGGCCGGTTTATGTTATCAAGATTATTTTGAAGCCCAACAGAACATAAAGCAAGAGACTTTAGCCCAAGAGGTTTAGAACCCAAGTGTTAGGGCCCATGGTTTGTAAACCGCCATACTATGTAACGTGAGATGTAAGATAGAGAGAGTAGAGACCGAGGCGGACACGTGTATGAGTCAGCTTCGGGACTCTGTAAACCGGACCGGGCATCACCTCTTATATAAAGGGACGACCCGGCGATGGTTCAAGACAGACAACTACAGATCGAGACACAGGCAAAGCGGATTCGCTCCCTGGTCATCGAAACCCTTGCAATACACACCAAACTAGACGTAGGCTTTTACCTTCATCGAAGGGGTCGAACTAGTATAAAATCCCTATGTCCTTGTCCTCTTTAACCCCTTTAAGCTAACCCGTAGCGATAGCCTCACGACTAAGTCCTTTTGGTAGGACATCTGCCGTGATAAAACCCCGACAGTTGGCGCCCACCGTGGGGCTATCGCATGATGGTTTCGAGTTGTTGAAGGGAAGCTTTGAAGGACTCAAGGGCTACGCAGTGGGCCGGATGACTAAGAGTCATCGCGGCAAAATCTACATCGACGATGCAGGCTGGGGGCCCGAGGCCGATTCAATTGAATACGGGTACCGGGTCCCCTTCGGTGGCATCCACGTCTTCATCGGCAAGATCGGCGAACCGGGCCCTGAGCCGGACAACTTCCCCAACATCGTCGAGCCGGCTCAGCGTGCGAGACCTGCCCAGATTCGGCCCGCCGTGAAGCACGTCTTCGTTGGAGCATTGCATGGAGTACAAACCGAGGACGGATCGGACTCTAGCGGCGAGACTGTTGTCTATTCCGGCGATGAATCTTCTTCCGGAGAGACATAATCTTTATATCTGCTACAGGACGGCCGATCTGAGGGCTGTTCCGATGGTGGCAGTATTCCGGACCCACTCGATCCGCCAAACCGGGTTGCTGTCTTGATGGCCGGATCACAACCTATGCAGCAGTCCTCAACAACAGCGATGTTGACATCAAACGCGATGGGAGCTAGAGCTGGAGATCATCCCCCGTCGCCGCCTGACACTTTATCCGTCTTGGTCGATACTTTGACAGCGTTATTGACAGCAGAGGTAGCCTAGGCCAACAAGGAGCAGCATGATGCGGAGGTCGCTCAGGTGAAAAGCCGGATTGAACAAGCCAAGTTGGACCTGGCTGCTGAGAAAGCTAGGAGGGCTACAAGGTAGGCGGAGCTTGATGCTCAGGCCTATCGACTCATGCTAGATCAGACCGCTTCACACGAGGTAATGATGAGAAGGCGACGATCTCGCTTGCCAGCGGTTTATGAGGCAAGGAATCTCTTTAGCACGCCAGGAGCGGGAACCAGTAACCAGCCGGAGGTGAACCGGGGAGGAGCGCCGGGCACGGGAGCGTCGGTTCAGTCGCCGGCCGCAGAGCTAACCCGTCAGGTTGTACCGTCACAACGTGTGCCCACCCCTCCTGGTCATTATTCTAATCCACTGGATAACATAGTCGCCGCCGCTTCATGGCTGGCCGCCCTTCCCATTAAAGGAACGTCTCCCATAGCAGTGGAGGCACGACGGGCCAAGGAGTTGTTGGACACGGCATTAACTCAACAGCAAGCTTATTCTCACAGCCGAGAGAGGATTCATTCGACTCCCCACCCAAGCCGGAGTTATACTAGGCGTCTGGATGAACCGACCGTGTCAAGCAGTGCACGAAGTCGTAATCCGCCGAGGCAGGATAATCCGGCCGGAGGAGAGGCGAACGCTCAGGACGTGGTGGATCAGGCCAGGCAGCGCCGGGAGGCCGAAGTAACAGCACAGTACGAAGCCCGTCAGGCGACGCCGGTTCGTCCCACCACCACAATTGAACCCGGGGTTATGTCTACTTCCTTGGGAGTGCCTTGTCTTATCCCCGCTTTACGGAACGTGAAACTGCCCAAGGATTTCAAAGGACCACGCAAAGTGCACAATTACACGGCGGATCTGGCTCCGGAGGCATGGGTTGAGAGTTATGAGATGGCAATGGAGATGCTCGATGTGGATGAGGCAGCATGCGCCAAGTATTTCACAATGATGCTCGAAGGCACGGCTCGAACTTGGCTGAAGGGTTTACCGCCTAATTCCATCGGATCATGGGCCGAATTGCGGCGCCGGTTTATCAATAACTTCAAGGACACGTGCAAGCAGCCAATGTCTGTCGTCGATTTAGCCGCATGCATTCAAGGGGAGCATGAGTCTATAAGCAGTTGGGTGCGTCGGGTGTCAGAGATCTTGCATTCCTCCAATAGCATCAACCCCAGCACAGCAGTGGTAACCTTGGAAGGTAATTGCCGGTTTGAACCTTTGAGACAAAAGTTGGGACGGCTTAAGCGTGATTGTAACAACATGGGGACACTCATGGGCGCTTTAGTAAAGTATGGGGACTCCGATAATACCAAACACCCAGACGCTGATGGAGATAAGTCGGGGAAGGCATGCAAGAATGGTAAGGCACCGCAGCCCAACCTGGCGAATCAAGGATACAATGGTAAGCGTAAAGCGAATGGCAATTTGGATTTTGTGGCCAACACCAACGCTCAGGAGTAAGGATGGCAATGGGTCGGGTTTGGATCGGGTTGAACAATATCGAATCCATATCCATATCCATGAAGACAGTCTTTGCCCGCCCATGAAAAAATCCATGGGTGAAAAATTATGTCCATGTCCAAACCCGATGGATATCCATACCCACTGGATATCCATTGGGTCCTCTCTAGACATATAAATAAGACATAACACAATGTTAACATAAGATCTTACATTCATCACTTCGTGGCAGGCTAGGCTTCACTTATGGTAAATCAATGTCCACTAACAACACAAGATCATTTAGTATTTTTTCTAACAAATGAGAATGACGAGTCATTTAACAAGGAGATAAAAATAAGGGAAGGGCATTGGGGTATGTTACAGTGGGGATTGAATGTAAACTAATAAAAGTTGTCACGAGGATTGTGTAATTTATTTTGCATGCTTTGGATAAAAAGTGTAAAATTGCAGTGGGACATGTGACTGCGTGGTAGGGATAGTAGAATTTTTCCATTAAGTCATACTATCTGGTCGGGTTTGGATATACCCACGGGTACAAGATTATATCCATGCCCTACCCACGAGTAATCGGGTCGGGTTTGGGCACTGCCCATGGACACAAAAGCATATCCAAACCCTATCCATTCGGGTCGGATATCCATGGATATCCATGTCCATGGATAAAATTGCCATCCTTACTCAGGAGGATGGGCAGCGCCGCAAGGGTAGACCGCATCCATGTAATGGGAGGCCACCTATTAATCTGGAATGCTAGTTAAATGTGCCTTGCCCAAAGCACGGCACACCAGAAAAGCCGGCTACGCATCTCTGGAAAGACTGCTTTATTATGCAGGAATTCATGAACCGGAATAGGTATGATCACGGGCCCTCCGGCGGATCAGGCCCTGGCTTCCAAGGTCCGGGTTATCAAGGTGGTGGATCCGGTTCAGGATACCAAGGGAATAATAGCAACCACAATGGGCACAATCAGCATAACCAGCAGCATGGTCAGGGCGGATATAACAATCAGGAAAATCAACAGCGTCAACAGCAACAACAATCCAGATATTAGAATAATCCGAAGGAGATGAGCAGTAGGTAGTATCATGTCTTCACCACGAGCTTATGCAAGCGTGATCAGAAAGTTCTAAAGAGGGCAGTATATTCTGTTGAACCGGCAGTGCCACGTTTCCTGCGTTGGCCGGAGCAGCCCATTGTGTGGAGCAGAGAGGATCATCCACCCCGGGTTGATAATCTGGATCAGCTGGCTCTAGTTGTGGCACCACAGGTAGGTGGCTACAAGTTTACCAAAGTACTTATGGACGGAGGCAGCCGCATCAACATTCTGTATTACGAGACTTTCCGGCGTATGGGACTGACAGATAAGAAGCTTCGACAGTCCAATACAGTGTTTCATGGGGTGGTGCCCGGTAAATCAGCCTATCCAGTTGGCAAGATCGATCAAGAGGTTACCTTTGGAGATGAACACGACTCCAGGTCAGAGACCGTGACCTTTGAGGTGGTAAAGATCAAGAGCCCATACCACGCCTTATTTGGGCGACCGGTTTACGCCAAATTCATGGCTAGGCCGTGTTATGTCTATCTACAGCTCAAGATGCCAGGCCACAGGGGAGTTATTACGGTCCATGGGAGTCGCAAGATTGCATTGGAATGCGAGGAAGGTGATGCAGCTTATGCTGAAGTGGTTTGTGCAACCGAGGAGCTGAAGTTTTATAAGGACAATGTTGATCCGACAGATATGTCTCCGCTGAAGAAACCAACCATAGAGCATGATCCGGCTTTGAAGTTCAAATCAGCTGAAGAGACCAAGCAGGTTGACTTTGTTCCTGGCGATTCATCCAAGCAGTTCACTATCAATGCTAACCTAGATCCGAAATAGGAAAGCGCGCTCATCGAGTTCATTCATGAGAATTGGGACATCTTTGCATGGAAGCCTTCTGATATGCTAGGTGTACCGAGGGAACTCGCAGAGCACAATCTCAATATTGATCCTAAGTTTAAACCGGTCAAGCAGTATCTGCGACACTTCAATGAAGAGAGGCGCAAGGCTATTGGAGAAGAAGTGGCTAGACTCTTGGCGTCAGGCTTTATAGTTGAGATGTTTCATCCAGAGTGGTTGGCACTTGGAGAATGTGTGTTGATTACACAGATCTAAACAAAGCTTGCCCAACTGATCCCTTGGCCCTCCCCCGTATTGATCAGATCATTGATGCTACGGCAGGATGTGAGCGGCTAATTTTTTTTATGCATACTCAGGTTATCATCAGATCAAGATGGCAGTTAAGGACCAGGAGAAGACAGCCTTCATAACTCCCTTTGGAGCCTTCTGCTATGTATCTATGCCATTTGGGCTTAAGAGTGCCCAGGCAACCTACCAGCATTGTGTGCAGAATTGCCTTCATGGACAGATTGGGCGGAATGTTCACGCATATGTGGATGACATTGTGGTGAAGTCCAGGAAGAAGGAGACGCTGATAGCAGATTTGAAAGAAACCTTCGACAATCTTCGTGTCTATAAAATGATGCTTAATCCGGAGAAGTGCGTTTTTGGTGTTCCGGCAGGCAAGCTCCTGGGGTTCTTGGTGTAGAACAGGGGAATCGAAGCTAATCCGGAGAAGATCAAGGCGATTACATCCCTGGCTGAACCGGCGTGCATCAACGATGTCCAACGCGTGGCGGGCCGTATTGCAGCGCCCAGTCGGTTTATCGGCCGTTTGGGGGAGAAGGCTATCCCGCTTTATCAGATGGTGAAAAAGACAGATCGCTTTATCTGGAGTGATGCTGCTGATGTTGCGTTTGAGGACCTGAAGAAGCAACTAGCAGAGCCACCAGTCTTTGCTACCCAAGTTGACAATGAGCCACTGTTGTTATACGTGGCTGCTAATGCCCGTGCAGTAAGCGTTGCCATTGTGGTAGAGCGCAAGGAGGCAGGCAAAGAATATCCGGTTCAGCGTCCGGTTTACTACATCAGTGAGGTGCTCATCGAATCAAAACAAAGATACCCGCATTGGCAGAAACTGGTGTATGGAGTTTTCATGGCAAACCGGAATCTAAAGCACTATTTTCAAGGCCATTCAATCATCGTTGTCAGTTCAGCTCCGTTGGGGGATATAATATAGAACAGAGAAGCTACTGGGCGGGTTGCAAAGTGGGCCATTGAGCTTAGCCCACACGGATTAAAGTATGTGCCCCGTACTGCGATAAAGTCCCAGGCGTTGGTGGATTTCATCAACAATTGGACAGAGTTGCAAGCACTTGAGGAAAAACCGGATCACACATATTGGACTATTCACTTTGACGGATCAAGGCAATTGGAGGGCTTGGGGGCTGGAGTCGTGTTAACTTCCCCACGAGGTGATAAGTTCTGTTATGTCCTCCGTTTAATGTTCCCTTGTACTAACAATGCTGCTGAGTATGAAGCTCTCCTCCATGGTCTGCGGATGGCCAAGGAGATGAACTTAAGCCGGGTTAAGTGCTTTGGCGATTCAGACCTGGTGACGCAACAAGTATCTGGCAAGTGGGACTCCAAGGATCCACTCATGGCAGCATATCGACGAGAGGTGGACGCTGTCGCTGGACACTTCAAGGGTTATCAGGTGGATCGTATAGACCGGCAAAATAATGAAGCGGCCGACGCGTTAAGCCGGCTGGGTTCTCAGCGTAAACCGGTTCCACCTAATACCTTCTTGGATGAGTTGCACAATCCGTCGGTGCAGTTACCTTCAGAGGAGGACTTGGCCGTTCCTGATCCGGAGGCGCAATTGGTCGCGGCACTTCATGCCATTCCGGATTGGACGCTTCCTTACCTAGCATACATGAACCGAGGTGAGTTAAGAGAGGACAAAGTCTTGGCTCGGCAGATAATCCGGCGGTCTAAATCAATGACTATTGTCAATGGAGAACTTCATCATCGCAGCGTTTCTGGAGCGTTTCAGCGGTGTGTGTCACCCAAGGAAGGCTGTGATATTCTTAGAGATATTCATGAAGGGGATTGTGGTCATCATGCCGGTTCAAAATCTTTGGTGGCTAAAACTTTTCGTCATGGGTTCTACTGGTTGACGGCTCATGCCGATGCAGAGGACTTGGTCAGAAAATGTGATGCTTGCCAGAAATTCTCACGGTGTGCTCATATACCGGCGCAGGAGTTAAGGATGATTCCAATTACTTGGCCGTTTGTGACTTGAGGGCTTGATATGGTTGGACCCTTCAAGAGATCCCAAGATAAAAAAGACCCACCTTTTGGTGGCGGTGGACAAATTTACAAAAATGGGTTGAAGCGGAGCCTGTCAGTAAGTGTGATGCGGCAACGGCGGTTCAGTTCATCAAAAGGGTGATTTTCCAGTTTGGCTTTCCACACAGCATTATAACTGATAATGGCACCAACCTATCCAAGGGGGCTATGGAGGAGTTCTGTCAACGAGAGCACATTCGTCTTGACGTATCATCAGTAGCTCACCCTCAGTCTAATGGCCAACCTGAGAGAGTCAATCAAGAGATCTTGAGAGGCATCAAACCCCGGCTTATGGTTCCTCTGCAGAGAACATCGGGTTGTTGGGTGGAGGAATTACCCTCTGTATTATGGAGCATCAATACTACACCTAACAGATCCATAGGGTACACGCTTTTCTTCATGGTATATGAAGCTGAGGCGGTCCTCCCTAGTGATATCCGTCATGACTCGCCGCGGGTGGCGGCCTATGTTGAAGCGGATAATGAAAAAGCAAGGCAAGATGCGTTGGACCGGCTGGATGAAGAACGGGACACGGCAGCAGCTCGATCGGCGATTTATCAGCAAGATCTGCGCTGGTACCACAGTCGTCGGGTTAAAACCAGGACGTTTCAAGAAGGAGATCTGGTGCTCCGGCTCATCCAATACCAGACGGACATGCACAAGATATCTCCACCTTGGGAAGGACCCTTTGTGGTCAGCAAGAACCTGCATAATGGATCATACTACCTCGTCAACGTTCGAGAACATAAGGACTCACGTACGGCGGAGGAGGAGACCAAGCGGCCGTGGAACATCGCTCTTCTTCGACCTTACTATACTTGAGCCATAGGCTCCGCTTTATGTACATATCTTTACAATGTATATATTATGATCAATATAATATACGGGCGCCCCCGGTAAACCGGGGTATGAGCCACATTTTCCATAAGAGTGTCACATGGGGGCTTCTGCGGGCAAGGGAGTTCCTATGGCCTCTTAAACCGGCGACCGCATCAAGACCATCAGAAGAGCACAACTCTGGTTGCTTCAGCAATTTCCACATGATGATGAGGGGCGAAAGAGAGTTTGATGCCTAGCACAACTCAAACATAGGCCCCGACAAGCAATGCTCAAATGCTACCTGGGGGCTCCTGATGCAAGACGTCAGCGAGTTGAAAACTCTTGTAGTAAACACGGCTTGGAAGCTTGGTGTATACACCTAAAACCCCGGATTAATCGGCCTGCATCAAGTAAGTCACGCTGCCCAGGTAAACCTGGTACGACCCGTCGAACGTACACACAAGTTAATCCTTATGGACCCTGAACTTGGTAACGTTAAATTGACGATCATCAAGTGATTACCCAAGTCAAATCTTTATTGGATTTTGAACTTGGTAGCATTTTACATTGATGATTTGGTTAAGGATTGCGGACCATCTTAACAGGCTTTGCAAAAATGGTTAATGACAGTGCCTGGCAGCTCATAAAAAGCCTCGAATTTGGATCCTGGCAGCTCATAAAAAGCCTCGACTACATGGTCTTATTTGCCCAAAAACTTTATTTTTTTATTTTTTATCAAATCTTTATCATCATGGTCATTGGTTTTTCAGCCAAGTCCATTGATTCAAGGAGTGGATGACTATAAGTTGCCACTACATCTGTGTTTACAGAGTTATAGTTTGGGTTATAAACACCAGTACTAAACTACAGCTAAACCGGAGTTCATTGTAACCCAGTTCGGCCTTCATGGCGAGCCGACAAGTAATCAAGGGAGTCATCAGCGCTTACACCTTGGATCGTTCCTACCGGATTAAGGTTTATTAAAGATACACTTAATCACGGGTAGAATAAATCGTCAAAGCATTGCAAGCAGGATATATTTCAGAAGTTGCCAATCAAAGCAATCTCACAAATATAGTATCTCAGCTATCCTATTACAAGGCGCTGGAAGGCCCAAAAGAATATCAGTTTTTCTCAAACTACTAGGACATAAAGTTATACCGGCGCTCGCATAAGACTCTGTATCAGCCCGTCGTGACGATTGAGGGTCAGCCCGCTCCGGGTCTTCGGTGGCTTCTTCCAGCTGTTGGAAGTCAGTGGTGCTCTAGTTAATCTTGGCAAGGGCTCGGAAATAAACTTCGTCATTTATAAGTTTTGACGGATCAATGTCAGGGGCGAAGGTGTGCTTACGAACGGGTGGAATAAGATTCTCAATATCATAGGACGGACGCTCCACCCGTACGTTCTCCATATCGTATCCTGGATGATATCTTGATAAGTCCGCTTCATCAGCAAGTTTACTGGCAAGAGGTCGCATATCCTTGGTTAAGGCACGAAGATCATCATTGGAGAAGGCTGATCCGTCCTCCTTCATGCTTGGATAGCCGTTCATTGCCTCCGTCAGATCAAAATCAGGAACACACGCCTTCGCTCGGGTTAAAGCCATCAGAGAGCCGGCTCTTGCGGATGACTTCTTCACTTCAACAAGGCGGGCAGGCAAAATTGACAGTTTTTCCAAAGTACCTTGGATGGTAGTTGGAGCCGGTTTGTTGTGGAGATAGCGCTAATGGCCCTTTGCGCGTCGGAATATAGCTGCTCCACCAGAGTATATGCAGCTTTCAGCTTCTTCCGCACATCATCGCCAAGATGAGTGATGCGCCTCCCTGCGTAAGAATTATGAGTTAAACCGGAACAATACAACATTGCAAGGATAAGCTTATGTTAACAAGAACTTACCAAAGATGGCAGATGTCATGTCGTTTACTTGCTGCCTTAACCCGGACAACTCCTCTGTCACCCGGTTAAGAGCAGCCTCAACATCAATGGCTATTTTCTCCAAAGCAGCCTTTTCAACATCCCAAGCTGACCGCTCTGCTTCAAAATCCTTTTTTAGCTTTTCCATATTAGCTAAAGCTAGTGTAAGTTCATCTTTCACTTTAACGGCAGCAGTCTCTTGGAATTTTAAGCTATCCGGGAGCTCAGTTATTTCAGAAGCCCTCCGGTTCAAGTCAGTCTGCCAAAAGTGAAAGCATATCAGATATTCATGGAGCAATTCAATTAAAGTCCCAAGCACATAACCAGTTATGCACTTGACACTTGGTGGCTAATGTATATTTGCAGTAACAGCAAGCAATCTTTTCAGACAAGTCCCAAGCACATAAACAAGTTATACACTTGGCACTTGGGGGCTAATGTGACATTGTTCTAAACATAGGAAAAGTCCCGGTTCACCCCCAATGGAGTAAACCGGCCCTTGGGGGCTATACGTGCAAGTCAAAAGTTCTATATTTGATCTACTGAAGTCCCGGTTCACCCTAAAAGACTAAACCGGCACTTGGGGGCTACGATGGACTAAAGGTACAGTTACAAGGCACGAGCAGAAATGATAGACAAAGGAAAAGAAGTTACCTCATAGCGTTCCTTCATTAAATTCACCAAGCCGGCTTCATAGTCACGGCTGGTATGTAGCCGGTTTAAGTACCCGGAATGAAGCTCCTGAGCACTGAGCTGAGCATAGCTGGACAAGTCGGTATTCCACTTGCCATTGTCCTTGTGGATAAATTCTTCCTTGGCAGTGTGTTTGGCCAAAGCAACAGGCTCTCCTGGGGTGGTAAAACCGGTCCCAGTGATCTCAACGTCATCAGTTGAAGCAGCAGTTGGCCTCGAAGGATCAGCAGCAACGGGATTGACATGAACAGGACTAGTAGGAGCCGGACTAGCCCGGGCAGGGCTGGCCGGTTCAACAGTATGCTCCATGGGATCGTTCCCCTGAGCAGCAAGATCTTCTTGATCCATAGGAGGAGGATCATCATGTGGAATATCAACATTGTCTTCTAAGGTATTAGCAAGCTCGGGATCGTTTGCGGTCCAGGAGTGGTATTATCGACTGCCGGTTTACTCAATTTGGCCTTTTTGCTAGGCTTGGGCATACTGTGAAAAGGTTAAAGAGATAATGAAAATCAGAAGTCAAAAATGAAAATATAACCCGGACAGAGTAAAAGACAGCTTACCTGTGAACAGTCTTGAGGGCAGGAACTTGTGTGGCGGTTGATTTGCCAGAAGAGGAGAAAGGAGTTTCCTGATATTTTGAGTCAGACGGATTAAGGGGTTGACGAATAAAACCTGCTTTGGGGTAAAGAGCAGTTGGAGTAAGTAAAACCTCAGAACGACGCCTTCGAGCCGGAGTGTGCGGTAATCTGGTGGATTCAATCGCATGGCCACTATGACGAGTGGTGCGGCGAGCTTCATGTTGCTGCTTCTTCAAAAGAAAGTTTGGATCCAGATGAGCATAAGGATGAGAAAACTGAAATTTCCGGACTACCCGACGAATTTTGGGTGGTGGCAGTGGTTCTCAGTCGGAGGAAAGAGAGATTACCTCAATATCATCCGCTTTACTGCCTTCAGCAAGGCCCTGGGAATAGTCATTATTAATAAAAATGCAGGCAAAGGAAAGATTAAAGAATCATAAGAGCTAGGTGGTACCTCAGAGGCCGGATCATCTTCCTCCGCATTGGATCCTGATGCGGCGGTGGGCTTCTTCTTGTTCCTTTTAACAGCCAAAGTCTTTTTGCGGGCTGCCTTCGCCGGTTTTTCCTGAGTTTTCCTTTTCCAGAAAGGGTCATTATCCTGTTTAAAAGAATAAAAGCATACTAAGCCAAGCAATATGGACGGATTAAAACAAAGTAAAGGGACAGAAGAATTTCTTACCGACGGCGGTTTATTGGTCACACATAAGGGTGCCAAGCCGGTTTGACTGCACTCTTCTAGAGGTATATTCAGCAGCTTCTTGACGGATTCGTGAACTTCATTTTCTGATAGCACCATCTCGGTGTGGCACAAAGGGTCCTTGGGGTTCCCAGTATACTCACACATTAAACCGGAACGCCGGCTTAGTGGAAGGATACTCCAAGAAAGCCAACAGCGGACGAAGTCAACTCCTGTCGGTCCGCTGGCTACAAAGGCCCTGAGCTTTGAAAGCTGAGGGGCATATTGAGCTCGTTCCTGGGCATTTAAGCACTGTGGAAAAGGATGGCTCTCTGGAAGACGGTGGGGGCGATAACCCGACAGTGGATTTTCCCCTTCCGGTGAAGTGTCTACGCAATAGAACCAAGTTTGATTCCAGTCTTTTGGATGGCTGTGGAGAGTGGCGTGAGGAAAACTAACATCCTTCCTCTTCTGAATACTCATTCTGCCAAGTTCAGTATTTGGGCCATCATGAAATTCAGTTCGACGGTTTAAATGGAAGAAGTCCCGGAATAGCTCCACTGTTGGATCTCTTGTAGATATGCTTCGCAGAAGACTTGCAAGTTGCAAACGTTGGAGACAGAATTAGGACCAATATCTTGTGGATGAAGCTGAAAGTTTGCTAATACATCACGAAAAAACTTTGACCCAGGAGGGTTGAATCCCCGGGCCAAGTGATCAAAGAAGACAACAATTTCTCCTTCCTTGGGCTTTGGAGGACATTCTTTTCTGGGAGCCCTCCAGTGAAGGACATCCTTTGGACCTAAAGCGCCAATTGAGGCCATCTTTTCTAAATCGTCCTTGGTGATCCGGGATGGGACCCAGTTGCAGGAGACAAACTGTTTGGCTGCGGTAGTCATCTTTTCAAAAGGGAAGGCTGAAAATACAATAAAGATCCGGTTTGGTAATCTAAGCAAATTTAAACCGGTATGCTATACGAAAGTATCGGTCTAAATGGCGGTTTAAGCAGGGGCCTAATGGTATCTACCAGATTATAAAATTTGGAAAAAGTTAAACCGCCAACACAGGTAGGTAAGATGCAGATCTAAAGCGTGGAGAAACAACTTTCACACAAGCAGCAGTAAGATATGGATCTACAGCATATGGAAAACTCAAAAATAATTCAAGTTGTATTCGGCGGAAACAATAAAGGTCCTTACCAGATTCAGTCTAAACTAATCGCATTGGAAATGATAGATCTACATCGATGGAGCGGAGTCGTTCTTACAGTGGTTAACCAAAAACTTGAGATCTACGGCGAACTACTGGCTATGGCGAAGAACTATGAAGAACAGAAACTTATCTACGAGCTCGCACGAGGAAACCCTAGAACGGAGATCTACGGGAAGGAAAGAAGTGGACGTACCTGAGGCAATGGAAGCGAAGAGGCACTGGCGAGTCTCTGGAAGCGTTCAGGTTGATGCAGCGGCCGGGCTCGACGAAGGCGCAGAACTCGGCGGACGGCGGCGGAGCTCGAGCGCAGGAAGACAGAGGAAGAAGAAGAGGCAAGGGGGGTAAAAGGAGGCGCCCCTCTGCCCTATTTATAAGCTGAAGGGATAAAACGGCAGGCGCGGGAATCGAGGAGCCCAAAAGGCGGATATGGACGATGCTGTCGCCTCAATATTCGGAGCTTTAATGAATAAAAGGTAAAAAGCAGGTACAAGTATTAAATGCGCAGATGGCGTCACGGCGATTTAAAGTGATCTGAAGAGATGACGTCACGCCGGTTTATAAAGCATGCTGAAGCTGCGGAAAGGGAAATTTGTACAAGACTTTGAAGATTGACATGAACAGGTTCAAATCAATCTGGGGCCTAATGTCAGGGATATTACTACCAGGTATAGACCGCACAGGAGGGTTCGGTTTATGTTATCAAGATTATTTTGAAGCCCAACAGAACATAAAGCAAGAGACTTTAGCCCAAGAGGTTTAGAGCCCAAGTGTTAGGGCCCATGGTTTGTAAACCGCCATACTATGTAACGTGAGATGTGAGATAAACAGAGTAGAGACCGAGGCGGACACGTGTATGAGCCGGCCTCGGGACTTTGTAAACCGGACCGGGCGTCACCTCTTATATAAAGGGACGACCCGGCGACGGTTCAAGACAGACAACTACAGATCGAGACACAGGCAAAGCGGATTCGCTCCCTGGTCATCGAAACCCTAGCAATATACACCAAACTAGACGTAGGCTTTTACCTTCATCGAAGAGGCCGAACTAGTACAAAATCCCTGTGTCCTTGTCCGCTTTAATCCCTTTAAGCTAACCCGTAGCGATGGCCTCACGACTAAGTCCTTTTGCTAGGACATCTGCCGTGATAAAACCACGACAACAATGTTGGTAGTCCTTCAGACATACCGGCAGATTCAAGATGCAAACAACCACCATTAGCTCCAGGAGGATCTCATTGAGCACCATTGGCAAAGGCATGGCCAAAGGCATTGAGCACCATTGGCAAAGGCACCAGACAATTTCATTTTGTTTAATTCATATGTGATCAGTGTCATTGTTGTACTCGAAACAATTGTTTTATTGAATTATTAGTTTTATTTGGTGACTTGAATAATCATTGTAATTTGGTTCATAATACTCACATTTTATGTTATTTGAATTCATATTACCGTCGTATGCGAGATATGTGTCAAATTCTAAAAAACAGACCCCACATAGCGGAACCGTAAAGCAGAATACTTCGTGCGAGCACTTTTTTCAGTCGCAGCCCGTGCGAGCCCGCAAAACGTGTTTTTCATGAATTGTAAATACGCGATACAGGCTGGCAATTTAAGGGGTCTTCTAGAAATGCTCTAAGAGGCTAAAAAAAATCCAAGAACAAAGTTATCCATCGATAGCTCAAAAAGATAGAGATGTACACATTGAATGGACAACGAACGTGGTACACCTCACCAAGAAGCTAACTAGTAAGTATAAAAAAGGAAAAGGAAAAGGAAATGAAAGAATCACAACACAAGCAACCGCCCATTTTGTTTTGCCCTCCGCGCACGGAGGCGGGCTAGCCCGTCGTCTCCGTCGTGTCATTGGGTGATCTCGGCCACCGATACCCGAGTAGCCGCCGCGAAGGCCGTGACGATGCCTCCTCCCACGACGTCCTCTTCCTCCTCCTCCTCCGGCGAGACCGAGACCGAGGCCATGGCCGCCGGCAGCGACAGCGGCGGCGGCGTGGTGGTGGTCATCATCTCGCCCTCGAGCGTGGCACAGTAGGAGGCGAAGTCGTCGGGCGTGACGTTGAGCCGGAATCGCAGCGCGAAGAGGAACTCGAGCTCGAGGCCGTTCATCTCCCGTAGCTCCACGCCGCCCACCCGCGCAAAGTAGGCGTTGTTGTAGTGTCTGCAATGCATTTGGACATTGTGCATAATTAGCAGCAGCGGCAAAAACAACAACAACAACAACAACAACAACAACAACAACAACAACAACTAATTATTGTACCGATTGACCTTCCGCCAAATTAGCCAGTGTGCCACATAGTACGATTAATCAGCATGAAACTACGTTAATCTTTCGGAGGGGCTTAAAGAGTTAGGGTATGGTTCATATGGATGAGGGCATGCATTCACAGGGGCGAGTGCCTGTGCGTATAAATGAATATCGATGCTGCTAACTTAGTCTCAGTCGACTGAGACCTAGCCACACCCAATGAATATTTGTTGTTCGGAAAAACCTAACATGAAACTAGCGCAAACTAACATGAACTATGTAGTACAGTTGATATGATCAGCGGCTGAGTAGGCGGGGTAGACAGACTAAAAGCTAGTGGTGTTTGGCGCCGTGTGATATACTTGGAGTTCGGTGAGCGATCGGGCTCATGTGGGAGGGCAACGCCGCAGCGACCTGGACGGACGCGACGGACGTCGCAACCGAATACCGTCGATCGACCGTGCACCTACCGGTCAGGTCAGGTGGTCCTATTATTCCATTTCATTTCATTTGCCGTAACAACACAACAAGAATAACAAAAATCAGTTCAACAACAACAATAATAAATAAAGTTGAAAAAAAACAACAACCATAATAAAGTTCAAAAAAGCAAAAACAACTGAACTTGCGTTGAATCAGACAAAGAAGAATGTACGCATCATCGAGACCGCGCCATCGCATTTATCGCCCCGTACGCATCATCGACTTTTCTTTTTAATCTCATCTGATCCGGAGGGAGACACACAAAAAAAACGTCGGCTGCTACGGCTATTCGCCTCCAGCTCGACCGGCACTCTGGCAGCCAGAATGATCCACCACGGCCGTGCTATCCGCGTCGACCGGGGGAAACGTACGGTGGTTGTGCCAGATGAGTCGGACCACACGTACAGGCAGACCGCCACGTCAGATGAGGACCGCCCCACGTGTCGGCCCTGCTCGCCGCCGGCATCGACGCATGGCGGATGCACGTTTTGACCCGGGCGCCCCTGCCGACACACCACCCTCTGCTCCAGCAAGCTCTACGCGCCGACAGCCCACAGCACACAGACACACAGGTGAGATGGCTCATGTGCCCTGTCAACAGCTTCTAAACTGAACAAGAAGCTTCTTAATTTATAGTACTACTACTGTACTTTTATAGCGGGGTAAATGAAATTGAAATGCACAGGCGCTGGGTCAGGTCGGACAAGCCGCGGAAATGCACTTGCACTTGCAAACGAATCGATCCAAGCGCCGGCAGTACCAATAATAATGGCTAATTGGCGGTGCGCGGTTAATTGGCGGGCGGTCAACTGCGAATTGTTAATCTCTCGGAGTAGGCGCTCGCTCCGTCATCGGTTCGACAACAGTTACCGGGAGGTGAAGCAATGGAGGCAGGGAACGGCAGCACTCACTTGTCGTCCATGAACTTGGCGGCGACCATGACGCTGGTGATGAGCAGCCGGTGCACGCTGTACGAGTCCACGCCCACCGCCTCCTCGCCGGCGTCCTCCGGCGCGGCGAGGCGGTCGAGATAGGCGTAGGCGACCACGAAGCACGCCGGGCTGCACCCGGCGTACCGGTATATGCGCTCCGCGTACCGCCGCACGCCCATCTCCGGCTTCCTCTCCGTCGCCCCCCGGAACGCCGCCGACCCGGAGCCCGAGCCCGAGCCCGAGCCGTCGCCGCGCTTGGCGGCGCGCTCGAGCAGGCCGGCCAGGACGGCCACCACCTTGGGCGCGCGCCTGCTGCTGCTCGCCCGCCGCTCCACCTCCATGGCCGCTCTGGCCTCTGGCTGTGGTGGGTGGCGGGTGGCTGGTGGGCTGTTGCGTGCGGCGGAGGCCAAGGCCAAGGCGAGGTGGGTGTGCGCGCGTGCCTGCTTTCGGCTTATTAAGTGGTCTGTCGCTTATATATACGCTGGCCGAGAGGAGAAAATTCGTGCAGCTTTTGGTTTGGTGAGCCGAGACGGGGCTGTATATGTGTACGAGGGAGGACACGCGTGTCCTTAACGGAGTCGGAAGCTCAAGAGGGAAAAGACCTAACACCTAAGTTGACCGATCTGATAAAAGATTTGCCTCGTCGAATAAACGAGAGGAGAACAGAGTCACAGAGTGTCACGAAAGGCTGAGAGAACGGCATGGCAATTGCTCGCATAATATAAGTTTACCTACTAATTTCTTCGCCCCCGCAGTAACTCAAAGGTTGGCCTCATCCATAATGAGCTTTAGGAGGAGGATTGGTGGTGGTGCATTCTTGTGACGGAGCATCCTAGAGTTCCTCTCATTCCATATTGTCCACGACACGAGCATGGTAAAAGAGGACATGACGCGTCGATCCGGGTTGCTTAAATTGGTTCGCCTATCCCACCACTGCAAAAGGGATCCCGCAAGGTGCCAGTCATTATTGTTCATGTGCACAAGGCCATATTTATCAACGATCAAATGCCAGAGCCTAGTAGTGAAGCGGCACTTAACAAAGAGATGGATGCTCGCTTGCAGAGGGGGTAGAGGCCACAGTTAGGCCAACCACGCCGCTTAAGTCGGTCGGCGGCCCAAATCCGATCTTGCAACCAGCCAAGCGAAGAATTTGACTTTCAGGACGCCCACACCTTCCACACCATGAAATTCATGGGGGGTAGAGTCAAACCAAGGAACTGTGCTTTATACGCGGTTGACGCCGAGTATAAACCATATGTAGAGTGCTTCCATATAATGTTGTCCTCGGAGTGTTCGCCTAGCTGGAAGTCGTGGATGAGCATTCAGAGCGTAAAAAAATTTGTGGACGTAGTTGCCCGTGACAACGGTGTCTTGTTTGATCTTGAGCATCCAAGCATTTCTCTTAAGAGCCTCCCACCCCTTCTAGTTCTTTCTCATCGAGGCCTCAAAAATGAGTGGTGCAATTTGTTTGGGCTTGCCACCAAGCAACCAAGGCGAGTCCCAAAAAGGCATTTTGGCTCTATTGCCCATGATGATAGTAGTACTCTTTTCAGTACAGTTAATTCTGGACAGAGCGACTACACCTGGGAGAGAGATCGAGAAATGCCGACGATTGAGAGACTGAGAGTGGCATTTTGAAATGTTTTTTAAACATAGTACTATAAAGTATTAAAAATACAATCAAAAACTTGCCTCGTACATCTTAATATTATGGGGACTGCTACGCGTCCGCCGGCGGATCTTTTTAAAAGATCGGCCAGGTCGCTAGCCCCGAAATCTAGCGTCGGCTGACGGGCAGGCTAGCTTTTGCAACAAAGATCATGTTGCTAAAATGTATGTAGAATTTTTCTTCTATAGAGTTTATGTTACAGAATATTTTCTGCAACTGAGATCGTGTTGCGGAAACATTTGTGAAGTTTTTTATGCCAGAAATGTCAGATATTTTTTTGCAACAAAGATCACGTTGCGAAAATGTGTTTTTTTTTTTGCAACATATGTCATATTGTAGATTATTTTTGCAATAGAAAGCATGTTGCAAAGACGAACAAAGAAGAGAAAAGAAATGAATGGCTCTCAGTCATTAGTGTTTTTTAGCGTGACTTGTTATTTTCTTAAGCGCTGTTTGTGCAACTAACGTCATGCTGCAAAAGAAAAAAAATCAATAGAGGTTGTGTTATGGATTTTTTTTTCTATCTTTCACATTTCTGCAACATAGATAATGTTGCGGAAAGATTTTTGCAACAAGGATGATGTTGCGGAAAAAATATATGAATTATATACATGCAGGCCACTTGTTGGTGCTTCATATGTGTGTAACATAGCCTGTGTTACATACTTGTGTGTGCAACATGCCCAATGTTACAAAAGTTGTTGAAATGTTTCACATAACATTACATGTCATATGATTAAAAAAAAGTTCTTGAAATGTTTCACATAACATTACATGTCGTATGATTAAAATTCAATCGGACGGCCACGCGAACGCGACTCATCCGGTAACGTTTGCTCGTAAAGTTGGTTCGTATTGCGTGTGAAATATGATAAAATTCGATGTTTAAATTCACAGGTACTCTCCAAAACTTGGCATGCAACATATAATGTCGAGATGTATACGGCAAACTTTTATCCGAAGAGTTTTCATACTTGAAAATATATTTTACGGCTCTACAGATGCCGGCCGAAACGCAAGCACATGGCGTCAGGTCCAGGGCAAGTTCTCTTCGACGTGCCAGCCAACTACTCCCTCCGTCCCATAATATAAGAACGTTTTTGACACTACACTAGTGTAAAAAACGTTCTTATATTATGGGACAGAGGGAGTACTTCGCAAACCGAGACACATCACAAGGTTAAAACCACGACAGGAGAACCAGGAACCACGGGCGGACATCACAGTCGGACAGGCCCTGCTCAACCATCCGGAGTACCAGCATGTGTAGGGATACAGTGCAAGAAAAACGAGACACATCACAAGGTTAAAACCGACGAGACTCGATCACCCACAAACAAGCGTAGCCATGTACTAAACCAAATCGTCTCAGGTTTCGATTATCTGGACAGTAACAGGAACACAAAGAGATCCGGAACGCAGACAGCGTCTGCAAAAGCTTCATCAGCAGAGCATCAAACTCACACAAGGTCCACACGAGCGCGAATTAACAAGGGTGGCACGGCGCCAAGTTACTGCGCCAGCTTAATTCCTACAAGTACTTAGCATACTTAGCAGTGGTGGTGGTGATGGTATCTACGATGCGCAGAGGACACGTTCAGGACCTCCTCTTCCTCTTCTTCTTGTCCTCCGACTTGTCGCCCGCGTTCTTGAGCTGCAAACAGGGAGATACATCACCGTTCAGCACAATTGAACAGACCATACCGAAACGAATCGAATTTTTTTGGTGACCACCAGTGGGTGGAGGATGAGTAGTAGACTGCCGAGGTGGCTAGGGTGCTCACCATGATGATGAGGATGCGGACGAGGACGGCGACGAAGTCGGTGAAGAGGGTGAGCGCGTGCTTGATGTAGTCCATGTCGCCGTGGTGCGCCCTCTCGATGATCTCCTGCGTGTCGTACACCATGTATCCCAGGAAGATCAACAGGCCAAAGTAAACCTGCAGGGCACGTAGTAAACCATGTTTGTATCATTGTTCATTCGGCCAAAAGATGAAATCATTGTTCATTCGGCCAAAAGATGAATGATCTCGGTTGCGGTTGTGGGTGGTGGTTTCATAGCAGTAGTGTCTCACCTCAAACATGAAGCTGCCAGAGGAGTGGCCAAAGATGGACGTGGCAAACTGCAGCCAGAGCAGGATCGACAGGCCGGAGGAAAGCAGGCCACCGAGGTACAGGTACTCCCTGCGCTTGGCGATGATGGCGGCACCAGAGAAGCACCCGAACGCGATGGCGGTCCCGACAAACCCTGTCACGAGGATGCTGGTACCACAGAGCAACAAGCAAGGTTATGTCAGTCAACATAAATAACAGGGATGTGAAACGAAGGTGAGCATTGAGCAGCAACAAACTAAAAGCAAAGCTCTGCAAAAAAAAAAGGAAATCTGCTTGTCCAAGTAAAAACCAATCAGTCATATCGATTTTGTACTAGAACTGTAGGTAAACAAATTCAGCATCACTAACAAAAATCAAGGCCCAAAAAGTCCATTGTCAGGCCCAAAGTTCAATAACAATAACCCAAACACAGGGTCCAAACCCCACGGGAAAGGGCCCAGGTACAAACTGTTGATCTAGATAGCATTCAATAAAAGACTAATGATAGTGGCCCGTCCAAAGAGCAGACAATGTAGGAAAAAGGAAGGTCTCGGGAGAACAATAGACTAATCCAGAAGCAGAATTTGGCACCTACACAACCTAAATTAATGCTTGCAAGAACAACCAGACAATGATGGATAAGGACATATAATCAGCAGATGTCCAATAATCCAATCACAGCTATTCAACAGACAGTAGGTGTCACACTCCCATGACATATCATCAAACGTCATGGCCAACTTGGTTTCCCTGCCACGGGTTTTACTCCTAAACTATTCTTAACGAGACAGTGACATTTGGAACAACAACAAAAGCAAATTCGTCTTTACCTTGGGTCAAAGTCTATGGCAAGCTCAATCAGAGGTCCAACCGAAGCCCCTTCCAGGAGGGCAGCACCCATCAGCAGCCCAAACCTCTTCCTCTGTTCACAAAGAGATAGACATCAACAAAGTCAGCACACCATGTCACGACATTTCCAGGACGATAACTTCATGTGAATTTCTACCCGTGCGGGCAGCAAACAAGTTATCAAGGTCAGGAGAAGAAGGCGAGGACAAACCTCCTCGTAGACTGGCACAGAGAACATCCAGGCGATGGTTCCGACACACGCGAGCATTGTCAGCATCCCGCCAATGTTCAGGGCAATGTGCAGGTAAGCACCCACGGCAGATGAGGCCAGGGCAAAGCATAGGGTCAGGTAAACCTGCAGAAAACCCAGCAAATTTGAGTTGCTTGAACTATCCATATTCAATCTGATAACAATCATAACTCATGACCATGATTAGTTTCCTAAAATTTTGGAAGCTTTTATGGTTCTCCAGTAGATGCTATAACCATGACCGTGATTGAGGGAAGTACTAGCTACCCAGCCCACGTTTTACTATCACATCAACCAACGATTGAGAGAAAATCAATCATGCGGTCCCTAGCGGTGCCCACATCTGCCACGCTCCCTCTCTTTTTGTTCACATCACACAACAAGAGCGAGACGCCGCCGTATGGAATCGCCTCTTTTCATCATCAATGGATCAATCTATGTTGTGATTTTTGTTTTGCCATTCTTTTGCTCCATGCTTAATTGTATGTACTCATGTGTTTAAAGCTGATTTGTTTCCCTAAATGGACCAAGGCCTCCCCTCCTTTGCAGCCGTTCCAACCAGCCATGGATAGCTCTTCTTCGGCAAAGAAGAGGTCCACAGAGAAGGCTCGACGATGACTGAGTGTAAAAAAAGATATAATTACAAAGCAGATCGACAACATCTACAATAGACGGCAAAAGAAAAATCTTCAGAAGAAAGACAAGAAGCCGACGAGGACAAACACTGGTAAATCGTCAGCCAGGCGCAAGTTGGATTTTCATTCGGCCTTGTCGGCTTCTTGTATTTTCTCTAAAGATTCTTTTTTGCAGTCTACTGTAGATGTTGTCTTGGGAGATCTGTTTCGCAATTTTATCTTTTTTGACACTGAATCGTCCTCGAGCCTTCGCTTTGGACCTTTTTTCTTTGGTGAAGAAAAGATATCCATGCTGGTTGGAACGGCTGAAAAGGAGGGGAGGCCCTAGTCCATTGAGAGAAACAAATCAGGGAGAGCGGGGCAGCCATGGGGGATCAGGCCGCTCTAGAAACATGCGATGGATTTTCTCGGGATCGTTTACGTGATCAGTGATGCATAGTTTAGGTTTACTTGTCATCGTAACTCAAGAAGGGGAAAAAAGGAAGGAAATCAAAGAAACTGCTAATAATTATGGCATGATGAAAAGCGTCCAGTGCATTATGATTCTACATTTCAGAGGCATACGCTGCACAAACTGTGACCCGTCGTCAGGTAGCATTCCCCGAATTTTCCGTACAGAGCGGCAGAATTGGCACCTGGTGGAATCGAACACGTTTAATCACCACAGCTGGTCAGCAACTCCCCAGCTAGCCAACCAACCAACAAGATCAACCCCAATGCTAATAATCCAGCGGGGAAAACACAATCCGGCGCAAGTTTGAGCTCCAAACCACCAAATCAGTGGGGAACGAACCAGCCAGCGCTAACGAACAGCACAACACGGACCGCATTGCAGCTGCACCAAACAAATCCCCTCCCAGGTTCAGGAAATAGGGGAAGGGAAAACTTTACAGCCACTCTAACTACGACATGTAAGCATTCGGTTTCTGGAAAGGGTTCAGACACGCATCCACAGCAGCTAGCTAGAATAAACAAATCTACAGCCAAAACCATGCCCAGTCAAGTACTCCCTCCGTCCGAAAATACTTGTCATCAAAATGGATAAAAAGGGGTGTATCTAGAACTAAAATACATCTAGATACATCCCCTTTTATTCATTTTGATGACAAGTATTTCCGGACGGAGGGAGTAGCATCTGTGGAATTTTGTAGCATGAGTGGAATTTTCTGGATGGGGTGCTAGAGGAAACGACAGGACTAACAACAGGAGAATTTCCCAAGCCAACGATACCACATCCATTCTGACAAGGACGCTGCGCTGGGTACGAACGTGTAAAACCGAAATTGTTGCATGACAAGCACAACTGTTCGTCGAGGAAAAGCAACTAGTAGTCATAATTGTGACACGGACGGATTCAGTTCAGGCAGAATTAGGTGACCCCGGCCATTAAACATCCATATCCGATCTGATAACGACATGAACGAAAATTACTTGCCAAGCGTAACTCAAGAGAGAGAGAGAGAAAAGGAAGGAAATCAAAGAGAACCTGCTCATAATTATGCATAATGAATGATGAAAAAAAGCATCCAGGAAATCCTGGCCATGGTTCATTATGATCGTACGTTTCCGGGGCATACTCTGCAGAAACTGCGACAGTAGCAGAGCGTGTACACAGGCAACTACCTAGACCAGGGAAATCTACGCCTACCCCGCCATCAGATAGCATCATCCCCCGTAATTTCTGAAGAGAGCGGCACTTGGGATCTCGAAGCGAACGCGATTAATCACCACAGCAGGCCAGCAACTCCCCAATCTAACCAACCAACCAACCAACCAACGAGATGAGACCTAACGCTAACAATCCAGCGGGGGAAACCCAATCCGGCGCGAAATCGAGCACCAAACCAGCAAATCGGCCGGGAACGAACCATCCACCGCTAACGAACAGCGCAGCACCGGCCGCATTGCGACCGCGCCCGCCGACCGATTCCCCGCCCGGGGAACCCGCCGCGCAAATCGACGACCCGCGGGCGCGTCCGTGCGCGAAACCCTAGAAGCACGTACGGGCCGGCTTCGGTTTCCCCCAAAAAATTCATCCGCATCGGAGGGAGAGGAGAGGAGAGGAGAGAGGGGGGGAATGGGTAGGGAGGAGGGGGCGCGTACGAGCTTGAGGTGGGACTGCACGGCGGGGGAGATCTCGCGGAAGTTCTTGAGGGAGTCGTAGCCCCAGCCGCTCGCCGCCGCCGACGAGGTCGAGTAGAAGGCGTCCATCCCCGCGTCTGCCGAATCGAATCGGAGCGGCCTCGCCTCGCACGCAAGGGTCGTTCCTCCCTGTCCTGCGCTGCTCGTGCTTTCGGGTGGATTTTTCTCCTTCTCTTTTTCTTCTTCTCCGCTGCTTTGGATGGATGGATGTCGAAACCGGTGATGGGTGGGGGTGGGACGCGGAGGGGGAGGGTTTATATAGGGTGGTGCGACGCACGCGTGGACGATTGGTTTGGTTGGTTGGGTGATTCGTGGGGAAGGAGGAAGCGGTGCGGTACTTGTCCGGAAGTTGGCCTGGGCCTGAGAGGGCACGCCCGGTCCGTCGCGAGGGCGCCAGAAGCTTCCGGCCGTCGCGCTGCACGCAGCTTCTTTTTTTTTTGTCCAAAATATTGAGTACTACTGTACGTATTTTTTCCAAAAAATAAAAAGATATTGAGTATAAAATACGCAGTCCGTCTTCGAACGCGCGATGCACGCTTCTTCTTCTTCGTCTCATTATTAGTTTTATTACGACCCCTTAGCGGGCGAATATTCGCCCGTAGGGGTGGCATTTGCGGACGATTTCGCTGCTAGTTTTAGTTGTCTGGTTGGCAGTTTCTTAGGATCGACATGAAGGGTTTTGTTAGAGAAGGCAACTTTTTGTTTAGAATTGTAATCGTTTGATCTTGTCTTAGAACTAAAAATGTCATCGAAAATGATTTTTTTGCCGTCCCTCTCCAAGTGATTAATTTTTCATCACGTAACCGGAAGCAGGGGCGATGTTTCACGTGAAATTTCATGTGAAAACCCTGGGCTCACGAAGGACCCTTTCAAAATGTACCGTCGGTTTGTTGTTTTTTTTTTTTTTTTGAATTGTTTGGATTGCTTACCACATATGTCACGTGGTCGTCGGTTTGTTGTTAGCTGGCGTGCCATGGTACTTGCTCGGCACTTGGACGTGGACGGCCATGCGTCCTTGGGAGACGGTGATGGGACGGACTCGTAGTCGATCCGTTGGCTTTCGGAACAGCGGCACTGGCTTGGGCGTGTCCGGGTTAGTTTGGTGGCCAACCAAATAATACTATTGTATTTTTTCGATAAAGAAAACATACGCTGTTGCAAACTGCAACACTTTGATCCCCAATGGAGCGGCCGCCGGTCTTTTGGGGGGTTTTTAGTAGTAGGTCATTGTCCAAAAAGGAAAAAAAACACTGTACAAACGGAGATGTTTACGTACACGTCATACACTTACTCATATGAGCGAATGCACGTGTACTTATCCATACGAGCATCTCTGAGATACCGAGCCGACACAACATCTTTAGATTGACAAAGTCACCACATGTGCAAAACGTCTCCTCCCGCCCAACGAACACCGATGGAAAGTCCGACATGACCCCAGGGAAAAGAGATATGTTGCCTCTCTTCAACCTTGGGAGCCGGTGTGTTAATTAAAGAGAAGCAGTTAGTTGGGGATGAGACTTGCCTGCTGCCTGCGTATGTGCCCATCCGTGCTCCCGCGTACGTGGCTTGATTTTGTTAGAAGGGAGAGAGAGGTTTGATGGAATAATTGTTGATGTATTGCTTGAGCCTCGTGGGCATATATATAGGAGTACAATGATCTACTTGGAGTACAAGACAAGCCAGAACAAATCCTAGTCTATCTCTTCTTTCCTAATAAATATTATACTCAACATCCCCCCGCAGTCACAACGGTAGCGACGCAGACGATGAGACTGGAGAAGAATCCGAAGGCAAGCCGACGGACACCCCCCCACAGTCGGAATGGTCGACGCATCGCGGAGTCGTGACTGGAGTGGAAACCGACGAGGTTGCTCAAGCAGGCGGTAGCCCTTTGTGCCGTTTGTCGATGTAACCGAGAGCGTAGGGTGGTGTAGCTGTTGTCGAGGTTGCCGTGTGAAGAATGTCGTGGTCGATGTCGAGTCGGGGTAGCCGGTGTCGAGGAAGTCGCCGTGGAGCCGCGGGCGCAAGGGGGCGCCGAGTTAGCATGGGCGCAGTGGTGTCGAAGTAGTGGTGCGCCGGGAAGAAGATGTTGTTGACGACGCGTCGCGACGGGATTGCCAAGCCCGGGGACACATCGTAGACGAAGGCACGCACCGATGTTGCCAGTACCGGGCATGCGTAGACGGACGAAGACGAAGTTGACGAAGCGCCGACCAGGCTTGCCAGGCCCGGGGACACGTCGTGGATGAAAGCACGCATCGGTGTTGCCAGCACCGGGCATGCGTAGACAAGGGACCTGCACGAGCTGTACGCCATGTCGGAGAAGTCGGAGGGGCCAGCAGAGAAGAACTCGACGACGGTTGCGGCGTCCATCGGCGCGGGGCCGACGTCACCAACGGTGGTCGGAGTAGACGAAGTGGTCGGGGTAGATGACGGCGACGCTGGCGACGGGCTGGTGCTTGGACGAAGACGAAGGGGGTGGACGGGCGACGGCGGCGGCTACGAAGGTAGCGGCGGCGGCGGCCAAAGAAGAGCAGCGGCGGCGGCCTGACGGCGCCGGCGGCGGCTAGGTTAGTAGGGCGACGGCGGTGCTCGAAGTAGGCGAAGAACCCTGACAGCGTGACGAAGACCGGCGCGGACGGTGACGTTCCCGCGCCAAGGGAGATGGCACG
>LR738714.1:2886179-2947327 GCA_902687465.1 Secale cereale | reverse complement strand
CGCATACCACAAGAAGTCGACGTGCGGTGACGGCAGAGTGGACCGCGGGCCGCGGCGCTACGGGCCGAAGGGGCGACGCAGCGGCGGCAAGCGGGTCGGGGCGACGGCGGGAAGACCTCGGGGCGGCGGCGGGGACCGCGGGCCGCGACGCTGCGGCCCGAAGGGGCGACGCAACGGCGGTTCGCGAGTCGGTGCAACCGCGGGGACGGCCTCGGGACGGCGGCGGGGACCGCGTATCGCAGCACTACGGCCCGAAGGGGCGACGTAGCGGCGAAGTACGAGTCGATGCAGCCGCGAGGAGAACCACGGGGGCGGCGGCGCTGCGGCCCGATGGGGCGACGCAGCGGCAGCCCGATGCTCGATCGGTGAAGAGGCGCGCTGAACTCGGGGACGATCTTCACGGGACCTGCGGAGGCGCGAGTGACCGACGGGCCAGGTCGATCGCGCGGCGTAGATGAGGTGGATCGCGGCGGCGAGCGGGTGATCAAGCCGATCGCGCGCGAGGTCGGAGATGCCGCTCGATGGAGGCGTGGTGGCGGCGGAGTCTTGGATGAGGCCGGCGACGGCGGACGGCGTGGGACGTCAGCGCCGGCACCCGGGCTGTCAAAGCAGTGCCGGCGCACGGGCAACGAGGCCCGAGCGACCAACGGAGCAGCGGCGCCCGAGTTGAGGCAGCCGACAAGCCTGATGCAGTCGAGGACGAGGCCGGCGAGGTAGACCGCCGAGCCGCCATGGAGACGCGGCGGAGGCGGGTGACGTGGATCGATGGGCGGGCCGGCGCGCGAGCGACGGCTATGATTGGCCGTCGCATGGCGCGAGGCCGCCGGGTCGGGGCGATGCAGGTGTCCCGGTCGAAGCAAGGCGGTGACGGCCGGCGCAGGGCGACGGGCGGACCGGCGCGCGGACGACGGCTGGCCCAAACGGGCCGCCTCGGCGCGCATGGCCGCCGGGTCGGAGAAGAGGCCGGCAGGTCGCGCCAGGGTCGGAGTAGAGGCGCATGGGGTCGACGGCGGCGGCGGGCGACGCAAACCGATCAAGATTAGATCGGAAAACCAAAAAGAAAAAAACGCCAATCAAAACGACCGGCGAGAGAGCGAAAAAACCTGGAGCAAGGGCTCAGGAAAAAGACTCTCTAGGGCAGCCGGCCAACACGGCCGGCGGACGAACCCTAGGTACGGGCGGCGCGGCCCCCGGCGGCGACGCGCGGGTGCGGAAGCGGTGGCGGCTAGGGTTTAGGATCGACTTGCGATAGATACCATGTTAGAAGGGAGAGAGAGGTTTGATGGAATAATTGTTGATGTATTGCTTGAGCCTCGTGGGCATATATATAGGAGTACAATGATCTACTTGGAGTACAAGACAAGCCAGAACAAATCCTAGTCTATCTCTTCTTTCCTAATAAATATTATACTCAACAGATTTGATTGGAACAAAATAAGGCCCGACCCATTCCCTTAAAATCAGGGGGAGATGATTATATTAGAAAGGAAAAAAAAAAGAAAAAATGACAGCCGTAGGATGAAGTGGGACCACGGATGGAAGAAAGCAGGCAAGCGGGATCCGTTAGTTGGTAGTCCGTGTACAGGTTTCAACCTTTCTCTTAAAAAAAATTCCATGTTCCTTCAACCCTCCGATGGTAAAGGATTGCAAGTCTACGCCGTGTGGATGATGCCTCAACCACCTTCCTTCAGTGGTCACACCTTCGGACTCTACGGTCACTCGTTCTGTTTGGGTTTTGAACAAATACAAGAAGGCAAATGTATATGTATACACCTAGCTGTACCTTCGGTACATGTCACCATGTAAGAATGTCAACTAAGGGTCTGTTCTGAACTCCTCTGGCTTCTGGAAACTTCACATATCCAGCTTCTTCTCCTCGCTTCTAACTCCACCTAGCGATCGCAGGAGCGTTCGGGAGCATCGGCAGCTTCTCCCAGCGCTGCAGCCCAGCTGGGAGCTTGCTGGGCCAATTTGGGCCGGTTGGAGGCAGCCCAGCTTGGGCTATCGATCCGAAAAAAGGAGCCCCGTACCGATTCGATCGAGGGAGCGAGGAGCGATCTATTCCAGCGAGCATACCGATTCGATCTGAAGCACTTGGCGGTGGCAGTTGGATGTAAAAAGGGCAAACTCCAGATTCCAAGTTTTGGTGGAGCTGGGCCGCCGTCGCTACTCGTTTTTGCACTGGAGTCGGCCTTAGCTTCCGGAAGCCAGCTTCTCGTTGATATATCATTCGGCTCGGCTCCCGCTTCAGAAATTTGTGAAGCATGGAGTGGGAGGAGTTCAGAACAGACCCTAAGCCCTCCATGCCATGATTCTATCTATCTGTAGTTTGAAAGAAAAATAGCGAACTCCTCCAAGCCATTGGGTTGACCAAGGAAGGGCAACGCACACATCTTGGTGGAGAAGAATGGCCGACCCAGGGCTGACCATGTCATACCGGCCCTGATCGCCCGACAAATGGATCACGCCACGCCACGCCACGCCATGCGTCCACACGTACGTACGTGCACGTAACCACGTACGTTCCGTTCCGTTCCGTTCCGCAGCGCCAAGCCTTGGGCCGCAAGAACGTCACACCACCGCCTTATCCCCGGGGCCGACGGCGACGGGTCATCGGTGCCCGATGACGCGAACTCTCGATGCATGACCAATCCGGTCGCGCCACGTGGCGGGAATGCGGGAGACGCCCTCGCGTACGTGCAGGAAGCTTCGTGGCCGAGCGGGAAGGGCCGGCTGGTCGCTGGGGCGTCGATTTTTTTTTTTTCGTTTCATGAAAAGCTTGGCTGGGGCGTCGAACTTGCGCGAGCAATGCCTGCCGCTTTCTGTCTCTTCCAGAAGCTTGGACCCCGCCGCGCAGTGGGCCGCCGTGGGATCATGTATGGTGGGGCCTGTCGGAGTTGATCATTTTTTTGTGATGCAAATTTGTCAGCTCATGAGCTGGCCATAAATCTAATTATTATTTAATAAGTGTGATAATAATAGTTGGACCTGATGGCCCGTTGGAATTAATCATTTTTTTCGTGATTCTTAATTAGCCAACTACTGAACGATGCAGTAATCGTTATTTGATTCTAATATATAAATATAGCTAGCTATGATTCCTTTTTTCCCTCAAAAAATAAATAAAAATAAAGCTAGCTATGATGCCCCCCCCCCCCCTAGAAAAATGTACGGTGGGGCCTGTTGAAATTAATTTCCCTACCGGCTTGGGTGGCAGCTTTGTAATTTTAACTCTTAACATTTTCTACTACCGTGAAAAAGAAAAACTCGTAAGATTTTTCTTTTGGATGAATCAATGCTCACTATTGCTAGTTTGAGTATGCTAGTAATGTCTGGATCGAGCAAGAAATGATACTTGGGTCATGGGAAATGCATTGGAGCCCCAGGTCCCACACACCCCTATATGAATATAGCATTGTAAAAATGCCAGGAAAAAAAAAACTAAAATTTTGGGATATCAAACCCAGATGCCCATTACACACCCGTGTTCAGTTTCGAGTGGGTGCCCATGGTACCCGTGCCGATAAAAATACGGTCCATGGAAATAGTTTTTTATATGCGTAGAATTTTTTTTGACATTTTTACCGAGATTACCACAGGCACCCATTCCTCACGAAATTGAACACAGATGTACAAGAGACACCCAGATTTGATGTCCCAATTTTTTTAAAAAAATCATGGTAATTTTAGTGCCATATTCATATAGGGGTGTGTGACACCAGAGAGCCACAAATCCGCATCCCTTGTGTCTTGAACTATCTAAAGTCATGTGCACCCATTACCCATGTTTTGACATTAAATTCTGATCTCGATTACTCATGCTCAGTTTATTTGGGCTTTTGCTTTTGCAGCCTTTTCACTTTGGCAAAAAAACCACAAAAAGCTTCTAAATAGGGGCTCTTTGCTTCGGATTTTGGTGGTCGTGAGATGACGTTTCCTTTCCTTTAAAATTTTCATTCCTTTTCAGAAAGTAAAAGAGAATTAATTGGAATCTTGCTTTGCGGAACCCAGTCGGATATATGACACTGGAAGTGTGGAGAACTTGGTGTGTGCAGATAGAAAACAAAGCATCAACCGGAAATTCACTTTGTAGGCTTGCCTTGTACTTCCTCCGTCCGAAAAAATTTGTCCCAACCTTGTTCCTCAAATGAATGTATCTGGCACTAACTTGGTGCTAGATACATTCATTCGAGTGACAAGTTTTTTCAGACGGAGGGAGTACTACTATTTCATCAAGGTGAAATGTGCTCTCGGCAGTGCATCGTGCAGCCTCATTGAGAGGGGGGTGCATACATGCACATCTGTGTCTACGTGGTATATATCAGTATATGGGTGGATTTCCCGCTAACTCTACGCAAGAAACTAGTCCCTCCGTTTCTAAATATAAGTCTTTTTAGACATTTTAAATGGATCACAACATACGGATGTATGTAGACATATTTTAGAGTGTAGATTCACTCATTTTGCTTTGTATGTAGTCACTTGTTGAAATATCTAAAAAAACTTATATTTTTAAACGGAGGGAGTACTATATATTAGCTTATTCTACGTACCGGCCGATCGTCATGCATGTCGTCTGCCAGCACATTGGCATTCAGCAAATTTAGCAGCCGTCGGCTATAGGGATAGATGCGCACTTCCTCAGTGTGCTTTTCCTTCCAAGTGTTGGGAGGAGTGTGGATATGCTCTTGATTATTGGCAGCATGATCGCTCCATCGTTTATTAAAGCACCATTACGTAGATACAACACATAAAATAATATAATACTCCTTCTGTCTCAGAATAAATTTCTTAACTTTAATACAACTTTGTACTAAATCCAGTACAAAGTTAGTACTGAATCCAGTACAAAGTTGAGACACTTATTTAAAAACGAAAGAAGTACCCCCCTCGTCCCAAAATAAGTGTCTCAGCTTTGTACTAGCTTTAGTACAAAGTTGTGCTAAGCTTGAGACACTTATTTTGGGACGGAGGGAGTAGTAAATACTACCTTCATCTTGGTCTATTGGTCCCATTGTATTTTAATGCCAAACTTTGACCATAAATTTAACTAATAAAATTTTCGTGCATGTTATAAAAAAATTATATCATCGAAAACTACATTCAAATATGAATCCAACGATACGCTTTTTGTTAACATGCATTAACATTTTGTTAGTAAATTTTTTGATCAAAATTTAGCATAAATTACAAAGAGGACCAGCAAACCAGGACGGAGGTAGTCAACGTGCATGTCGTTTATACCACCACTGGAGGAATAAAACCTAACAATTCTAAAGTAAATCGAAAGTACGAGCACTGATGCAAAATATAGAATTTGAATCTGGGTGGACAGGTTCCACCACAAGGAACGTGGCATTCACTTCGCATATGATGCCTACCTCTTAAGAGGGAGGATGCACCAAGTTGTACGATCGCCTTAAGGAAAATAACAAAAAATATTTATACAAACATTGAGTCTCGGAAACTTCCCTGTGAAATGTGCAAAGGCGTGGTTAGACAAAAAGAATCTCCGGTCTTTTTTTTTTGGCGAGAAAAAACTTTTAATCTATTCATCTTCAATTATGGTAGTACAACAAATACTAGAAATAATAAACATTACTTCCAGATCCGTAGACCGCCTAGCGACGACTACAAATATTGAAGCGAACCAAAGGCGTGTCGCTGTCATATCGCCCCTCCCTGCCGGAGCCGGGCAAACGTTGTTGTAGTAGACAGTCGGGAAGTCGTTGTGCTATTGCCTCATGGAACCAACGCACCAGAACTGCAACCGCCGCAGATAAAGAGTGTAAATCAAAAGAATCCAATCCGAAGACACACGAATGAAGACGAGCGACGAACAGATCCGAGCAAATCCACCAAAGACATAACCGCCCGAGACACACTTCCACACACCCACCGATGATGCTAGATGCATCCCCGGAACGGGGGCTAGGCGGGGAGACCTTTATTCCATCTTCAGGGCGCCGCCGCCGTCTCGCCGTCCTGAGCAGGACACAAACCCTAACAAAGCTCAAAAAACAGATTTAGAAACGGAGCCCTCCCATCGACAAGGGCCGAGATCCACTCCGCTTCCATGGCCCTGAGACCACTTGAGAGTTGAGACGGGACGGACCGGCACCGATGCTGGCGGGAGGCAGGGAAACTTAATTTGTTTGGAGGCGGCGGTTGTAGCTAGGCGGAGGCGGTTTTATCTTGGGTCTTCCTTGATTAGAAGGATTATAAAAAGATGGGAATATGAAAAATAATTTGCAAGACTTCAATGTCATACCCGCTTGATTCACACACGATTTTGTGTTCATACAGAAAAGTTGTTTGATTGGTCTGTATAATAAAGAAAATTGAATCTCTCTAGCTTCTTAGTTCAAAGGGATTTCATAGAATTTTTGGAAGATTTTATTCCTTCAGATTTTTTTTGTTCCAATGGTGCATGTTTGATCATGCATGGAAGCTGATGCCCTTTTTCGTTAGAAAAATATGACTGGAAAGAAAATGAATTTTCTATGGTCTACTACTTCGGATGCAAATCGTATGGACAATAAATCGTAAAATCCATCGAATATGGCCCTTATAGGAAACCCTATAGGAAAATCCCCGAGGATTGGGCCTACAAAAATTCTGTGAATTTTCTTCTTTTCCAAGCCAGTTCCAAATCACACCGAAAGGGTTGAGAATTCAACGACTTCATCTAGGGGAGGACGTACTACTTCCTCCGTCCGGAAAAAAATACTTGTCATGAAAATGGAGAAAAAGTGATGTATAAGACGCTCTTACCAGGAAGTGACTTGATCACTAAAGTTCAAAGGGACGAAAGTCACCAGCTATGCAGCCGGCGTACGCTGGCATAGACGAGCAAAACCGGGGAGCTCAAACAGGGAGGAGTAAACAACGGTCGGAGCTCGCGGGATCGGAGAAGAAGCGAAGAAGTTGAGCAGGCGACGCGCCCAACAGCAGGCCACAGAGACAAGAAAACCTCGATCTAGAGCAGATAGTAGTGACTCATGTCCTGGTCTCTCCGTCTATGCGCATTTGCAAATGCAAAGCCGGATGAGCTCCCGCGGCAGCTTCTGAATCACCAGGGAGCAAGCCATGGAGTCACGCTCACGCAGCAGGGTAGTCATCTGTTGACCTCTGCCACCGACGACACGGCGTCCTCCTCGGCTCAGCTAGCCGGCGGCACTATCGCTGCTGCGTGGTCTAGTTGGATGATCTCCACCGTGGACGAACGACATTTAACGTCTCCTCCCACTGAAAGCGCATCGTCGGAAATCCTGAAATAAATTCAGGAATAATGCGAGCACCAGGATTTAAAGTCTAATGGGTTGGGGATACCATTGTCCACCTAACCATCTCAACCACAGGTTGGTTCGCAAGGCGCAGCTAGTTAGAGTGTCAGGGTATATCATCAATCGTCATCGTCATGCATGTCGTCTGCCGGCCAGCACATTGGAATGTAGCTAATTTAGCAGCCGTCGGCTAAAGAATAGATCATAGATGTAGACATCTTCAGTGTGCCTTTTTTCCTTCCAAGTGTGTAGGTGCTAGGTGGGCAGGATAGTGTGGCCATGCGTGGCAGCATGTTCCCAGCATCGATCGGTCTAATAAAAAAATGAAAATATATCTATCGGCTTTCCTTGTTGGCACAAACATGGGTCCCATGTGCATACGTGGCTTTAGCCCCGATCGCATCATGAGGCAATAATAGAGCGAATAATTCGAAGAGTATTTCGCTACGAGCATCTATTCGTTCAAATCAATAGACGATCGATTTCTTTCTCATTCGATGGGTGTGAAAGCCCTCTCATTTCCAATGCAAAACGCATCAAAACTCTTAAAGTTGTTGATTTGTTTTAATGTTTATAGCTATGTTCAAAAATACGTTCCATGTGCACATGCTCTTACTTCAAAAGTGGATTTTTCGATGTAGGACATTTCATTCAATTGATATATCGAGGTAATACAGCCGCATTGAAGAAATGACCGACCTCTGCATAGCACGATGCACATAACCAACACGTCCAACACAACCAAATACATACGCTATATACATTGGGGGATTCAAATCGCTAGTTTTTTTTTTTTAGAAAAGGAGGATGACCCCCGGCCTCTGCATCTGGACGATGCATACGGTCACTTTATTAATTATTCCCACAAGACCTTACAAAGTCATACAACAATAAGACTAAAGCCACCGTCTAAGCAACAACCGTCGCTACACCTATCCAATTGATGAAGGGGCGCTGATAGCCTGGGCCTAATACCAAACAGACATCGCAGCCAAACCTAAACATCTAAGACCTGAGGTCCCAACCAGGACGCCTGCCTAGTATGGGGCACCTACCAGTCCGGCGCACTCCTCAACCAGGACGCCTGCCGGGTATGAGGCCGCCGCAGCCACCTGCCACGAGTCCGTCTTCAGAGCTGTACTGTTGCATCTACCGTGCCAGGTCTCTCTGCCATCGACGCCACCACGACGCCAGACAGCGTCGTCCTCCTGCGCGAGTCCATCCTCCCACATCGAACTCCGAATCTGCACTGCGCCACGCCGTCAAGATCCGTCGCCATCAATGTATGGATGAAGCACCACTCCACCACAGAAACCGTCCGCTGGTCCCGCGAAGCAAGGCGCGACACCAAGTAGAAGGCCAAAGACCGCCACCACACCACCAGCAGCCCCGCCACCAAGAGCTGTTCCCAGCCGCCGCCTTCAAGAAGGAGCACGACACCAGGGTGCCGTTGACGCCCAGAAGGGGAACAAAAGCTTTCGCCATAGCTCGAGGAGGAGACGGTAGGGAGAGGATCCACCCCAAAGCCTCCAGGAAGGGGATCGGCGCCAAAGGCGTCGACTTTGGGGAGGCCGCCGCGCCAGCCAGGGGTTTCCCCAGGAACCTCACCCGCACGCCAGATCCGGCAAGCCGGCAATAAGGGACGCCGAAAGTAGCCGCCAAGGACCGACGCCAGCATGGATCGGGACAGATCGGAGCAGGGGCGGAGCTTCTACATGGAGCCATGAAGGATTGCGCCGCCACTGCGCCAGCGTCCGCAGCCCCCACGCCGCCCGCGCGGCCATGGGAGGCTGCCCACCAGACCCTGTCGGCGCAGCCCGCCACCGGCTGCACCACGCCCACCAATTGGGGCCGCCGCCCCGGGGAGCCAAGGCCCTCCAACGGAGAGGAGGCGCCAGATCCCGCCGCCACCATCATTGGGGCCGAGCACCTGCGCCTCGGAGGCCCTCAGGCGGCGGCGGAGGGAGGGGAGGAGAGGGGGAGACGCGGCGGCGGCGCTAGGGTTGGCCCCCGAGTCGCCTCAGAGGAGGCGACGCGGGGGGAGCGGGAGGACGGGCGTCCTTCAAATCGCTAGTGTATCAATGATTCAATAGGATCCATTCGTCTGCTCCCACCGCTAGAGTTCCCACCGGCTTTAATCAAGGGAATATAAGAAATACAACACCCTCTCGATTCGCAGGTTCATATTGTTAGAATATTAGGAAAATTCGTGATTATTGTCAGTAAATAATTCATGACTAGAACAGGATTAGCATGCAACACTTTAGCATACTAGATGAACATGAAAAATATGCACAATAACATTGCACATGTAACAACAACCATAATTTGAGACATATACAGATTACAATGCACATACTGTTCCGCAGCTATTGCTAGAGCGACCTTGTTCATGATGATGTTGGTGATGACCTGATGTAGACAACGGTGAAGACAACAACTAATAACACCGTCTAACTTGGATGGAATACAACCCGTAGTGATGAACTTGAGTAGTTGCGCAGTGTGCTTCCAAAAAACATAATTCATCCACTCTCGGTGCAAGATCACAAGGATGAACGACCCCACATGCCGATGCACGCTGGCGTTCAGGATGAAGTAGACTATGGTAGCGGCGCAAGTTGTGAGATGAGGCAAAACTCTAGGTGTTTCGGTGTGTCTTTGGCCATGTCCGGTAAGCACTATATATAGGAGGACCAAGGAGGTACTGTGTCACGATCACGATCTCAAACCGACTTGGTTTCCAAGTCGTGAACTTGCGAGAGAAGTAAACGATTAACTTGTCTGCCAAGACATCAAAAAATAAAACAACAAAAGTAAGCCAAGCCCTGCAAGGACACAAACCGGATATCGGTTGCCGAGCCCAGTGTGGTGAGGCGAGCGAGCGTGTGTGGTCTTTTCTTTTTCTCCTCAACACAACACTTAGTTTTTTTCTGAGGAGAAAGGCCACTTAATTTATTCATCAAATGCCACAGAAGGTGGGATACAAATAGGGTCATGTGGCTGGCCCAGCCAAACATGACGCCCGGGGGCTAGTTTTTTAGCAAACCTTGCTAACCTATGAGCTTCAAAATTAACACTACGACTTTAAAAAATAAAGTTACAAGAAAATGGAACCGATCTAGACTGTATCTCCTTGATAACTGCTATGTGGAGACCATTGCCGCTCTTCGTGATGTCTTCCACCACCTAGCCCCGGAAATCTTGTTGGGTCCATTGTGCATAGCGGGATACTTAGTATAACCTTCACATCAAAGTGCATGAAAGTGGCTTCTAGCTTTTCATTATTCCATGTGGCTGAGGTTGCATCAATTAGGTCAGAGACAAACTCCGGTGGGTCTGCTGCAATACTGCCGTAAGGCCTCATCATCTCCTCCCGAGGGAGCCAGTTTGTTGGGGAACGTAGCATAATTCAAAAAATTTCTACGCTTTCACCAAGATCCAACTATGGAGACATCTAGCAACGAGCAAGTAAGAGTGCATCTACATACCGTTATGTAGATCGCGAGCGGAAGCTTTTGAAGAAGCATGGATGAAGTAGTCGTACTCTTCGCGTTCTTCGTCACCGATGATCTAGCGCCGAACGGACGGCACCTCCGCGTTCAACACACGTCCGGTACAGCAACGTCACCTCCTTCTTGATCCAGCAAGGGGGGAGGAGAAGTCGTCAGAGATCCGGCAGCACGACGGCGTGATGACGGATGCAGTGGGGATCGCAACAGGGTTTCGCCGGGCGCCCTGCGTGGGAGTATGGAGGTGTGACGGGAGGGGGAGAGGCGCCAGGGCAAGGGTGCGGCTGCCCTCTCCCCCCCCACATATATAGGGGGCCAGGGGGTGCGCCAGGGCCCCTGCAGATCCAATCTGCAGGGGGGGCGGCGGCCAGGGGGGAGTCCTTGCCCCCCAAGGCAAGTGGTGGCCCCCCTCCCCTTTAGGGTTTTAACCCTAGGCGCATGGGGAGGTGGGCCCCTAGTGGTGCGCCAGCCCATTAGGGCTGGACACTTCCCCTTTGCGGCCTAGGGGCCCCACCGAGATGGGTGGCCCCACCCGGTGGACCCCCGGGGCCCCTCCGGTGGTCCCGGGACACTCCCGGTGACCCCCGGAGATCACCCGATGGCCGAAACTGGACTTCATATATATCAATCTTTACCTCCGGACCATTCCGGAACTCCTCGTGACGTCCGGGATCTCATCCGGGATTCCGAACAACTTTCGGGTTTCCACGTGCATTTATCTCTATGACTCTAGCGTTATTGAACCTTAAGTGTGTAGACCCTACGGGTTCGGGAGACACGTAGACATGACCGAGACCACTCTCCGGTCAATAACCAACAGCGGGATCTGGATACCCATGTTGGTTCCCACGTGTTCCTCGATGATCTTCATCGGATGAACCACCGTGTCAAGGATTCACTCAACCCCGTATGTTATTCCCTTTGTCCATCGGTACGGTACTTGCCCGAGATTCGATCGTCGGTATTCCCAATACCTTGTTCAATCTCGTCATGGTGGCAAGTCTCTTTACTCGATCCGTAATCCATCATCCCGTGACTAACTACTTAGTCACATTGAGCTCATTATGATAATGTCTTACCGAGTGGGCCGAGAGGTACCTCTCCGTCATACGGAGTGACAACATCCCAGTCTCGGTTCGTACCAATTCAACAGACACTTTCGGAGATACCCGATGCGTACCTTTATAGCCACCCAGTTACGTTGTGACGTTTGGCACACCCAAAGTATTCCTACGGCATCCGGGAGTTGTACAACCTCATGGTCTAAGGAATAAATACTTGACACCGAAAAGCTTATGCATCACGAACTAAACGATCTCGTGCTATGCTCAGGATTGAGTCTTGTCCATCACATCATTCTCCTAATGATGTGATCCCGTTATCACTGACATCTCATGTCCATGGTCAGGAAACCGTGACCATCTGTTGATCAACGAGCTGGTAACTAGGGGCCTACCAGGGACTCATTGTGGTCTATGTATTCACACATGTATCGCTGTTTCCGTACAATACAATTCAAGCATGAATAATAGACAATTATCATGAACAAGGAGATATAATAATAATGCTTTTATTATTGCCTCTAGGGCATATCTCCAACAGTCTCCCACTTGCACTAGAGTCAATAATCTAGTTACATTGTGATGAATCGAACACCCATAGAGTTCTGGTGTTGATCATGTTTTGCTCGTGAAAGAGGTTTAGTCAACGGGTCTGCGACATTCAGATCCGTATGCACTTTACAAATATCTATGTCTCCATCCTGAACATAATTCCGGATGGAGTTGAAACGGCGCTTGATGTGCTTGGTCTTCTTGTGAAACCTGGGCTCCTTGGTAATAGCAATAGCACCAGTGTTGTCACAGAAGAGAGTCATCGGGCTTGACGCGCTTGGAATGACTCCTAAGTCGGTGATGAACTCCTTCATCCAGACTCCTTCCTGCGCTGCTTCGGAAGTAGCTATGTACTCCACTTCACATGTAGACGCTGCCACCACGCTCTGTTTGCAACTGCACCAGCTGACTGCCCCTCCATTCAAAATATACACGTATCCGGTTTGAGACTTAGAGTCATCCAGATCTGTGTCGAAGCTAGCATCGACGTAACCCTTTACGACGAGCTCTTCGTCACCTCCATAAACGAGAAACATATCCTTAGTCCTTTTCAGGTACTTTATGATGTTCTTGACCGCTGTCCAGTGTTCCGTACCGGGATCACTTTGGTACCTCCCTACCAAACTTATGGCAAGGTTCACATCAGGTCTGGTACACAGCATGGCATACATGATAGAACCTATGGCCGAGTCATAGGGAATGACACTCATCTTTTCTCTATCTTCTGCCGTGGTCGGCGACTGAGTCTTGCTCAATCTCATACCTTGCAAAACAGGCAAGAATCCTTTCTTTGACTGATCCATATTGAACTTCTTCAATATTTTGTCAAGGTATGTACTTTGTGAAAGACCAATGAGGCGTCTTGATCTATCTCTATAGATTTTGATGCCTAATATGTAAGCAGCTTCTCCAAGGTCCTTCATTGAAAAACTTTTATTCAAGTAGGCCTTTACATTTTCCAAGAATTCTATATCATTTCCCATCAGCAATATGTCATCCACATATAATATGAGAAATGCCACAGAGCTCCCACTCATTTTCTTGTAAATACAGGCTTCTCCATAAGTCTGTATAAATCCAAACGCTTTGATCACTTCATCAAAGCGAATATTCCAACTCCGAGATGCTTGCACCAGCCCGTAAATCGAGCACTGGAGCTTGCATACCTTGTTAGCGTTCTCTGGATCGACAAAACCTTCCGGTTGAATCATATACAACTCTTCCTTGAGGAAGCCATTAAGGAATGCTGTTTTGACGTCCATTTGCCATATCTCATAATCATAGAATGCGGCAATAGCTAACATGATTCTGACTAACTTCAGCATCGCTACGGGAGAGAAAGTCTCGTCATAGTCAATCCCTTGAACTTGTCGATAACCCTTAGCGACAAGCCGAGCCTTATAGATGGTCAAATTACCATCCGTGTCTGTCTTCTTCTTAAATATCCATTTATTTTCTATGGCGTGCCTATCATCAGGCAAGTCCACCAAAGTCCATACTTTGTTTTCATACATGGATTCTATCTCGGATTTCATGGCTCCAAGCCATTTATTGGAATCTGGGCCCGCCATCGCTTCTTCATAGTTCGAAGGTTCACCGTTGTCTAACAACATGATTTCCAGTACAGGGTTGCCGTACCACTCTGGTGCGGAACGTGCCCTTGTGGACCTTCGAAGTTCAGTAGTAACTTGATCTGTTTCTGCATGATCATTATCATCAACTTCCTCCTTTGTCGGTGCAGGCACCTCAGGAATAGTTTCCTGCGCTGCGCTACTTTCCGGTCCAGGAGGGGTGACTGTCACCTCATCAAGTTCTACTTTCCTCCCACTCACTTCTTTCGAGAGAAACTCTTTCTCCAGAAAGCATCCATTCTTGGCAACAAAGACTTTGCCTTCGGATCTGTGGTAGAAGGTGTACCCAATTGTTTCCTTTGGGTATCCTATGAAGACGCATTTCTCCGATTTGGGTTCGAGCTTTTCAGGTTGAAGTTTCTTGACATAAGCATCGCAACCCCAAACTTTTAGAAACGACAACTTCGGTTTCTTGCCAAACCAAAGTTCATACGGAGTCGTCTCAACGGATTTCGACGGAGCCCTATTTAAAGTGAATGCGGCAGTCTCTAAAGCATAACCCCAAAAAGATAGCGGTAAATCGGTGAGGGACATCATAGATCGCACCATGTCCAACAGAGTACGATTTCGACGTTCGGACACACCGTTACGTTGAGGTGTTCCGGGCGGTGTCAATTGTGAAACAATTCCACAGCTCCTAAGGTGTGTGCCAAATTCATGACTTAAATATTCACCCCCACGATCCGATCGCAAGAACTTTATTTTTCTGTCACGTTGATTCTCAACCTCATTCTGAAATTCCTTGAACTTTTCAAAGGTCTCAGACTTGTGTTTCATCAAATATATATACCCGTATCTACTCAAGTCATCCGTGAGGGTGAGAACATAACAGTAGCCTCCGCGAGCCTCAACACTCATTGGACCGCACACATCGGTATGTATGATTTCCAACAAGTTGGTTGCTCGCTCCATTGTTCCGGAGAACGGAGTCTTGGTCATCTTGCCCAAGAGGCATGGTTCGCACGTGTCAAATGATTCATAATCAAGAGACTCTAGAAGTCCATCTGAATGGAGCTTCTTCATACGTTTGACACCAATGTGACCAAGGCGGCAATGCCACAAGTATGTGGGACTATCATTATCAACTTTACATCTTTTGGCATCTACACTATGAATATGTGTATCACTACGTTCGAGATTCATCAAAAATAAACCATTGACCAGCGGGGCATGACCATAAAACATATCTCTCAAATAAATAGAACAACCATTATTCTCCGATTTGAAAGAGTAGCCATCTCGCATAAGACGAGATCCAGATACAATGTTCATGCTCAAAGCTGGTACTAAATAACAATTATTAAGGTTTAAAACTAATCCCGAGGGTAGATGTAGAGGTAGCGTGCCGACGGCGATCACATCGACCTTGGAACCATTCCCGACGCGCATCGTCACCTCATCCTTCGCCAGTCTCTGTTTATTCCGCAGCTCCTGTTTTGAGTTACAGATGTGAGCAACTGCACCGGTATCGAATACCCAGGAGCTACTACGAGTGCTGGTAAGGTACACATCAATAACATGTATATAATATATACCTTTGACATTGCCGGCCTTCTTGTCTGCTAAGTATTTGGGGCAGTTCCGCTTCTAGTGACCCGTTCCCTTACAATAAAAGCACTCTGTTTCAGGCTTGGGTCCATACTTTGGCTTCTTCCCGGCAACAGGCTTGCCAGGCGCGGCAACTCCCTTGCCGTCCTTCTTGAAGTTCTTCTTACCCTTGCCTTTCTTGAACTTAGTGGTTTTATTGACCATCAACACTTGATGTTCTTTCTTGATGTCTACATCCGCTGATTTCAGCATCGAATACACCTCGGGAATGGACTTCTCCATCCCCTGCATATTGAAGTTGAACACGAAGCTCTTGAAGCTTGGTGGGAGCGACTGGAGGATTCTGTCAACGACCGCTTCATCTGGGAGATTCATTCCCAGCTGAGACAAGCGGTTGTGCAATCCTGAAATCTTGAGGATGTGCTCACTGACAGAACTGTTCTCCTCCATCTTACAGCTGTAGAATGCGTCGGAGACATCATATCTCTCGACTCGGGCATGAGCTTGGAAAACCATTTTCAGCTCTTCGAACATCTCATATGCTCCGTGGTGCTCAAAACGTTTTTGGAGCCCCGATTCTAAACTGTAAAGCATGCCGCACTGAACCAGGGAGTAATCATCACTACGCGACTGCCAGACGTTCAAAACGTCTTGGGCCGCATCGGGAGCAGGTGCATCACCTAGCGGTGCTTCTAGGACATATGATCTCTTGGCAGCTATGAGGATAATCCTCAGGTTACGGACCCAATCCGTATAGTTGCTACCATCGTCTTTCAGCTTGGTTTTCTCTAGGAACGTGTTGAAGTTGAGGGAAACCTGAGCGTGGGCCATTTGATCTACAAGAGATATTGTAAAGAATTTAGACTAAGTTCATGATAATTAAGTTCATCTTAATCAAATTTCAATGAACTCCCACTCAGAATGACATCTCTCTAGTCATCTAAGTGATACACGATCCGAATCGACTAGCCCGTGTCCGATCATCACGTGAGACGGACTAGTCATCAACGGTGAACATCTTCATGTTGATCGTATCTTCTATACGACTCGTGTTCGACCTTTCGGTCTTCCGTGTTCCGAGGCCATGTCTGTACATGCTAGGCTCGTCAAGTGAACCCTAAGTGTATTGCGTGTGTAAATCTGTCTTACACTCGTTGTATGCGAACGTTAGAACCTATCACACCCGATCATCACGTGGTGCTTCGGAGCAACGAACTTTAGCAACGGTGCACAATTAGGGGAAACACAATACTTGAAATTTTTTAGTGAGAGATCATCTTATTTACTACCGTCGTTCTAAGTAAACAAGATGCATAAACATGATAAACATCACATGCAATCAATTAAAGTGACATGATATGGCCAATATCATCTTGTTCCTTGGATCTCCATCTTCGGGGCACCATGATCATCTTGTCACCGGCTCGACACCGTGATCTTCATCATCATGATCTCCATCATCGTGTCTTGAAGAAGTCGTTACGCCAACTATTACTTCTACTACTATAGCTAACGTTTAGCAATGAAGTAAAGTAATTACATGGCGTTATTCAGTGACACGCAGGTCATACAATAATTAAGACAACTCCTATGGCTCCTGCCGGTTGTCAAGTTCATCGACATGCAAGTCGTGATTTCCTATTACAAAAACATGATCAATCTCATACATCACATATATCATTCATCACATCTTCGTTCTTGGCCATACCACGTCACAAAACACATGCTGCAAAAACAAGTTAGACGTCCTCTAATTGTTGTTGCAAGTTTTACGTGGCTTCTATAGGATTTCTAGCAAGAACGTTTCTTATCTACGCCAAAACCACAACGTGATTTGTCAACTTCTATTTACCCTTCATAAGGACCCTTTTCATCGAATCCGATCCGACTAAAGTAGGAGAGACAGACACCCGCCAGCCACCTTATGCATCTAGTGCATGTCTGTCGGTGGAACCAGTCTCACGTAAGCGTACGTGTAAAGTCGGTCCGGGCCGCTTCATCCCACAATACCGCCGAATCAAGATTGACTAGTAACGGTAAGAAAGTTGAACAAACTCAAACGTCCACAACTGCTTTGTGTTCTACTCGTGCAAGATGCTACGCATAAAACCTAGCTCTGATACCACTGTTGGGGAACGTAGCATAATTCAAAAAATTTCTACGCTTTCACCAAGATCCAACTATGGAGACATCTAGCAACGAGCAAGTAAGAGTGCATCTACATACCGTTATGTAGATCGCGAGCGGAAGCTTTCGAAGAAGCGTGGATGAAGTAGTCGTACTCTTCGCGTTCTTCGTCACCGATGATCTAGCGCCGAACGGACGGCACCTCCGCGTTCAACACACGTCCGGTGCAGCAACGTCACCTCCGTCTTGATCCAGCAAGGGGGGAGGAGAAGTCATCAGAGATCCGGCAGCACGACGGCGTGATGACGGATGAAGTGGAGATCGCAGCAGGGCTTCGTCGGGCGCCCTGCGTGGGAGTATGGAGGTGTGACGGGAGGGGGAGAGGCGCCAGGGCAAGGGTGCGGCTGCCCTCTCCCCCCCCCACATATATATAGGGGGCCAGGGGGTGCGCCAGGGCCCCTGCAGATCCAATCTGCAGGGGGGGGGCGGCGGCCAGGGGGGAGTCCTTGCCCCCCAAGGCAAGTGGTGGCCCCCCTCCCCTTTAGGGTTTTAACCCTAGGCGCATGGGGAGGTGGGCCCCTAGTGGTGCGCCAGCCCATTAGGGCTGGACACTTCCCCTTTGCGGCCTAGGGGCCCCACCGGGATGGGTGGCCCCACCCGGTGGACCCCCGGGGCCCCTCCGGTGGTCCCGGGACGCTCCCGGTGACCCCCGAAGATCACCCGATGGCCGAAACTGGACTTCCTATATATCAATCTTTACCTCCGGACCATTCCGGAACTCCTCGTGACGTCCGGGATCTCATCCGGGATTCCGAACAACTTTCGGGTTTCCACGTGCATTTATCTCTATGACTCTAGCGTTACTGAACCTTAAGTGTGTAGACCCTACGGGTTCGGGAGACACGTAGACATGACCGAGACCACTCTCCGGTCAATAACCAACAGCGGGATCTAGATACCCATGTTGGTTCCCACGTGTTCCTTGATGATCTTCATCGGATGAACCACCGTGTCAAGGATTCACTCAACCCCGTATGTTATTCCCTTTGTCCATCGGTACGGTACTTGCTCGCGATTCGATCGTCGGTATTCCCAATACCTTGTTCAATCTCGTCATGGTGGCAAGTCTCTTTACTCGATCCGTAATCCATCATCCCGTGACTAACTACTTAGTCACATTGAGCTCATTATGATAATGTCTTACCGAGTGGGCCCAGAGGTACCTCTCCGTCATACGGAGTGACAACATCCCAGTCTCGGTTCGTACCAATTCAACAGACACTTTCGGAGATACCCGATGCGTATCTTTATAGCCACCCAGTTACGTTGTGACGTTTGGCACACCCAAAGTATTCCTACGGCATCCGGGAGTTGTACAACCTCATGGTCTAAGGAATAAATACTTGACACCGAAAAGCTTATGCATCACGAACTAAACGATCTCGTGCTATGCTCAGGATTGGGTCTTGTCCATCACATCATTCTCCTAATGATGTGATCCCGTTATCACTGACATCTCATGTCCATGGTCAGGAAACCGTGACCATCTGTTGATCAACGAGCTGGTAACTAGGGGCCTACCAGGGACTCATTGTGGTCTATGTATTCACACATGTATCGCTGTTTCCGTACAATACAATTCAAGCATGAATAATAGACAATTATCATGAACAAGGAGATATAATAATAATGCTTTTATTATTGCCTCTAGGGCATATCTCCAACAGTCTCCCACTTGCACTAGAGTCAATAATCTAGTTACATTGTGATGAATCGAACACCCATAGAGTTCTGGTGTTGATCATGTTTTGCTCGTGAAAGAGGTTTAGTCAACGGGTCTGCGACATTCAGATCCGTATGCACTTTACAAATATCTATGTCTCCATCCTGAACATAATTCCGGATGGAGTTGAAACGGCGCTTGATGTGCTTGGTCTTCTTGTGAAACCTGGGCTCCTTGGTAATAGCAATAGCACCAGTGTTGTCACAGAAGAGAGTCATCGGGCTTGACGCGCTTGGAATGACTCCTAAGTCGGTGATGAACTCCTTCATCCAGACTCCTTCCTGCGCTGCTTCGGAAGTAGCTATGTACTCCACTTCACATGTAGACGCTGCCACCACGCTCTGTTTGCAACTGCACCAGCTGACTGCCCCTCCATTCAAAATATACACGTATCCGGTTTGAGACTTAGAGTCATCCAGATCTGTGTCGAAGCTAGCATCGACGTAACCCTTTACGACGAGCTCTTCGTCACCTCCATAAATGAGAAACATATCCTTAGTCCTTTTCAGGTACTTTAGGATGTTCTTGACCGCTGTCCAGTGTTCCGTACCGGGATCACTTTGGTACCTCCCTACCAAACTTATGGCAAGGTTCACATCATTTCTGGTACACAGCATGGCATACATGATAGAACCTATGGCCGAGTCATAGGGAATGACACTCATCTTTTCTCTATCTTCTGCCGTGGTCGGCGACTGAGTCTTGCTCAATCTCATACCTTGCAAAACAGGCAAGAATCCTTTCTTTGACTGATCCATATTGAATTTCTTCAATATTTTGTCAAGGTATGTACTTTGTGAAAGACCAATGAGGCGTCTTGATCTATCTCTATAGATTTTGATGCCTAATATGTAAGCAGCTTCTCCAAGGTCCTTCATTGAAAAACTTTTATTCAAGTAGGCCTTTACATTTTCCAAGAATTCTATATCATTTCCCATCAGCAATATGTCATCCACATATAATATGAGAAATGCCACAGAGCTCCCACTCATTTTCTTGTAAATACAGGCTTCTCCATAAGTATGTATAAATCCAAACGCTTTGATCACTTCATCAAAGCGAATATTCCAACTCCGAGATGCTTGCACCAGCCCGTAAATCGAGCGCTGGAGCTTGCATACCTTGTTAGCGTTCTCTGGATCGACAAAACCTTCCGGTTGAATCATATACAACTCTTCCTTGAGGAAGCCATTAAGGAATGCTGTTTTGACGTCCATTTGCCATATCTCATAATCATAGAATGCGGCAATAGCTAACATGATTCTGACTGACTTCAGCATCGCTACGGGAGAGAAAGTCTCGTCGTAGTCAATCCCTTGAACTTGTCGATAACCCTTAGCGACAAGCCGAGCCTTATAGATGGTCACATTACCATCCGCGTCTGTCTTCTTCTTAAATATCCATTTATTTTCTATGGCGTGCCTATTATCAGGCAAGTCCACCAAAGTCCATACTTTGTTTTCATACATGGATTCTATCTCGGATTTCATGGCTCCAAGCCATTTATTGGAATCTGGGCCCGCCATCGCTTCTTCATAGTTCGAAGGTTCACCGTTGTCTAACATCATGATTTCCAGTACAGGGTTGCCGTACCACTCTGGTGCGGAACGTGCCCTTGTGGACCTTCGAAGTTCAGTAGTAACTTGATCTGTTTCTGCATGATCATTATCATCAACTTCCTCCTTTGTCGGTGCAGGCACCTCAGGAATAGTTTCCTGCGCTGCGCTACTTTCCGGTCCAGGAGGGGTGACTGTCACCTCATCAAGTTCTACTTTCCTCCCACTCACTTCTTTCGAGAGAAACTCTTTCTCCAGAAAGCATCCATTCTTGGCAACAAAGACTTTGCCTTCGGATCTGTGGTAGAAGGTGTACCCAATTGTTTCCTTTGGGTATCCTATGAAGACGCATTTCTCTGATTTGGGTTCGAGCTTTTCAGGTTGAAGTTTCTTGACATAAGCATCGCAACCCCAAACTTTTAGAAACGACAGCTTCGGTTTCTTGCCAAACCAAAGTTCATACGGAGTCGTCTCAACGGATTTCGACGGAGCCCTATTTAAAGTGAATGCGGCAGTCTCTAAAGCATAACCCCAAAAAGATAGCGGTAAATCGGTGAGGGACATCATAGATCGCACCATGTCCAACAGAGTACGATTTCGACACACGTCGGGTGCAGCAACGTCACCTCCGTCTTGATCCTGCAAGGGGGGAGGAGAAGTCGTCAGAGATCCGGCAGCACGACGGCGTGATGACGGATGAAGTGGAGATCGCAGCAGGGCTTCGTCGGGCGCCCTGCGTGGGAGTATGGAGGTGTGACGGGAGGGGGAGAGGCGCCAGGGCAAGGGTGCGGCTGCCCTCTCCCCCCCCCACATATATATAGGGGGCCAGGGGGTGCGCCAGGGCCCCTGCAGATCCAATCTACACGGGGGGCGGCGGCCAGGGGGGAGTCCTTGCCCCCCAAGGCAAGTGGTGGCCCCCCTCCCCTTTAGGGTTTTAACCCTAGGCGCATGGGGAGGTGGGCCCCTAGTGGTGCGCCAGCCCATTAGGGCTGGACACTTCCCCTTTGCGGCCTAGGGGCCCCACCGGGATGGGTGGCCCCACCCGGTGGACCCCCGGGGCCCCTCCGGTGGTCCCGGGACGCTCCCGGTGACCCCCGGAGATCACCCGATGGCCGAAACTGGACTTCCTATATATCAATCTTTACCTCCGGACCATTCCGGAACTCCTCGTGACGTCCGGGATCTCATTCGGGATTCCGAACAACTTTCGGGTTTCCACGTGCATTTATCTCTATGACTCTAGCGTTACTGAACCTTAAGTGTGTAGACCCTACGGGTTCGGGAGACACGTAGACATGACCGAGACCACTCTCCGGTCAATAACCAACAGCGGGATCTGGATACCCATGTTGGTTCCCACATGTTCCTCGATGATCTTCATCGGATGAACCACCGTGTCAAGGATTCACTCAACCCCGTATGTTATTCCCTTTGTCCATCGGTACGGTACTTGCCCGAGATTCGATCGTCGGTATTCCCAATACCTTGTTCAATCTCGTCATGGAAAGTCTCTTTACTCGATCCGTAATCCATCATCCCGTGACTAACTACTTAGTCACATTGAGCTCATTATGATGATGTCTTACCGAGTGGGCCCAGAGGTACCTCTCCGTCATACGGAGTGACAACATCCCAGTCTCGGTTCGTACCAACTCAACAGACACTTTCGGAGATACCCGATGCGTACCTTTATAGCCACCCAGTTACGTTGTGACGTTTGGCACACCCAAAGTATTCCTACGGCATCCGGGAGTTGTGCAACCTCATGGTCTAAGGAATAAATACTTGACACCGAAAAGCTTATGCATCACGAACTAAACGATCTCGTGCTATGCTCAGGATTGGGTCTTGTCCATCACATCATTCTCCTAATGATGTGATCCCGTTATCACTGACATCTCATGTCCATGGTCAGGAAACCGTGACCATCTGTTGATCAACGAGCTGGTAACTAGAGGCCTACCAGGGACTCATTGTGGTCTATGTATTCACACATGTATCGCTGTTTCGGTACAATACAATTCAAGCATGAATAACAGACAATTATCATGAACAAGGAGATATAATAATAATGCTTTTATTATTGCCTCTAGGGCATATCTCCAACACAGTTGTCGTCCCAGATGTTGGTTGTTGCACCATTGCCTATGCGTTTGATCAGCCCTTGTTTCAGGGTGTCCCGCCCTTCAATGATCGCCCTCCAGATCTGGCTAGGATGGTTCCCCAAATTGGCTTGAAGAATGGTAGTGTTAGGGTAGTAAATACTTTTCAGAATACGAGCACTCAAAGACTCCGGGTCTTGTAGCAAGCGCGAGGCCTGTCATGCCAATATTGCTAAGTTAAAGAGCTCGAAATCTTTGAAACCCAAACCACCCATTCCTTTGGGCTGCGTCATAGCCTTCCATGACACCCAGTGAGGTTTGCGCTGTCTGTTTTTACTCCCCCACCAAAATTTCTGAATCAACATATTCAAATGCTCACAGAGACCTCTGGGTAACTTGAAGCACGACATGGAATATACCGGGACAGATTGTGCTACTGATTTCACCAAGCCTTCCTTTCTAGCAGATGAGAGTGTCCTCTCTATCCATCCCTGAATCTTGCTCCACAACCGATCTTTAAGATATTTAAATGCGACATTCTTTGAACTCCCTATATCTGAGGGCATGCCCAAGTACTTCTCGTTCAGGGTCTCATTGGGAACGTTCAAAAAACCTTTGATCTCATTGCGGATATTATCTGGAACTCCTTTGCTGAAGAAGATGGATGACTTGGCGTAGTTAATCCTTTGGCCCGTGGCCTGACAATAAACATTCAACAATTGGTTGACCTAGTTAGCTCCCACACTATTTGCCTTGAAGAACAGCAGGCTGTCATCAGCGAATAGGAGATGGTTAATTGGCGGCGCCGTAGGAGCCACTTGTATCCCATCCAGGTTGGATGACTATATTTGTGATTTTAGGAGGCACGAAAGGCCCTCTGCTGCTATCAAGAACAAGTATGGAGATATCGGGTCCCCTTGCTGGATCCCTCGTGACGGTGTAAATTTCTCAAGCTTCTTCCTATTAAACAAGACTGAAATTTTTACTGAAGTAACCAGGCTCATGACAGTATCCACCCAATTATCTGTAAAGCCCAGCTTAAGCATGATTGATCGAAGATAGGTCCACTCCACCCTATCATAAGCTTTCATCATATCAAGCTTCAAAGCACAGGATTGGTGTTTTTTGGCCCTGTTCCGCTTCATGAAATGCAAACACTCATAGGCAGTTATTATATTATCAGTGATAAGTCTACCTGGGACAAAAGCTGAATGCTCTTCGGAAATGATGTCTGGCAGAATTACCTTCAGTCTATTTGAGATCACCTTGGAAGCAATTTTATAGAGAACGTTGCACAAGCTTATCGGGCGGAACTGTGACAAGAGTGTGGGATTCTTTACCTTTGGGATCAAGACTAAGATAGTTTCATTGATGCATGCCGCCGACTCCGAGCCGTCAACAATTTTTAGGACTACCTTTGTAACATCATCGCCACAGACATCCCAATGGCGTTGGAAGAAGTGGGCCGGAAAACCATCAGGTCCCGGGGCCTTAATCAGAAACATTTGGAAAAGGGCTTCTTTCACTTCTTTCTGTGTATATGGGTCATTTAGGATGTCGTTCATTGCTGGTGTGACCTTACGCGGCACCGTGTCTAAAACTTGATCCATGTTCTAAAACGCCTTCTGATGTGTACAAGTTCTTATAGAATTCTGTTGTCATAGCCTCCATCTTCGTGTTATCTGATGTTAGCTGTCCATCCGGTTTCTGTACAGCCTTTATTTGATTTTTGCGACGTCGGCGACTTGCTCTTAGATGAAAAAACTATGTGTTCTTGTCTCCATGGACTAGCCAATCCAGGCGCGCCCTCTGTCGCCATAACATCTCTTCTCGGTGGAAGAGCTTGACCAACCTATCAATAACCTTTGTTTCTTCGCGTGTAGGGCCGGATCTCCCTGGAACAGAGCGCAAGCGCTCCAGTGCAGATTTTAAATGGCGTATCTCTCCTCGTACTGAGCCAAAGTGACTGCGGTCCCATGCAGATAAGTCACCAGCCAGATCTCCTAGTTTTCCTCGCTGCTTCCACCGAATCCGCTGCATGCTGATTCCATCTATCACCAACCACGTTGAGAAGTGATTCATCTCTCTCCCACATTGTTTCATACTTAAAGGATCTGGGCCCGCCCTGCATGCATGCATATCACGTAGAGTGAGCAAGATAGGGACGTGATCCGAGGTAGCAGCCGTTTTGTGATCAAGTGTGGCCGAAGGAAAAAGCAATGACCATTCTGGGTTGACGACACATCTGTCCAGTCTGACCCTTGTATACGTGCCCCCCGCCACTTTCCTCTCGAACGTCCAGTCAGATCCAGTGTAGCCCATATCAAATAATCCGCATGAGTCCAGAGCGTCTCTGAATCCATCCATCTGGGCCTGACTCTGGCTCCCAACACCAACATGTTCATGGCTATGAAGCACCTCATTGAAATCTCCCGGTACTGCCCATGGACCATCCCGAGTGCCTGCAATGTTACGGAGCATATCCCATGTTTTATATCTTTCTGGTACTTGTGCTTCACAATGGACAAATGTGACTCTCAGTTGTGTCTCTACTAAATCATCTATAAGAACATCAATGTGATACTGCGAATAACCAATCTTCTCGACTTTTATTTCATCATTCCAGAAAATTCCAAGACCTCCACTTCTACCCGAACTACCAACAGCGAAACTTTTATTATAACCTAGAGAATCTGCAAGGTCCTCCACTCGTGAACCCTCTATTTGAGTTTCTAAAATACAAAGTATAGAGGGGGAAAATTGCCTCGTTAGATCACGAAGCTCACGAACGGTCGCGGCTTTGCCAATTCCGCGACAGTTCCAGCATAGGAGACTCATTGCGCTAGGCGAGCCCCTCCATGGGAGCTCGCCAAACGCGCATCAGGGGTCTTGTTGGGTACTGCTATCTTCGCTGTGTTTGCTTCGGCTGTTGAAGAGCCTGTCTTGTTTCTCTTCGTCTCTTGCTTAGATGTGGGGCTTGGAGGAATCGCCGGCGGTAGCATGAGAAGGGCTCTGCTATTCTGCCCCGGATGTTGTAGGTTTGTCGTTTTTGGTTCAACTAGGGCGGCCCTCTTCCTGTTGCGGTCAGAATCTTCCATAGTAACATCATTTAGCCCAAGATCAGCATCTTGCTGGGGTTGGGCGCCTGTGGCACCACGATGTGATGCAACACGCCCACCTCCTCTCCCTGTTCGGCCTCTCCCACGACCTCCTCTAGGGCCTTCGTTCTCCCCCGGCCCTCTACCAGAGTTCTGGAACCAGCTGGCCTTGATGTCCTTGAATACAAGTGCCTTTGGGGGATGAACCCTGTCCCCGCACTCTTTGTATAGATGACCTAGATATCCACAAATGGCGCACCAATCCGGCAATCTTTCATACTTGATCCCGAAGATGACACGTTCAACCGTATCCTTCTTCTTCACCACCAGCGAGACTGCGTTTTTCAGAGGTTTGGTCACATCGATTCTCACACGAACCCTTGCAAAATTTCCCTCAAAATCATGTGACTTTGGCTCGGCAAATATGAATTCTCCCACCGTGGATGACAAGGCCTTGATCTTTGAGAAATACCCATCTGGGAGATCATGGATCTGCATCCACATATCTATTTTCTTTAGCTCAATAGTCGACGGCTTCGTGAATCCATCGTAGGGGGCCAGAACTACCGCCTTTCCCTTGAAGTTCCATGGTCCGTCCTCCATCACCCGCTCCCAGTCACCGAGGCAGGAGAATTGGAGAGTATAGAGATTTTCCTCTAGCGGTCTAATCTTGAATTCCTGTGCCAGATCCCACGCTACCCTCATGCCTCTGTAGAACCAGCAATGACTATAGGTTTTGTCTGTATGAACCCTAGCAAGCGCCATCCAGCGAGTCGCCTCCTGAGGCAGTTCACCATCTTCCACCCCAACATCCTGCAGATCGTCCTCCTTGAGTCCAAGTTCTTCCATCAGCGCTTCGAGATCGGATGGAGTCGATCCCGATGCCGACGAAGACTGATCCATGATCCTCTCGCTCGGGGTTCAGGGTCCGCGAGCGGTATTATCCCAAGATCCGCCTCCTCTGCGCGGCCACCTTGTCCTGTAGACGCAGCGAGCCCCCGCCTGGGAGGAGCGGTAGGGGAGGTGGGGTCTCTACAGTGATGGCGTCGCCGTCGCTGAGAGGAAGGAGAAACCCTAGCGAGAGGGGACAGCTCAACACAACACTTAGTGTGGTGGGGAAGTGTTGTGTTGAGAGCCCACTATATAAGAGGTCTCACACCCAGGAAGTCAACTTTCATGGTGAGACTAAACTTCAGGGCCACCACTTGCCATTTTATTCTGGAACCAGCTGGCCTTGATGTCCTTGAATACAAGTGCCTTTGGGGGATGAACCCTGTCCCCGCACTCTTTGTATAGATGACCTAGATATCCACAAATGGCGCACCAATCCGGCAATCTTTCATACTTGATCCCGAAGATGACACGTTCAACCGTATCCTTCTTCTTCACCACCAGCGAGACTGCGTTTTTCAGAGGTTTGGTCACATCGATTCTCACACGAACCCTTGCAAAATTTCCCTCAAAATCATGTGACTTTGGCTCGGCAAATATGAATTCTCCCACCGTGGATGACAAGGCCTTGATCTTTGAGAAATACCCATCTGGGAGATCATGGATCTGCATCCACATATCTATTTTCTTTAGCTCAATAGTCGACGGCTTCGTGAATCCATCGTAGGGGGCCAGAACTACCGCCTTTCCCTTGAAGTTCCATGGTCCGTCCTCCATCACCCGCTCCCAGTCACCGAGGCAGGAGAATTGGAGAGTATAGAGATTTTCCTCTAGCGGTCTAATCTTGAATTCCTGTGCCAGATCCCACGCTACCCTCATGCCTCTGTAGAACCAGCAATGACTATAGGTTTTGTCTGTATGAACCCTAGCAAGCGCCATCCAGCGAGTCGCCTCCTGAGGCAGTTCACCATCTTCCACCCCAACATCCTGCAGATCGTCCTCCTTGAGTCCAAGTTCTTCCATCAGCGCTTCGAGATCGGATGGAGTCGATCCCGATGCCGACGAAGACTGATCCATGATCCTCTCGCTCGGGGTTCAGGGTCCGCGAGCGGTATTATCCCAAGATCCGCCTCCTCTGCGCGGCCACCTTGTCCTGTAGACGCAGCGAGCCCCCGCCTGGGAGGAGCGGTAGGGGAGGTGGGGTCTCTACAGTGATGGCGTCGCCGTCGCTGAGAGGAAGGAGAAACCCTAGCGAGAGGGGACAGCTCAACACAACACTTAGTGTGGTGGGGAAGTGTTGTGTTGAGAGCCCACTATATAAGAGGTCTCACACCCAGGAAGTCAACTTTCAAGGTGAGACTAAACTTCAGGGCCACCACTTGCCATTTTATTCATGGGCCAGTTTGAAATTTCAGAAATTGTACATGGGCCTAGCCCGTTATTTCTAACACATATAGGATTGTATTTTGTACACATTTTTATTTCTTTGAATCAAGTGGAGAGAACTGGAACTGAATCATTATAGCTTTTTGTTTAAAAAAAGTTTGTACAAAGGATCTTGTTTTTTTTTTGCGGGGTAAAGGATCTTATTTCTTAGGATTTTTATTCCTATGATGCATTTTTGGTTCATAGGAATGAGAAAATAGAATAATTTTTTTTGTATGGCCTGATGCAAATAGTAATGAGAATTATGAGTCAAATACGATCTTGTTCTTCCGCAAAAAAAAAAAGAAAGAAAGAAAGACCTTATAGTTAGCATGAAAATCACATCCGAAAAGAACCCTATGAAAACCCATTTTAGATTGCAGGAATATGACATGAACTTTGTAGGATATTAAAATTAGTACAGAGTTGACCACAGTCGTGTATGGACGCATGGTCACATCAAAAGACAAATCTACCGTAGAGTCAATTTACTGATTACCAGGAAGTGACTCCCATCACTAATTAAAGTTCAAAAAGGGTAAAACACAACTAAATTGAAGGTCACTAGCGCCATCCAGCCGGCCTATATTTAATCAGAGGAACAAACGAATGGATCCACAAGGAAAATTAATTAATTGCACGGTGTGAGTATTCATATATAAATTTTGAACTATTGGCGGCATCGATCAGTTCAGTTCAGTTCAGTTCATATGGTGTATAATTTTCAACTAGTATTTGAATCCCTCCAAATTTCTCTGCACGTTTGCAGAGCCTGAGACAGGCTTGCGGCTTCTGAACGACGGAGCAGGGCTGGCTGGCGAGCTCTCGTCCTCTTCACCCTCCGGAGACGGGGACTTTGGCCGCCTCCGACGGCGGCGTCCTCCTCGCCTCGGCGGCGGGCGGCGCCGACGCCACCGGCTGCGCGGTCCAGTTCTCCACCCTGAACGCCGACGCGCCCTTGCCGGCCCGCGCCTGGCTGCCGCTGTACGAGTCCTCCATGTCGCCGCCGCTGGAGATGGTGAACCCCATGGCCGGCTGCGCCGCCACCGTCTTCATCTCGATCACCGGCTTCTTGCCGTTCTGCTCCATCTGGTAGCTCGGAAGGAAGCTTCCCACCACGACCTGACCACAAGCCGTATCAGACATTGAGACAGAGTTTAGTACCACTAGCACATTTCATCAATGTAACTAGCTCAATTAACAATGGCTGGCTGATCACCTGAACAGGGCTTGCGGCCACAAGGAGGCCAGCCACGCCGCCTCCGATGACGCGGCCATCGGCGGCTGCCAGGGAGACGCTCATGCCGCCGCAGCGGTCTCTGGATCCGCCCTTCTCGGTCGGCGTGAAAGATCCGGACAGGGAAAGCAGCTCAAACCGGCCCTGAATCAACCACACATTATAAACTGATCAGTTCTTTGTTAAAAAAAGAAGTCCATGCCTATGTAACTGATGCATATTTTGAATGATCAAAACTCTGAAACATCAAACACGATCGATGATGAAAAGCTGCCGCATATCAAGACATAAGTCTGCGCAAATGATTTGCAAAGTTAATCAGGAATTCAGAACACAGTTAAGTTCAAGATTAAGTGATTTGCAAAAACAGCTTATGGATTGAGATTTCACAAGTATGTCCAAACAGTAAAGGAAGAAAACTTGGAATGATTGGGAGGTCTCCACCGTTTATATTTTCCCCACTACTTACAAGTATTGACCAGGTACGACTGAGATGCTTATGGAAAATATGCACATAAATTCTATGCAACTTCTTCAGAGTGACCTACTATCAGTTCCCACTTTCCACCAAATTTCGTGGCATTTACAGTTCATCTTGGAGAAGAAAATTGTAGTTCTGGATCATGGAAAATTCCTGACAGTGACTTGCTTAAGTACTCAAGTCAAACGATGGTGGCAGCACAATCATTTCGCTTTCGTGTTGTTTCAGTTGCTACTCCCTTTTTTTCTCCCGTTGATCTTTAAAAGACTCCCTTTTGTTCCTTATTTTCACCTATTGTAGATGTGGCCGAACACTTCCGAGAAATTTCTCAAAACTAGACAAATTTTACGGCAGGGTACTACAGTATTAGAATTAGCACTCACAGTGCGCAAATGCTTGCACACATCAGTCACCGGAAATTTGACAGGCTAGATGTTTATCAAATTGAACCAGTGATGTGCACACATCAGTTGTTGGAAATTTGGAGGACAGAGGTTCGTATATTTTCCACTACTTCTGCACATAAATTCTATGCAACTTCTTCAGCGTGACCTGCTACTAGTTTCCATTACATTTCCTGCATCTACCATTCATCATGGAGATGATAAAAGTAGTTTTGCATTATGGAAAATTCCTGATCATGACTTAGTACAAGACTCCGCAAAACATGGTGGCGTGGCAGCACACATATTTCGATTTGGTGTGGTTTTGACTGCAACCTTTTTCTTCATTTTCTATCTCTTTCTATTTCTTAGTTTTCACCTGCTTTTGAGGTGGCTGCGCACTTCTGCTCAGTATAGCCTTACGCTTTTTGGAAAATTCTAAAAATTAACCAATTTTCTACCACAACTACTACAGTTTCAGAACTGGTACTCACGATGTGCATATTCACACATCATTCATTGAACTTTTGAAAGGCTGAATTTTTATCTAGTTAAAACAGCGATACGTCATTTTAAAGGGGTAACTACATAAGAGATGCATCAATGTAAATGTATAGTTGGCGACAAGAGACGATACGGTAAGTAACAACCCAATTCAATTCATTGGACTCATAAGTGAAACATGGGCACATAAAAAAGGAAGCGAATACAGGAATATCATTGGTTTGCAGAGAAAAGACAACAAACCTCGTAAGTCACTGTTCCACCTAAAGAATCATGCTGACGCAACGTAACATTTGAAATCACACCATTGGCAGACAGAATGCAGATCGCCCTTGGACCTTGTTGGGAGAAAGATATAACCTTCATATTAATATCCTGATACAACAAAACAAAGACGGTAACTGTCATGGCATGAAAAATTGTATATGAAATTCAGATAGAGCTAAATTCAAGGTAACGGGGTTTCATGGTATCATACCTCACCGGTAGCAACATTCAAGATATGAGGTGTAAAATTCGCACCGGAAGCACACCCTACCACATCGCCTGTTCATGAATACAGAGCCTCTCAGGATTGACGTAGATAATCTTCAGGAGATTATGCATTTTGAATATTCAACAAGCATTAATGTTTATAAGCATGAGGTGGAAATAACAATGTCTTCAACAAATTTTGATCAGATGTTAGGTCCTTGTATAATTTATAGTTAGTACGAACAGTCAACAGCCATATCAGCTATAACACTCACCATAGAAGCTACAACTCGGTTCTTTTTTCTTTGCGATGAAGTACAATTATATTTGATCAATGCACCCAGACTAGTGTTTTTTTTCCGACACTAACTCTCATAGTGGAAAAAAAAATACTGGGCGCAACTTTCAGAAATGCACCCGAAGCAACTTCACATATAGTTTTCTCCGATACAAGATGCTTGGAAGAGGCACCTTATATGCCATTGCAGCAAAAACCATAACGAAAAATTATGTTCAGACAACGCCTACTCATCGGCAAACCAAGTATGTAGTCTGATTGATAAAACTAGTCATATGAGTTATCTCTACAACTGTAAGTAAATATACAGGCCCCAAAATCAAAGGGCACCTCTTCACTTTGAACACACCAAGCAGGCCAACATACAGCTCCAGACACTGGCACACAAATGCTCCACACCTCAAGTTCTGCACCACTGAAAACAGAATCCTCGACAGGCCCATTTGGAACTTCTGAAGGGAGATGGATATACACACTAGGCATAACAACCTGCATACCAAGCCAGTTCACAGGTGTTGCATAACTACTTCAGCATAGTCAGTCAGTCTCGAGAATTCGCCGCGATTTCGCGCGATTTTGTTTGGCAAGCATTTGGCCAAGTTAGGCGCGTGTTTGGTTCGCCGTCGCTCTTAGGGGCAAGCAGAGCATTTTGAAAGGTGCTTGGGTGTTTCAGTTCACCTAGACCTACCTAAGACTAAGACCAGATGGTCCCTGTCCCTCGGTCTCTTCCTCCTGGCTGTCTCTCTCAGCCACCACCCACCCAAGCCCCGGATATATCCATCTAATCTGAACTAAAATAATCGATCAATCATAGTAAAATGCTGCGGCCTTGGATCCCGATTTGAGACGGACGAAGATCGCACGAAATTTCCGAGATTTTCTCGGAAATTTGTTAGGAGTGGTACGTACGACAGTCAACTCTGTATGGGATGAGGAGGTGGGAGGGGTTCCGGTACCTAGGGGCGGCACGAGCTGCGGCGTCGGGGCGGATGAGGACATGGGCGCGGGGGGCGGCGGCGTGGAGACGACCACCGCGGGGGTCGGCGCGGCGGCCGTCACCGGCACCGGCATCGCCACCACGGGCGCCGCGCGGCTGATGAACCCCACGGGCCGGCCCCTGCCGCGCTTCATGGCGGCCCCCACGGCGGACGCGGGCGTGTAGTGCCCCCCGCCGGAGTCGTCCGGCACCGACGCCGAGATCGGCGTCGCGTTCAGCGGCCGCAGCAGGCCCCCGTCCGGCCCGTACTTCCTCGGCCGCCCCCTCTTCCGCTTCCCGTCCCCTCTCGCTGCCACCACCACCACCGCCGCCGGCGCAGGAGGATGAGCAGGTGCAGGAGCCGGCGGCGTCGGCTCCTTCTTGGTCTCTGGCGCAGGCGGCGTCGGCTCCTTCTTGGTCTCTGGCGCAGGCGGCGTCGGCACCTTCTTGGTCTCTGGCGCAGGCTGTGCGGCCGCAGGCGGCGTCGGCTCCTTCTTGGTCTCTGCCGCCGGCGGCGAGGTCTCCATCGCTGTCTCCATGCCAAGCCCTACCTCGCGCCACGCCGGGACGCCTCGACCATCAGACAGAGACCACCCCGCTTCTCCACGCGAGCACCACGATCAAGCTCCAACTCCGACGTTCAAGCCCAGAAGCCGAACTCCGGCGGGAAGAACCAACCAGTGTATTCCTCCGGCGATCCGGCCGGCCGGCGAGGAGCTCAAGAGCAGGAGGGAGAGAGAGGGACAGGGGAGCGAGAGAAGGAAGGAGGAAACGAACGGAGATGGCAAGGAAAGAAATGCAGAGAGGAAATAAAAAGAGATGGAATTGGTTTTTTTAATAAATAATAAATACAAAATTAAAATGATAAGCTAAACAAAGGAAGGATTTATTGCAAATGGGTGGAATATTTTAAAAATATCGTATGATTCTTTCTGTATTCTTTTGGGTTGGTGAACCGGTTAATTAATAGGGAGGGGAAAATGATGGTGGTGGGGGTTTCATTATTTAATTGTTTTCTTTATTTTTGTTTTAGTCCAGGGGGGTGATTGTTTAATCTTGGTGGTGCTAATTTCGAAATATGCGGTGTGACTGGGGACTTGTTTATGTTTTATGGTGAATTTTTTGTGGTTTGGTCATCTGAATTGTGAGAAATTGGAGATAGGTGGGGGAGAGTTTTTGAATGCTGCCCACTTTTATTTTAGAAATTGTACATACTTGGTTTTGATAAGTTTTCTCCATTTGAGCTTATATACATTAATATGTATTTTTTTGCTAAATTATCTATATTATTGATATAAAAGCACAAGTTAGGATGTTGCTATCTATATATTTTTGGTTTGGAGAATTTAACGCGGGCAAGTGCACAAAACGATGTATCTTATCATTTTCTTCTTCCACATCAGTATTCAAGAGGGGAAAAAACTATCCAAATAGGAAATGTACTTCGCAAAGAAAGTACTTTAAAATTCTAAAGAAATTAATTTTAGTGTTAAAATTTAGTTAGTGAACCATGCTTTGCAAGAGCAGGGTGACTATTATGTTTCTAACTCGGTCATATATGTGGTTTGTATTGAAACTGCATTGTTTTCACAAATAGATGTATGTCTAAATAAACAAATCAGTTGGCATAGGACAAATTTGTCAAATTTCATAACTACGCTTACTTACTGATATTTTTCTAAAAGTGCCGGTTGTTTTTAATACGTAGTAAGCACTTTGATGAAAAGTATGGAAACCATCTCCCTGTGATTTCCCTAAATATTTTGTAAATGAGTTGTTAGGTACTCCCTCCGTTCCAAAATAGATGACTCAACTTTATACTAACTTTAGTACAAAGTTAATATAAAGTTGGGTCATCTATTTTAGAACGGAGGGAGTAAAAAGGATTGGAATTATGCTTGACAATGGGGTAATTACATTAAAAACTGCATGGAATTAAAAATAATATAAATCGGTATAAAGGTGATTGTGTAGAGGAATAACTTTATCAGAAATGCCAACACATGATAGTTACTCGAGAATTCGAGGTTATCAGCGGCTTGTGGTTCCATATATGTTTTAGTTACGATAAAGACATTTCACGAAGCCAGCTCAGTTTCTGCGGAAATTCAAAAATCAAAGATTCATCACGGACCTAAGTTCATAACTATCTCAGTTGTCACTTGTCAGGTTTGAATTTTTGCCAACAGCTAGCCGGGTCTCTTGCAGGTTTCCTTTTGCTACACAATCCATCCGTTTGTTCACCAATGGAAAAAAAAAATGCTTGTCAAATTTATAGAACATGTACAAAGCACAATAGAGTTGGGCATGTGATAGATACAACCCATAATTTGGTTCAAAATATTACATGTACTCCCTCCGTAAACTAATATAAGAGCATTCAGATCATTACTTTAGTGATCTGAACGCTCTTATATTAGTTTACGGAGGGAGTATATTTTAATCTAACTCAAGGGGCAGCCTATGGATAAGAACGATTTGTGTTGCCACTCCTTATGCCATTCGGTCCCCATGAAAACCAAACAACATGGATGATCTGAACTTGTAGAAACTTTCAGGTGTCTTTTACAAAAGAGCATTTTTATATGGTCATTTCTTTTTCAAGGACAATTTAATAACCCCCTTCGCGATGAGAACATTATAATTAATAAATGTATAGATGGTGGATGGAAAGCAAAAGTATAGCTTTATTTTCCAATCTAAAAATTCCACGGATTTTTAATTGAGTACTTAGTGGAAAAGGGCCTCTCGCCCACCACTGAACAACCTGCATAATTCAATATGAAAAATATTAGATATAGTCTATTGAATATACATTAAAGATATCTTTGGCGCTGCAAAGTGGATCTGTTTCATTTTACCTATCCAGATTAATCTGATGAATGTTATCGACTAGCTAATTAATTGATTAAGTCGATTACTTGGTCTTGACTAGAGAGATGAATCATCGAGGCAGTTGGATATGATGATGGGTGTTATTATTCTAGCCTAGATCGATGATAACACCTTGGAATTAATTAATACTCCCTCCGTCCGGAAATACTTGTCGGAGGAATGGATGTATCTAGATGTATTTTAATTCTAGATACATCCATTTTCATCCATTTCTTCGACAAGTTTTTTGGGACGGAGGGAGTAATATACAAAATGAACTTTGGCCAAGGAAAGATCGGTGCATGCCAAACCAGCTTTAGCACAAGTGGCATGGCACTAGATTATCCTATGAAGACCATGCTTCAACCCACACACAAACTTTCAACTGTTCTACCCTAATTAAATACTCCCTCCGTCCGAAAATACTTGTTATCAAAATGGACAAACAGAGATGTATCTAGAACTAAAATATATCTAGATACATCACATTTTATTCATTTTGATGACAAGTATTTCCGGATGGAGGGAGTAGTACCATATGGTATGAACAAGGAGAGAAATTTAGCTGAATCTTACCCACTAATATGCTACTGTGCGCTCTACCTAAAAACATGTCACCACTCACCAGTACAACATGGTCAATTCCAAGTCAACTTTGGGCTGGATTCTTAGAGGGAGTTTTTCCTGTACGACCATGGGATTTCAGGTCAAACTCCCAAGTTTTTCTGTGAGGTACTACAGTTTGAATATATGATTTGTGCAAAGTTCATATGTCACAAAGAAACTCGCCAAATGGGCCTCTGTAAAATTAAAGTTGTTCAAGCAAAGATCAGTCTTGTACCCTTTACCTTTTTGAGAAAAAATAATCATACTTGGATACAAAGTTATACAAGTAAATGGCATATATGTGTACTATTAATTAGTACTCCCTCTGTCCGAAAATACTTGTCATCAAAGTGAATAAAAGGGGATGTATCTAGATGTATTTTAGTTTTAGATACATCCTTTTTTGTCCATTTTGATAATAAATATTTTCAGACGAAGGGAGTAGTTGATAACGTGTGCTATTAGTTTATGCATTACAGAAGAGTGTAGAAGCAACTACTTGATTATCTTCCAAAGTATTCACATGCATCTGGGTCCAATTCATGGTGGCCGCCGTACTATACAATTAATCAGCACATCATACAATATATATTCAGTTTTGGAGACGCAATAATTTGACTGAATTGTTATTATACCGGGGAACATATTTTGACTGGTACGAATATGATATATATGACAAGCTTGTGGCTTCTTGTTTAATACAAAAATGTAGATCTGCGTGATCTATGTAAACAATACAATATAAAGCTTTAGTTCTGGTTTGACTCAGAAGTAATAGTACTGTAATACATTATTCACATCTATGGTTTACAGTGGGAACTATAGTTATGGTGTGTACTCCATGCTACGGGTATCCCAATCCTTTGGACGCAGCTTCGATGACTTACTGCACCAGCCTTTGTGCATATGACAGGTGGGCCAGCCACCTAAAGGCAAGTGCAGTTAAGGCACCGGAGCTCAGCCCAGTCCACCCCATGTATACGGTGTTCTAGTTGCAAAGTAAATTGGGAGGTTGTTTGCCATCCCACCAACCTAGAAAGGCTTCGTATCCTGAATCTTGAGAAATTCTCTTGAGCTCTTAGGCTCCGATGGCCATGGTACGAATGGAAGGACCCATCAAAACCATGGGTGGGCCTGAAGAACACATGTGAATTGTGATGAATCTGATCTTGTTGTGTTCTACGCCTCCACAAACATCGTTGGGAAATGGAGCTCGCACACCGTTTCAACACTCGCCTTGGGTCAATTGGAGCAAACCAAAGGAGATCGCCCCACTTATTTTTGTGGCATTTAAGAGGAAACGTTGGAAGGCTGGAGAGACAATGCAAGATAACATATGGGTCGCTAAAATAAAATCTCCCAACACTTGGACGTTGGATTTCATTCGAAGATATTTTAATCTTTGGGCATGCCTTCACAGCACCCCACTCCATGATGGCATTGAAGAAGACATTGTGTGGAAGCTCACTTCCCATGGGCACTACTCAGCGACATCAGCGTATCATGTCCAATTCTTGAGTATAATTCAAACTTCCACGAAGTCAATGATTTGGAAGCCTTGAGCTCCCTCAAAGGACAAGTTCTTTGGTTGGCTTGCCATACAAGATAGGATTTGGACTGTCGGTAACCTAACCAAGCATGGGTGGTTGCATTGTGGGCTTTCCCCCTATGTAAAGGTGTAAGCGACACCGTGTCACACGTCCTCTACAAATGCCACTACACCTGGGTTCATACGTTGATGACCGACACGTTCGTTGCTGGGTCATGGATGCCTGTCTCTGTAATTTAGTGCCACTTTTGGTTTATAACTAGCCATGTCGGCCCGGGTTCTCTGTCATATGGATGCTAGCGACACTGTCATATACGTGTGCCAAAATGAGCAAACGGTCCCGGGCCAGGTAAGGTGGCACCCGTGGGGTTACCGTGCGTGAGGCCGCAAAGTGATATGACGTGTTACAGCTAGATCGGTGTGACTTAGGATCGGGGTCCTGACAGCGTTGGAGAATTTGGGGGATGGTAAAGGATTGACTGCAAGTATACGCGATCAACACTAACTCATGGACCTCCAAAAGATCTGTCAAGGAGTGGTGGATCACGGTATTGAAACTCGCTTCTTGGGCCATTTGTAACTAAAGGAATGCGAGGGTCTTACACCACAAGTTCACCCTTTCCTTTGTCATCTTTGACATGATCAAGAACAATACAAAGCTTTGGACCATTGCAGAGTCTCCATCACTGTCTCCATGCCAATGCCTACATTCCTCCTTGCCGGCACGCGAACATCAGATAGAGACCATCCCGCTTCTCCACACGAGCACCATGATCAAAGTGAGTAGCAACAATAGGAGGAGAAGGAAATTTGAACATAAATCTCTAGCTCCGACATTCAAACTTGATTCCAATATCAGAACGATCTCTGACACAGTCCCATGGGCCACTAATACGTCTCCAATGTATCTACTTTTCCTAACGCTTTTCCTCTTGTTTTGGACTCTAATTTGCATGATTTGAATGAGACTAACCCCTAACTGACGCTGTTTTCAGCAGAATTACCATGGTGTTGTTTTTGTGAGGAAATAAAAGTTCTCGGAATAAAGTGAAACTTCACGAGGATTTTTTATACAATAAAAGAAAAATACCGGAGCCAAGAACCACCGGAGGAGGGCACCTGGGTGGGCACAACCCACCAGGGCACGCTCCCCTCCTGGCGCGCCTAGGTGGGTTGTCCCCACCTGGTGGCCCTGCAGACGCCAACCCTGATACTGTACGTTCACATTCATCCAGAAAAAAATCAGGGAGAAAGAATTATCGCGATCTACGAGACGAAGCCGCTGCCACTTCCTGTCTTCCTCGGGAGGCCAGATCTGGAGTCCGTTTGAGGCTCCGGAGAGGGGGATCTTCGTTCTTCATCATCGCCAACCCTTCTCCATCGCCAATTCCATGTTGCTCCCCACTGGGAGTGAGTAATTCCTTTGTAGGCTCATTGGTCGGTGAGGAGTTGGATGAGATTCATCATGTAATTGAGTTAGTTTTGTTAGGTATTGATCCCTAGTATCCACTATGTTCTTAGATTGATGTTGCTATGACTTTGCCATGCTTAATGCTTTTCACTTTAGGCCCAGGTGCCATGAACTCAGATCTGAACCATTTATGCTATCATCATTATATCCATGTTCTAGATCCGATCTTGCAAGTTATAGTCACCTACTACGTGTTATGACCCGGCAACCCTAGAGTGACAACAACCGAAACCACTTCCGGTGATGATCGTAGTTTGAGGAGTTCATGTATTCACTATGTGTTAATGCTTTGTTCCGGTTCTCTATTAAAAGGAGGCCTTAATATCCCTTAGTTTCCAATATGGACCCCGTTGCCACGGGAGGGTAGGAAAAAGATGTCATGCAAGTTCTTTTAATAAAGCACGTATGACTATTTATGGAATACATGCCTACATTATATCGATGAACTGGAGCTAGTGCCGCATTGCCTTAGTTTATAACTGTCACATGATGAATATCATCCAAAAAATCACCGATCCAATGCCTACAAATTTGTCCTATATTTATCTTGCTATAAGTTACTACTACTGCTACTACTGTTACACTTGCTACAAAATTACTGCTATCACTGTTACTGTTACTATCGCTGCTGTCACTACTATCAAAACTATCGAACTACTTTGCTAATGATCACTTTGCTGCAGATAATTAATCTCCAGGTGTGGTTGAATTGACAACTCAGCTGCTAATACCTTCAAATATTCTTTGGCTCCCCTTGTGTCGAATCTATAAATTTGGGTTGAATACTCTACCCTAAAAAACTGTTGCGGTCCAATATACTTATGGGTTATCAAGACCTTTTTCTGGCGCCGTTGCTGGGGAGCATAGCTATATTTGTTGAGTCACTTGGGATTATTATCAATTTATCACTAGGAAGAATCTGAAGGATGCTAAGACTAAGATTTATCCCTCTAAGACGAGGGGAGGTAGGGAACTGCCATCCAGTTCTGCTTTAGATTCACCTTCTGTTATAAGTAAACTTGCAACAACATGCTATTACTTCTAATATGTCACAAGTTATTGATGATGCTACTTCTACTATGAATGATACTTATGATGATGCTAGTAACTTGCATGATGATGATGTGCCACTTGGTGAATTTCTTGATGAACAAATTGCTAAAGTAATACAACATGATGTTGTTGAATCTGATGATGAGCTTGAAACTGAAACTCCTGAAACACATGCGAGAACTAGCTTTCCTAAATATGAATTGCCTAAGGTACCGGAAGGTTATGTTATGAGTGAAGAAGCAACTAGAGATATTCTTGCTTGTAATGATAGAGATGATCTAGATAAATTACTACACAAGTATAAAGAAAAATCTCTAAATGCTAGAATGAAATGTGATCCTAAGTTTGCTACTTCACCTATCTTTATTGATGATAAGGATTATGAATTCTCGGTCGACCTAGAGTTAAATACTTTGGTTGAATCTGATCCTTTCCATGGTTATGAAACTGAAACTGTTGTGTTACATCTTACTAAGTTGAATGATATAGCCACCCTTTTTACTCACGATGATAAAACTCGTCACTACTTTATCCTCAGATTATTTCCGTTCTCATTAAAGGGTGATGCTAAAGCTTAGTACAATACTCTTGTTCCTGGTTGTGTGCGTAGTCCCCAGGATATGATTTATTATTTCTCTGAATATTTTTTCCTGCTCATAAGAAACAAGCTGCCTTACAAGAAATATTTAACTTTGTGCAAATGAAAGAAGAGAGTGTCCCACAAGCTTGGCGGAGGCTTTGCCAGTTACTTAATGCTTTACCAAATCATCCTCTTAAGAAAAATGAAATACTTGATATCTTCTATAATGGACTAACCGATGTTTCTAGGGACTTCCTAGATAGTTGTGCTAGTTGTGTTTTTAGGGAACGAAATGTTAAACGGGCTGAAGAAATTATTGAATAATATATTGAAAAATTATGACGATTGGACTCCTGAACCACCGCCTAAATCCACCCCGAAGAAGAGGGGTATATTATATCTCAGTCCTGAAGATATGCAAGAAGCAAATAAATCTATGAAGGAAAAATGTATTAAAGCTGACGATGTTAAAAATTTACCTCTGAAAGATCGTGGATGTCGCCTAGAGGGGGGGGGGGTGAATAGGCGCTTTAAAATAATTACGGTTTCGGCTTGAACAAATGCGGAATAAACTTAGCGATTAATTTGTCAAGCACAAAACCTACAACAACTAGGCTCACCTATGTGCACCAACAACTTATGCTAAGCAAGATAAACAACTAGGTGATAGCAAGATATATGACAAGAAACAATATGGCTATCACAAAGTATAGTGCATAAGTAAAGGGCTCGGGTAAGAGATAACCGAGGCACGCGGAGACGACGATGTATCCCGAAGTTCACACCCTTGCGGATGCTAATCTCCGTTTGGAGCGGTGTGGAGGCACAATGCTCCCCAAGAAGCCACTAGGGCCACCGTAATATCCTCACGCCCTCGCACAATGCAAGATGCCGTGATTCCACTAAGGGACCCTTGAGGGCGGTCACCGAACCCGTACAAATGGCAACCCTTGGGGGCGGTCACCGAACCCGTACAAAATGCTCGGGGAGATCTCCACAACCTAATTGGAGACCCCGACGCTTGCCCGGAGCTTTGCACCACAATGATTGAGCTCCGAACACCACAAGATTGGGGCTATCTCCCCAACGACACCACGAAGCTTCACCACAATGGAATATGGCTTCGAGGTGACCACAACCGTCTAGGGCACCCAAGCACCCAAGAGGAACAAGCTCAAGGGTACCAAGCACCCAAGAGTAATAAGCTTCTCAACTTGTAATTTCCACGTATCACCGTGGAGAACTCAAACCGATGCACCAAATGCAATGGCAAGGGCACACGGAGTGCCCACGTCCTTCTCTCCCAAATCCCACCAAAGCAACTAATGCTAGGGAGGGAAATGAGAGGAAGAACAAGAAGGAGAACACCAAGAACTCCAAGATCAAGATCCAAGGGGTTCCCCTCACCTAGAGGAGAAAGTGATTGGTGGAAATGTGGATCTAGATCTCCTCTCTCTTTTCCCCCAAAAAACTAGCAAGAATCCATGGAGGGATTGAGAGATAGCAAGCTCGAAGAAGGTCAACAATGGGGGAAGAACACGAGCTCAAAGGATTAGGTTCATTGGGGAAGAAGACCCCCTTTTATAGGTGGGGGAAAAATCCAACCGTTATGCTCACAGCCCGCACAGAGCGGTACTACCGCTCCAGGAGCGGTACTACCGCTAGGGCAGTAGAACCCCTTTGAAAAACAACAGCGAGGAGGCAAAAAGGCCAGAAAAACCGTCGGAGCGGTAGTACCGCTTGACCTCACGGTACTACCGCTAGGGGTAGCGGTAGTACTGCTAAGGGTAGCAGTACTACTGCTTGCGAGCGGTACTAAAAAATTACATCCGTGCCTACCACCGCTGGACTTGTGACGAGTTTTTGGTCCCGAGCGGAAGTAGCCACGGAAGTAGCTGCGGTAGTACTGCTCCAAGCGGTAGTACCGCTCCCGAAAGCGGTAGTACCGCTCCCGAAAGCGGTAGTAAAAAATTACTTCCGCTCCTACGCGCGGTAGTACCGCTGCAGCCTTTTCAGTACACCAAAACGACAATAACTTTTGCATACGGACTCCGAATTCGATGAAACCAAGTTTGTTGGAAAGCTAGCGACAAGGGCTAACACGATCTTGATAGAAATATCAATAATAAGCAAGTTAGAAAAGTCCCAAAAGAAAATGGTGAGAACCCTTTCTCGGATAAGACCGATAAAACCTCCAACACCGAAAACATCATAGAAGACACATGTGAACTCCGTTTTCGATGAACTCAAGCTTGTCATCAAGATGACCATAAGCTCTAAGAATACAAAGAGAACCAAACAAGAACCAAGAAACATGATGCAAGGATGCAATGGTTTGAGCTCTCTACTAACGATACGATCAAGCTACCAACTTGAGAGCCCCCCTTGATAGTACGGCAAACGATCCTATAACCCGGTCTCCCAACTACCACCACGAGACCGGTAAAATAGAAAACCTATCAAGGGCAAACCTTTGCTTTGCACAAAGTCCACTTGAGCTAGATGTAGACGATCTTGACTTCCTCAAGTTGGACCATCTTTCTTGATTGCGTTGTCTCGGTGAAGACTAGTAGATTGCTCCCCCATACTCCTCTATGGGTGAGCCACTCTTTGGCATATCTTCACAAGTCCATTGTCACGACAATGGACGGCAAGATTCAAGCACTTGATTTCTTTGTGATGCTCCACTTGAACTTGCACACCGCAACCTAACCCCACAAAGAACTCTCACGAAGAACATGGGTTAGTACACAAAGCGTGATTGACAATGCTTACCATACCATGGAATTGCTTGATCCCTCTCGGTACATCTTCTACACTTTGTGTGTTGATCAACTTAATTCACTCCTTCACTTAGTCTTGATCAACCTTTAATCTTTCCAACTCTCTTCATTTGGATGATGTCTTGAAGGTAAACATGAATGATAACACACTCTTCTTCTTCAAGACATGCTTGCAATAAGCTCAACACTCACAAGACCAATCTTTGGATAATTCCTTAATAGCACCTTGGTCATCACAAACTCTCCTTGAAACCAACAAATGAACTCCAAGAAAAGCCTATGGACAAACCCTTCAAATATAACTCAAGGCAACCATTATTCCATAGAGATTGTCATCAATTACCAAAACCAAACATGGGGGCACCGCATGTTCTTTCAATCTCCCCCATTTTGGTAATTGATGACAATCACTTTCAAGAGAGTTTATATAAGGAATTATGCATCACAATACCATGCAACAATAATGTATGTGCATGAGATGCAAAAGCTTAGGAACAAACCAAAGCAAGAAGAGCGAAGAGACAACTCTCTAAACTTCCTCACAAAACTCAACTCTCTGAAACTTCTCCCCCATTGGCATCGATTGCCAAAATGGGCGAAAAGCTTAGAAGGTCAATATAAATTGTGTTCCTCCATAAATTATGTATTCCTCAACATAGAGAGTGGAAGGCAATACATATATCCAACTGTAAATACTTGGAGGAAGACAAACTATATTGAGGCCCAAAGATTGCAAAAGAATGATATGCCACAAAGGCATAACAAAGGGAGAAAAACACGCAATCAAGCAATCAAAGGATACCAATTGAATCAAGCTATCAAAAGATACCAATTGACCCAACTAGACCAATGATCCTACATGCCAAATGAATAAAAGATATTATGATAGGAGCAAAGGAGTGTTCTATAGAAACTAGGGAAGCTCCCCATGATTTGTGCACAATTTAGTTTTGTATTTGGATACAACGAGCACAAAGTAGGATCGTCGCTCCCCCAAGATCAATAGAACCTCACGATAGCAACGGAGTGTTCTAAAGACATTAGTGAAGCTCCCCATAATTTTTGCACTCCTTAGAATATTTTCATTAGGATACCAAGTCCACAAAATAGGATCATCACTCCCCCAAGATCAATAGACACTCACACCAAGTGCAAGTGAGCATGAAGGAAACAAAGCCTAGCACTTGCAACAAAAAACTGGTTGAGCAATATATAAAAGAGTCAACTTAAGAGTAGGCTCAACCAAAATGATGTGTGTGAGTCATGGCAAAGCACTTGAGAAGATTAATGTATGGATGAACACTAAGCATCAGTATACTCTTGAATGAATGAGATACACAGTGCAAGGCCTATCATTCCCACACAAAACAACAAATGGGTTCACAAGCTCACTAATAATCATATAAATAACCTATGCTTGTGACAACCTGTGGTGAAGATATAAAAAGGATAGCTTTGTCATGAGGAGGGATACCAATAGAAATGGCAAAGCCTCATCAAGACAAGCAAGAGAGAATGATCTTCACCACAAAAGAGTGCATCAAGATGAAACGATATAAGATCCGCACTCGAGACACACACCTTCACGGAGCCACCAAAGAAATAAAACAGGAACAAAAAGGTGGACGTGAAAGAAGGGGATATCAAATAGATATGCAACTTCTCAAAAGTGTATAAGATTCTAGGTAGATGAAGATCATGATGATATCAATCCACAAAGAAGGATGTACACACAAAATTGTAGCAAAAAGGAATGAATAAGATATCCCCAAGGAAGTCATAAATATACCAATAAGATATTTGCTTGAAGGCATATCACATGGCTAGATATGTTCTTATTGTATATAAATGAGTTCCAACCACACGAGCATCAAAGACATCACAACTAGCAACAAGAGATCATTGTTGGGATGCTTTGAGAAAGGAAACAAGTATCATTAGAAGGAATGACTAACATGCCATGATACAACCTACACAAGGTTGGTGCAAGAAATGTGTGCATGAAGTATATGGTGATACTTGTTACCGAGATACCATTGGAAGGATGTAGTAGATACCAATTGAAGGTAGATAGTAGTTCATTGATCATCCTAGCTTGACTCCAATAAGCACATGGTGACACCACCTTCCTTTTGAATGAGCCGAGCATCCAATGCATCTCCAATTGTTCCTAGAACAACAACGCAAACAAAATGGTAGCCAAACTCATTGGGACCAAAGAGTTAGAAACACCAATACATAGGACAAACTCCACAAACACATGTGCATTTATATATGAAAAAGAATTTCATGCACATCTCATCCAAATTGAGACTAGGTGGAGTTTCCCCTATATATTGGGTTAAAGAAAGAAAGCATGCCAAAGAAAATGCATGAAGTAAATATGCATGCTCAAGACTTTCAAGAAACGAAACAAAATGAAAAAGAAATACCAAGTGAAAATAGGATACCAAATGGAGAAATCATCACTTGGAAGATATCTATTAGAAGATACATCAAGGAATGAGATATCCATTGATACACGCAAAAGGAAAGATATCGGACTCCCAAAAGAGAGGATGGTTCCAAACAAACCAACCCATATACAAAGTTTCATGATGGCACAAAGTACCAAAAAGAAACGGCTTGCCTTCCATCAACACACACTTGAAATGAATCACAATAAGAGTGTTCTATCGAAAATAGGATAGCTCCCCCAAGAATTTTGCATTATAGAGAATTTGCAGTTGAATACGAAATGCACACGATGGGATCACCACTTTCGCTATATCCATAAAACACTAGACAAGATCAAGAAAACAACAAGATCCACAAGTGGCACGGAAGGGAATGGGAGTTGATGCAATCTTGGAAAGAAATAGGACGAACAAAAGCAAAAGCCAATGTAAAGATGATCAACAATTTCTACCACATATATGATTACCAATTGTCAAGACAAGAAGTATTTGGGAATAATTTCCGGTGATAGATAGCAATGATATCCAACATCATCTTCACACCAAGCACAAGCAAATTGGAACTTGTAGAGCTAACATGCCACCTAGGAACAACATAATTTATAATATCAACACTAGGTGACAATATCTCAAATTTACACATTTTCCAGGCTTGTAATATACACATAGCATATTACTCCCCCATAATGTGATACCAATGAAAAACTTGACAAGATGCAAAAGAGATCCAACACGAGATAATTAATGGAACATTTAGAATTTGAATTTCTCATGAGAAGACATACCACATAGAGACTAGATAATCTTGTAATATCAAAACTAGATGATATTCCTCATGTACACACATTTATAGGATTGTGAGGTGCACAAAGCACATCACTCCCCCAAAATGGGATGTTCCATTAATCTCTCACAAGAGCCAACTAAAATACAAACAAGATACACAAAGGCTCAAATCACTACACACACATACATGATGTACAAACCAACATACACATACTTGATTTCTCAAGATAAGCAAATTGGGAGCACAACATATACATGCTCATGCAAGGTACAAAACCATAACATGCTAAGGAGCAAGTAACTTTCAATGTAAACAATTTAAGCACGAGTTACCGCAAGGAGGAACATTGGATATACGATAGAAAGATAATCCGAATGACTTGGCTTGAGACAATAAGAATGATGAAGACCCCTCAAATCTTCATAATGTAGCCAAGTCTTCAATGCCCTCCAAAAACACCTATTGATCAAGTTTGAGCTAGTTGGTCCCCAACCAAGTTGGGTCCTAAGAGGTTAGTCACAATAGGCCTTGCTACCCAAATGGTTCTTTTCTTGACACCACTTTGAGTCCCAAGAAACTTGGCAAACACATTGCCAACCTTATCCTTCCCAAGAGAATAGACATCATCAATAATAATTGGGTTGGATAAGTTACCACTAGTGCATGATGAAGCGACGTGACCTTTCTCACGACATAAGTAGCAACGTCTACTCTTCACTTTCTTCTCACTTGATTTCTCAACATGAGAAGCATTAACCCGAGTCTTCTTGGGAAGTGGCCTTTCTTCAACTTGAGGTTGAGCATGAGAATGAACTTGTGGCCGCTTCCCTTGTTGCTTGTCACTAATGGGCTTCTTCTTCAATGGGCATGATCTAACATGGTGCCCTCGAATTTTGCACTTGAAGCAAATAATCTTGGCCGAATTCTTGAGTTGTTCTTGGCCCTTATTCTTGTTAATGATTTTGGACCTTTTCTTCTTGTTGGAGTTGAATCCAAGTCCACCTTTGTCATTGGAGGATTTTTGCACACTCAAGATATTGTTGAGTGTGGACTTCCCTTCATGACACTTTTCCAAGTCTTTCTTCAAAGAAGTGACTTGGGCCTTGAGCTCTTTGATTTCCTCTACATGGTTAGTATCAACAAAAGTACTAGAGGAAGTATAAGCTTCATTGTTAGAGCAACAAGGCAAGGAGAGCAATTCATCACAAGATGTACTAACATTGTGAGTAGATGAATTACGAGGACTAGCACATGGCAAGATAGCATTTTGACTTGAAGTAGTGCTAGTATCCACATGAGGCTCAATAGATGTTACCTTGATACTCATAGCCTCATGAGCTATCTTTAGCACATTATGGGATACTAGAAGATCATCATGAGAGCTTGTGAGCTTTACATGACTTTCTTCCAATTTCCCATAATTGCCCGATAGCAACTCAAGTCGAGCCCTTAGCTCAACATTCTCCTTCGAAATGGATGCTTCACTAGAAATAGAGTTAGTAGCACAGGCATCATCAATAATAGCAAGAGGAGAAGGCAACTTGGCAAGCTCCTTAGAATATGAAGCTTTAAGTTGAGCATGAGACTCGGTGAGTTTTATGAGCTCACCCTTAATGACCCTTGAGCCATTTTCGAGGTGCTCAAAATCCTCAAGGAGTTTAGCATGTGCAACTTCAAGCTTCTCATTTTTAGTTTCAAAATCATTAGCCACCTTGAGAGCTCTATCACGGGATTCCTTTATTATAGATAGTTCTAGAGCAAAAGTCTCCTCAAGAGATTCCTTGGTGGTTTGTTCAAGTTCAAGAGCTTGTGAGAGGTCGGCGATCTCATTAGCGTAATCACGCTCATGACCTTCCATTTTCTCAATGGTGACCTCATGCTCCTCTATATGAGATTCCAACTCATCAATATATTTCTTGCCCTCAATGGCAATAGACATGATTTCCATGAAGTTGGAACGAGCAATTTTATTCTTATGAAGAGCTTTAAAAATCATTTCCCCCTTAATTTTTAAGGAGGCAACATTATCATTATCTTCATTATTATCAACATCATCATCATTGTCATCATCATTATCATCGCAAGATATATTGGGATTCAAAGTGGGAGATACCTTTGAAGCCTTAGCCATAAGGCAAAACGCAATAGATGATGATGTAAGATCCCTTAGAGCACCATTCAAGAATACATCTTGTTCCATGGGGTGTCGGGTTTCCTCTACATTGTTAGCATAACAAGTCGAGGAAATAGATGCATTTTTATCATAGCAACAAGATATAGCAAGCATATCATCATGAGTATTAGTCAAGCAATTTTGACATGATATGCAAGGACTATCAACACAAGCATGTGAAACATGTAGGGTGCTCGAAGTGTTAAAGTCCAAAGAAGATGCATTGCAGTAAGATAGTGATGAAGGATCATCCACAATAAACATACTATCATCATTGCAATGACCAACACTACTCACCATATCATTACCTTGTGGCAAACCACATGTAGGTGAAGTAGAAGAAGTTGAGAAGACAACACGGCCAGAGGTGGTGGGAGAACAATCATTCCTACAATTCTTGGACACACCATATTTATCTTGAAGCTTTTTCCACAACTCATGAGCATCCCGGAATGGCATGAGTTGAAATATAACTACATTGCTCAAAGCATCAAAAAGCACATTAGAAGCTTGAGCATTGAGATAAGAGTTTTTCTCATCCTCTAAAGATAATCTTTGTGGATCCTTTGGAGGAGAAAAACCCATATCTACAATTCGCTCTAAATTTGGGTCCATGACCCTAAAGAGATTAAGCATGCGAATTACCCAAACATCAAAATTTGTGCCATTGAAACTAAGAGTGTCAGAGAATCCTAAACCCCTAGTCGACATCCTTACTCTCTAGGCGGTTAAGCCCTATAAAGAGAGACGAGGCTCTGATACCAATTGAAAGATCGTGGATGTCGCCTAGAGGGGGGGGGGGTGAATAGGCGCTTTAAAATAATTACGGTTTCGGCTTGAACAAATGCGGAATAAACTTAGCGGTTAATTTGTCAAGCACAAAACCTACAACAGCTAGGCTCACCTATGTGCACCAACAACTTATGCTAAGCAAGATAAACAACTAGGTGATAGCAAGATATATGACAAGAAACAATATGGCTATTGAGAAACAGTAAGACGCAGCTAGGTAGGAGCCTCCACGGCGATTCGCGTCTCTCAGCCGTTGGATCACTCAAACATACGGTCCAGATCGAATTCGAGCGTCGTTACTCGCCCGAGCGCGTCGCGCGCCGTCTCGCAGGCCGCTGCTCCGCGGAGCGACCTCCACTTTCTGTACGCAATTGGGCCAGCCCCGTCGATACAGCCCAGGTTGCCCAGGCCCCCAAACGAACAGCCGGACGACCCCCTCTGTTTCTCCGCGTGGCCGTCCGCCCGTCCCTCTGTTCCTCCGCGCCGCCGGCCTTCCTCCTGTCGATGCGGCGGCTTACTCCCTCCTCGATGCGCCGGTACGGTCCAAACCCCCTCCCCTCTACACCTCCTCCATAGCCCCTTCGTTCCTGTTCTCAATTTCTTCTGCCTTCGTTCCTGTTTTCAGATTTTCTGCATTGCATCGTTCATGGCGGCTGCGGCGGCCTTGCGCGCCGTCGGCTTTCACCGTCGGCTATCGTCCTTGTGCACCGCCTCCATACGTTCCAGATCTACAACACGCCCCTTCCCCTACCGTAACCAAAGCTGAAACTGCCGCCTTGAAGGCCAATGGTAATGATGGTAATTAACTTCAGGGGTTATGATGGCCAGTAATTCGCCATGTTGGTGCGTTACCTCAGCCTCCCGTTCTTCCTTATATATTATGTCTCCGAAGATCCCTTCCTTCCTGCCATCTGTGTCCTCTGTCCGCCATGCCTGTTGCTTAGGTATGTTCTTGCTGTCTATTCATCTTACTCCTGATTCCCCTACATGTTTTCATATGTACAGAACTTCCTTCCTTGCAGTTTCGCAGTGCTCGTCCGTTTGGGATTTTCCGGTTGGAGTTGCTCGGAGCTTTCTGCGTTACACCCAATTGCAACCATGGCTTCTGGACAGGTTCCACAGCTAACTAATGCTTACATACTGTTGCTTTTTCATCATTATATTTTATTTGTTACTGTGATTTCAGAAAGAAAGAAAGAAAATTAATCTGAATGTGTGTCATATTTTGCAGTAGGTTTGCGAGCCGTGTTAAACCTAGGTAGAATAAAAATGCCTAAACGTTCTCGATTACAATCCCGTGGAAGCGATGCGCGCCAGCCACCTTGCGCTAGTGATTACAAAGAGAGCTTTTCTTATTCAGGCAAACATTAATCTTTTGATTTTCGAAGGCACGAAGATGCTTGTTCGCTTCCTTTATTTATTTTTGAATCTTATGTCTTCAAGTGGCATTCTCTTCCGGGGCACCCATGTTCAGTTTCTTCTGGGTAGTAGACTTCTTTCCATCTGTTGATGTCCTGTAGTTGGCATGTTAAGTGTCAGTTCAAGTCAGCATGCAGATATTACAGCAATCGGTAATGTAATGAATTGGTAGCTGGGGAACAAACCTCTTGGCAGAATTTCTCTTTGCCTTAGTTCCAGTATCGTTAATAGTTTCTGGGGATTGCTTAGTCAGGGACATATGTGTCTCAGGAGTCTAACAATTAAGAGGAGAAAATTGTAAGGTATAGGATGGAAAGCAGGGGATGATACTATTGAGAATAAAATCTATATACCATGGTTAGAGGTGGAGATTTGTCTGCTGTGGCAGATGGGGAGTGGACTGAGATTTCTTCAGTTTGAATGGGGTTGGAGTTTTCACCAATTTCCGGCTGATGCTATTTTGCAAGTAGACATGTAAGGGAAATACCAATGGCAAGATAACAGTGTAAGAAATAAAAACTGAAGGAATACTGACCAGCTTGTTGTTTTCAGTATCAACTCCAGTAGAATGTTCTTCTGCAATATCCTATTTAATTAGATCAAGAAATTATGATAGTGACATGACATATATGAAAATCTAAATACTTGCAGTACAAGGGACTATTTACCTTGAGGGTTGGCACTGATGATTGGCTAGATGTACTTAGGGGCCGTTTGGTTCATGCCCACAGCCGCCTCGCCAAATCAAGGGCTCGCCAATATATTGGCGGGCGATTCGCCCACCTCCGTTTCGCCCATGCGCGGGCGCAGAATCGAACATAGCGACCGATTTTTTGGCATGGCGCCGGTAATTAGGCTTCGATCCAAACGGTACCGTGTGGCTCAGGTCAACGCCAAAATTTTGGCATGGCAACCGCTGGCCACGATCCAAACAGCCTCTTACTTCATTCAGTATACTTTTATTTGAACCAGAAGACAGTTGGTTGAACTCAAAGACATTTGCTTTTTGGTGGACAACTGTCACGCTGTTGACCTGGAAGGATAGCTCCCCATAATGAAGGCCTTTCTCATTAACACTGTGATTGAGGGTAAATTTCTGTGAAATAAGTGTGGTTATTTCAGCCGGAACAGTGTTTGGTCTCCGAGATGCAGCTGGGGTGAGAGCATCAATTTTCTTTCCAATTACTTGCTCAGCTGCATTTGCAAAAAATATGAATTCAACTTCTCCTGTTGTGTCAGCTCCGATGACACGGAGTTTATACCTGCATTTATCGGATGAGAAATATGGCTTACAAAATGATTAATAATCTCAAATATGTTAAAGAAGTTGTACCTAGGAGCAGCCGCAATGCAATTGCACTTTGAGTCACTACAAACAAATTCATTTTCAGCTGCATATGCTTTCTTGTGGCATGCCATGCATGAAAGGAACCACCAAACTTCTGATGCCAACCTCAGTAGAGTAACAGTGAACACCATATTCTTCCCCTGTGAATACGTACAAATGGAATTAAAGTAGTAAAGTACTCCCTCCGTCCGAAAATACTTGTCATCAAAATGGACAAAAAGGGATGTATCTAGAACTAAAATACATCTAGATACATCCTTTTTATTCATTTTGATGACAAGTATTTCCGGACGGAGGGAGTATGTGTAACAAAGGATGTTTACTTTAGTTAAAGAATGAAAACGACATACAAGGTAGTCATTTGGATCTGTGGACAGCAAATATGCAATTTTAACTTCTTCAGGCTCAGACTTTTTGAAAGCTATACTGGACAATTAAATAATTCGTTGGTTACTTAAGATTTGTTCGTGGACTTAATTACAAAAGTACTGTTGTATCATTTCATTTTGGTCATCTTTTGCACGTGTAAACCAACTATGTTGTGTGGCATGGCATATTTTGGATGTACCGGCACTCATTAGGTGTGTGGTATTTGGAAGATATAAATATCCTGACAGTAGATATAATTCAATTTGTGATGTTTTAAAATATTATTTCTTTTAAGATTTTCCAGAATATTTCTAACATATTTAGGTAAAATTTACTTAAGATGAGACGGGCGCGGCAACGCGCGCCTTCATGGTCTAGTCACAAAGTATAGTGCATAAGTAAAGGGCTCGGGTAAGAGATAACCGAGGCACGCGGAGACGACGATGTATCCCGAAGTTCACACCCTTGCGGATGCTAATCTCCGTTTGGAGCGGTGTGGAGGCACAATGCTCCCCAAGAAGCCACTAGGGCCATCGTAATCTCCTCACGCCCTCGCACAATGCAAGATGCCGTGATTCCACTAAGGGACCCTTGAGGGCGGTCACCGAACCCGTACAAATGGCAACCCTTGGGGGCGGTCACCGAACCCGTACAAAATGCTCGGGACGATCTCCACAACCTAATTGGAGACCCCGACGCTTGCCCGGAGCTTTGCACCACAATGATTGAGCTCCGAACACCACAAGATTGGGGCTATCTCCCCAACGACACCACGAAGCTTCACCACAATGGAATATGGCTTCGAGGTGACCACAACCGTCTAGGGCACCCAAGCACCCAAGAGGAACAAGCTCAAGGGTACCAAGCACCCAAGAGTAATAAGCTTCTCAACTTGTAATTTCCACGTATCACCGTGGAGAACTCAAACCGATGCACCAAATGCAATGGCAAGGGCACACGGAGTGCCCACGTCCTTCTCTCCCAAATCCCACCAAAGCAACTAATGCTAGGGAGGGAAATGAGAGGAAGAACAAGAAGGAGAACACCAAGAACTCCAAGATCAAGACCCAAGGGGTTCCCCTCACCTAGAGGAGAAAGTAATTGGTGGAAATGTGGATCTAGATCTCCTCTCTCTTTTCCCCCAAAAACTAGCAAGAATCCATGGAGGGATTGAGAGATAGCAAGCTCGAAGAAGGTCAACAATGGGGGAAGAACACGAGCTCAAAGGATTAGGTTCATTGGGGAAGAAGACCCCCTTTTATAGGTGGGGGAAAAATCCAACCGTTATGCTCACAGCCCGCACAGAGCGGTACTACCGCTCCAGGAGCGGTACTACCGCTAGGGCAGTAGAACCCCTTTGAAAAACAACAGCGAGGAGGCAAAAAGGCCAGAAAAACCGTCGGAGCGGTAGTACCGCTTGACCTCACGGTACTACCGCTAGGGGTAGCGGTAGTACTGCTAAGGGTAGCGGTACTACTGCTTGCGAGCGGTACTAAAAAATTACATCCGTGCCTACCACCGCTCGACTTGTGATGAGTTTTTGGTCCCGAGCGGAAGTAGCCACGGAAGTAGCTGCGGTAGTACTGCTCCAAGCGGTAGTACCGCTCCCGAAAGCGGTAGTACCGCTCCCGAAAGCGGTAGTAAAAAATTACTTCCGCTCCTACGCGCGGTAGTACCGCTACAGCCTTTTCAGTACACCAAAACGACAATAACTTTTGCATACGGACTCCGAATTCGATGAAACCAAGTTTGTTGGAAAGCTAGCGACAAGGGCTAACACGATCTTGATAGAAATATCAATAATAAGCAAGTTAGAAAAGTCCCAAAAGAAAATGGTGAGAACCCTTTCTCGGATAAGACCGATAAAACCTCCAACACCGAAAACATCATAGAAGACACATGTGAACTCCGTTTTCGATGAACTCAAGCTTGTCATCAAGATGACCATAAGCTCTAAGACTACAAAGAGAACCAAACAAGAACCAAGAAACATGATGCAAGGATGCAATGGTTTGAGCTCTCTACTAACGATACGATCAAGCTACCAACTTGAGAGCCCCCCTTGATAGTACGGCAAACGATCCTATAACCCGGTCTCCCAACTACCACCACGAGACCGGTAAAATAGAAAACCTATCAAGGGCAAACCTTTGCTTTGTACAAAGTCCACTTGAGCTAGATGTAGACGATCTTGACTTCCTCAAGTTGGACCATCTTTCTTGATTGCGTTGTCTCGGTGAAGACTAGTAGATTGCTCCCCCATACTCCTCTATGGGTGAGCCACTCTTTGGCATATCTTCACAAGTCCATTGTCACGACAATGGACGGCAAGATTCAAGCACTTGATTTCTTTGTGATGCTCCACTTGAACTTGCACACCGCAACCTAACCCCACAAAGAACTCTCACGAAGAAAATGGGTTAGTACACAAAGCGTGATTGACAATGCTTACCATACCATGGGATTGCTTGATCCCTCTCGGTACATCTTCTACACTTTGTGTGTTGATCAACTTGATTCACTCCTTCACTTAGTCTTGATCAACCTTTAATCTTTCCAACTCTCTTCATTTGGATGATGTCTTGAAGGTAAACATGAATGATAACACACTCTTCTTCTTCAAGACATGCTTGCAATAAGCTCAACACTCACAAGACCAATCTTTGGATAATTCCTTAATAGCACCTTGGTCATCACAAACTCTCCTTGAAACCAACAAATGAACTCCAAGAAAAGCCTATGGACAAACCCTTCAAATATAACTCAAGGCAACCATTAGTCCATAGAGATTGTCATCAATTACCAAAACCAAACATGGGGGCACCGCATGTTCTTTCAACCTCAAATTGAAGAAATACATGGGCTTAATGCGCCACCACTGGCTAAGGTTGTAGAGGTAAATTCTCTAATGAAGTTCAATGATAATGATCATCCTCACAATATGCAACCTAGCCAATGCCTTTATGAGTTTGAAAACTATATTAGAAAGCATGATCACTTCAATGCAAATGTTATGAAACAATTGAAACACAATTCTGATATGATTTCTCGCTTGAGTGACTTGTTATTTAGAATCTCAAATGATGTTAGAGGTGTGGGGAAACATGCTTCTATGGTTCAAACTCAATTTGAACAAGTTGCTAAATCTCAAAGAGAATTGCTTGATGAAATGAATCATAATATGCATGACTTTGCTGTTAGAGTTGTAACTAGAGGATGTAAAATGACCCAGGAACCACTTTATCCCGAGGGACACCCAAAAAGAATTGAACATGATTCACAAAGAAATACCACTAGCGCACCTAGTCCTTCTAAGAAGAAAAAGAAAAAGAAAAATGATAGGACTTTGCATACTTCTAGTGAACCTGAAATAGAAAAGCCTCCTAATAATGATAATGAAACTTGTATCTTTGATGCTGAAACTCAATCTGGTAATGAACACTCACCTAGTGATAATGAAAAAGATAATGATGAGGTTCATGAAGACTCTTAACGAAACAATGATAAAGAACCAGACAATGATGTTGAGATAGAACCACCTGTTGATCTTGATAACCCACAACCTAAGAATAAATGGTATGCTAAAAGAGACTTCATTGCTAGAAAACACGGTAAAGAAAGAGAACCGTGGGTTCAAAAACTTATGCCTTTTCCACCCCAGTCAACTAAAAAGAAAGATGATGAAGAATTTGAACGCTTTGCTGAAATGTTGAGGCCAGTCTTTTTGCGTACTCGCTTGACTGATATCTTGAAAATGCCTCCTTATGCAAAGTATATGAAAGACATCATCACAAATAAGAGAAAAATAGCGGAAGCTGAGATCTCCACTATGCTTGCTAATTACACTTTTAAAGATGGAGTACCCAAACAACTTGGAGATCCGGGTATACCAATTATACCTTGCTCTATAAAAAAGAATTATGTGAAAACTGCTTTGTGTGATTTAGGAGCTGGTGTTAGTGTTATGCCTTTCTTTTTATATAAAAGACTTGATTTGATTAAACTCACACCTACTGAAATATCTTTGCAAATGGCTGACAAATCAACTGCCATACCTATCGGTATCTGTGAGGATGTGCCCATTGTTGTTGCTAATGTTACTATTTTGATTGACTTTGTTGTACTTGAGATGCCCGAGGACGACAACATGTCGATTATCCTTGGTAGACCCTTCTTGAATACTGCAGGGGCTGTTATTGATTGTAATAAAAGCAAGGTCACTTTTCATATTAATGGTAATGAGCGTACGGTGCACTTTCCGAAGAAACAATTCCAAGTGAATGGTATTAATGTTATTGAAAAATCTCCGACAATCACTATTGCAAGTTTTCAAATACCTCTACCTGCTGTCAAAAAGAAATATGAAATGCTTATTTTTGGGGACACTCATATCCCCATTGAGGTAACTTAGCGATTTACGAAAGTTCTTCGGTTTCATGCTACGAAAGTGGTCGTTAATAAGACATGATCAGCCTTATTAATGAATCATCTTTGAGCAGTATGAAGTTGATGAAATTAGTAAGCACTAATTTTTGTCCCTACCTTTTGTTTTCTGTTTTTATTTGTTAAATAAAATAATATGCCATGCTTTGTCAGTTTTCTGATTTTTCCCGTGCAATAAAAATGACCCAAAAATAAATGTTCTCAGAATGCCCTGAAAATTTAATACGATTTTTTCTGAATATTTCTGAATTTCTGGTGCAAATAATACCATAGGGAGGTGCACCAGGTGGGCACAACCCACCTGGGCGCGCCAGGACCCACAGGTGCGCCCTAGTGGGTTGTGGTCCCCACGTGGGCCCTCTCACTTACCTCTTTAGCCCACATCATTGATACGTCCAAAACGTATCTATAATTTCTGCTTGCTCCATGCCACTTTTGGGTGATATTGCTATGATATTCATACACTTCCATACACTTTTGATCATATTTGGACTAACTTACTAATCCAGTGCACCCCAGTGCCAGTTTCTGTTTTCGGCTGTTTTTGTATTTCAGGTTTTCACATTACGAGAACTGCCAGGAAAAATCCAGAAAAAATATATAAAAAATCAGCGTTCCAGGAGCTACCGTGCGGCCAAAGTACAGCCGGGGGGGGGGGACCCACAGGGGCTCCAGGCGCCCTATGGGCGCGCCCCCCTGGGCCGCGCCGGGGGGGCGCCTGGGCCCCCCGAGGCACCTCCGGTGCCCCCCTTTGGCATATATTTAAAGCGTGTCGAGGAAACCCTGATTCCGGAACCCTTTTCTCCAGACGCGATTCCGATCTCCGCCGCCATCAAGCTTCGGGGGACCAGAATTCCTGCGCCGGCACCCTGCCGGGACGGGGAAGTGCCCCCGGATTCATCTCCATCGACGTTGCTTCCTCCCTCCATGATGCGGGAGTAGTTCCTCCTCGGGGCTGAGGTTCTTACCAGTAGCTATGTGGTCAATTCTCTCTCCCATGATGTGATCTTCGTTGTGATCATAGGCTATGTTAATCTAGGGTGTTTCCCCTTCCTCTATGTATTGGATTGATGTACTCACTTGTCTCTATCTAGTATAATCCCTGAGACCAAGGTGACAACGGTCTATTGGACATGGATTAGAACAATATTTTCATGAGTGATTTCCTCTCTTGTGTGTTGATTGAAGATTGAGAGTCTCTTGGTGCTTGTCTTTGACTATCCTTTAGATATGTTATGGTGATTGTGGGACTCTCTTTGGATGGCCGCGGTGACATTGGGAAATCCTTAAATCGAGAACTACGAACTTTGAGGTGTGCTTTTGTAGCCCTACATAATTCTCGTCCTCTCTTGACCACGAAGGAATGATCTCCGAGTGTGTCCCCTTTGCATGTTTTATGGGAAATATCATGTGATTCGATTATGTTAATGTTGTTGGGAGTTGCCACTAGTGAAAGTATGAACCTTAGGCCTTGTTTCCACCATTGCAATACCGTTTGTGCTCACGTTTACTACTTGTTTGCTTGCTGCACTTTTTATTACATATTTGTATTACCTTGTTTTGCCATCCATATCACTTGCCATTTAACATCTCTTCGCCGAACTAGTGCACCTATACATCTGACAAGTGTATTAGGTGTGTTGGGGACACAAGAGACTTCTTGTATCTTAGTTGCAGGGTTGTTTGAGAGAGACCATCTTCAACCTCTACTTCCCTGAGTTCGATAAACCTTAGGTCATCCACTTGAAGGAAATTGCTACTGTCCTACAAACCTCTGCGCTTGGAGGCCCAACATAGTCTACAAGAGTAGAAGCGTGCGTAGACATCAAGCTATTTCTGGCGCCGTTGCCGGGGGGGTGAGCGCTTGAAGGTATATCTTTAGATCTTGCAATTAAATCTTTTTGTTTCTTGTTTTATTTTTATTATTTCACTAGTTATGCTTATGGAAAACCTTGTTATTGGATCGTTGCTTGCGGGAGGACACCCCACAACTGTGGTGGTTGCTCCTCCTCCTACTGAAATTGTGCCCTATAAAATACCGGCTGGTATTATCAATTATGTTTTGGCTAATCGTTATGCAGGAGACAGACGTCCCGGTGAACACTTGCTATATCTGTCACAACTATGTTCATTATTTAAGCTTGCAGGTGTATCGAGGGAGTTTGTCATGAGGAAATTATTTGCCTTGTCACTGAAAGGAAAAGCATTGGAATGGTATAGGCTACTAAATGACTCTCACCTGCTGGAGTGGGAAGAGATCCAGTCTCTCTTTCACTCCAAGTTTTATCCTCTTCATGAAGTCCATGAGAATAGGAATTATGTTTATAATTTTTATCCTCGTGACGGAGAGAGCATAGCTCAAGCTTGGGGGAGACTGAAAATGTTAACACTAAAATGTCCTAACCATGGGCTCCCCAAAGATATTATTATTACTAACTTCTATGCGAGGCTCTCTCGACAGGATAAAGATTTACTCGATGCTTCCTCTATGGGTTCTTTCACAAACAAAAAGATTGATGCTAAATGGGAACTCCTTGAAAGAATTCAACGCAACACTGAAGATTGGGAGATCGACAAAGGTAAAGAGTCAGGTATAATTTATGAGTATGATTGCATTAAGTCCTTTGTTGAAACTACAAGTTTTAATAAGTTTAGTAATAAGTTTGGGCTTGACTCTCAACTCCTTGTTGATTTCCTCAAATCTTTTGCTTCACATCTTAATATGCCTAAGGAGGATTGGATCAAGTATCATAAACCTTTTAAAGAGACTTGCAAAGAAAATGAAATTGTTCATGATGATTGCAACATGCATGATCCAATTCCTAAAAATGAAGTTTTATATAAGCATGTTAATTTTTGTGGAGTGGATAGACCTTGTGAAAGGCCTATGATTGAAGAAGAGAAGTATTGTAAGCAACATAAACATGAAAGAACAATCACTTGGGTCAAAGATTTAAATGAAATTGCTAGAGAATTGTCTGACCTTTATCCTTTTACTTGTGAACTTTGCCGTACAGAGGGTCACTTTAATTTTCAATGCATGAACTTTCAAAACATAACTGTTAACCGGTTGTGTGATGACATGATCACCTCTGATATTTATGATGAGCTTATGTTATTTTTGATGTGTGAAGAGTTATCAGAAAAGACTTCTTGGCTGGATGATAATGCCATAGGAATAAAAAACACTTTGCAAAATTGCCATCTCTATTGTGTTGTTAATTGCCATGAAAATGATTACATAAGTAAGATTAGAAAGGAGGGAACTTTACCAAAGTATAAAAATGTCTCTTATATTTCTGCTAATAAAAAGGAGAGTTTCTCCCAAGTTTCCCCTATTGTTTCTAATGATAAACCAGGATATGTGGAGAAGCTTCATCTCCAACCACCCCCTCCTAAGGTGAAGAAGAAGAAAAAGAAGAGGAGGAGGAGGAGGAGCAAGAAGGAAGAAGAATGGGCATCAACCTGGCCTGAGCATATTCCTCCTATCAACTTTTATCCTAACGGTTGTAAGTTTAAA
>LR738714.1:2868240-2886169 GCA_902687465.1 Secale cereale | reverse complement strand
CATCTTGATGATACATCCGTAGGTACTATTGAAGATGATTTTGATTATGATATGCATGTTACTTATTGTGATTGGGAAAATGATGATAATGCTACTTATGATCTTGAAAATCTTTTTGTTACCAACTCTGAAAGTGAAGATATGGGAAGCTCTAAGCTTGGGGATGATAGGATTGCAAATCCTATCCCCACTAGTGATGTGATAATTGATAATTCTCTTGCTAGTAAGAATAAAGATAACATGTTTACAAATATAGTTGCTAGCAATGATAATGCTCTTCTCTACCATGATGATGTTATAACTCCAATCTATAGTGATTATAAAGGTACCTATGACATAAGGAGAAATTATCCTTATGAAACTTGTCATAATCATGAAGGGAATTACTCCCTTGTTGAACACCACCCTCCTGATATACAACTAATCTATAGTGTTCAAGTTGTTTATGATAGTCCTACTCCCACTATTACCAATGAGAAAAATTATGCTCATGTGGGGAGTGAGAGTACCTTTTTGCATTTGGATCATGGTAACAATGCTTTATGTGATGCTTATATTGTTGAGTTCATCCATGATGCCACTGAAATTTATAATGAGAGAGGGAGGCTTGGTTCTAAATATCTTAATAATAAGAAGTTCCCTCTCTTTATGTTGAAGGTTTTGAAGCTGCACTTGTTTTGTCTTCCTATGCTTATTGCTTTGTGCTTCAATGAATTATTCTATTGCAATATTCCTATGCATAGGAAGCATGTTAGGCTTAAATGTGTTTAGTATTTGCTTCTTGATGCTCTCTTTTGTTCTTCAATTCTTATTCCTACAAGAGAATCATTAAAGTCCTATGCCTAGCTTAAAGGCATAAAAGAAAGCGCTTTTGGGAGGCAGCCCACAATGAATATTTTTTTTATATTTTGCTTTTGTTGTGTCTTGATGTTGTTTACTACAGTAGAATCATCATTGTATCTTTGCTTTTCATATTTGTGCCAAGTATAGCCTCTGATTGCTAGAAATTTCAAAAGTTGTGATGTGCTGTCCAGGAAACAGATTCTGTCCTTGGATAGAAAAATTCGTATAAAATCATCAGATCATCTTTTTGGTCTGAATTTTTTCGACAGCGTTCTCTATATAATTTTCTTTCGTGCATCTGTTCTGAGTTTTTTGATTTGAGTTGTAGAAGTATCCCGAACAGATCAATTACTACCTGCTGTTCTGTTTTTCACAGATTCTGTCCTGTTTTGCCTTTCCTTCACTTTGCAAATCAAGAACTTGCTTTTTCTTTGCAAAAACCTTTTGGCAATCTTGAGAAACAGTAGAACTTCAAGAATATCATTATTTCCAGCAAGGTATAATTATTTTATTAAGGGTACTAACCTCGCTAATCAGATTATGATGAGTTATGTATGAAGGGAGTTTTCAAGTGTGCGAGGGAAGATGATAAAAAGATTCAGGAGTGTCAAGCGCTCAAGCTTGGGGATGCCCCCGTGCACCCCCAAGAAATATTCAAGGAGACTCAAGCGTCTAAGCTTGGGGATGCCCCCGTGCATCCCCTTCTCCATCAACATTATCAGTTCGTCTTTCGTTTCGCTATATTTTTATCACTTCATGTGTTATGTGCTATGCTTGGAGCGTCTTGCTTTTAGTTTTCTTTTTAGTTTTTCATAACGAGTCGGAACTCAGCATTCCTTTATGTGGGAGAGAAACACACTCCACTTCTACATAGAACATAACATAGAATTTTCATGTCTATCTATGTTGTGTGTGTTCTTTATCTTTTAATAGCTACTATCATGCTCTGCTCTTAGTATTCATGCCTATCTTTTCAAAGAGCTTAGTTGGTTGCTTGAACTCTGTTTAATTACCATGCTCACCTTATTAAGAGAGTTTGCTTCCGTTGCACTGGTTAATGTGTCTATGATAAAGATGCTACTTGCATGATGGTGCTTAGTAGTTCAGGTTTTCTTATGGTTAATCTCAAATAGCTGGGGGGTTCCCAATGTGTTATTGGAGTACCAACATGGTTTGTTTGCCTATGATATGGTATGGTTTAGTAATATCTTCCTTCGAGAATTTATTTTGATTGACTTGGCGTATGCTCACGCATATTTAAGACTGTAAAGAAAGTCTGTCAAGCCTTGATGATCTTTTATTTCTGAGTAGCGATATAACTTCCATGCCTGATTCAATATTGCTTTGTCGCTCTGCATGATTATGACCGTCATTGCTCTCTTAGTTGGTCGCTCCCAGTCTTTTGCTAACCTCCACCTGTACTAAGCGAACTAACTTTGCAATATATAGCTCATGGGAAAGTAGCTTAAAAACTATTGTGGTAAAGAATATGTTGCCTATGTATCTTATTTCTTATAAGTTGCTTGCTGAGCGGTAACCATGTTTCTGGGGACGCCATCAACTGTCACACTTTTGTTGAATATCATGTGAGTTGCTATGCATGTTCGTCTTGTCTGAAGTAAGGGTGATTTACCGTGGGTTGTATGAATATGCATATTGTTAGAGAAGAACATTGGGCCGCCAACCAAAGCCATGCATCATGGTGGAAGTTTTAGCTTGGACCTTAATCCTCAATCTCTTATGAGAATATGCTTATGCATTGAAGAGGAGTCCATCATCTATTTTCTATGTTGTCCCGGTATGGATGTCCTCAAGTTGAGATCTATCAAAAACGAGAAATCAAATGCGATTTATCTCCTTGGACCTTTGTACAGGTGGCATAGAGGTACCCCTTTGTGACACTTGGTTGAAACATATGTAATACAATGATAACCCATGGAGATCCGAGCTAATTAGGACAAGGAGCGAGCACTATTGGTATACGATGCATGAGGCTTGCAACTTATAGGATGTCTTATGCATGACACATATGAAGTACTACTACCGTTGACACAATTGCTTCCATGTTTTCAAAATAAAATAAAACTCTAGCACATAACCTTTCTTTTACTTTTATGTTGAAGCACCAACTACTGAGAGCATGATTGTCATTCTGAGTGTAATGTGCATTGTCCCAAAGTAGCATTGTCTTTTGCATGATTGTGATATCGTTTATTCTGAAATGATTGTATCTAGTCATCACTTAAACCTTGAAGGTGCCCCTGCATTTATGTTTTGCATCACTAAAGGGGGCAAGCTAGATATCACTTTATCATATTTGCACATCATATTCATTGCAAATCTTTTTGATGTTTCAGTTTCATATTGTAAAACTTTCAGTCATTTGTGATTTTCTCATGAGGCAACTTAATTACTTTAGAATCATTGTCTCAGTAAGCTTTTGTCATATGACTATGAAAAAGTCCTATATGGTTAATAGCATGTCACCACAGAAATTATTCTTGTTATCATTTACCTACTCGAGGACGAGCAGGAATTAAGCTTGGGGATGTTGATACGTCCAAAACGTATCTATAATTTCTGCTTGCTCCATGCCACTTTTGGGTGATATTGCTATGATATTCATACACTTCCATACACTTTTGATCATATTTGGACTAACTTACTAATCCAGTGCACCCAGTGCCAGTTTCTGTTTTCGGCTGTTTTTGTATTTCAGGTTTTCACATTACGAGAACTGCCAGGAAAAATCCAGAATAATATATATAAAAAATCAGCGTTCCAGGAGCTACCGTGCGGCCAAAGTATAGCCGGGGGGGGGGACCCACAGGGGCTCCAGGCGCCCTATGGGCGCCCCCCCTGGGCCGCGCCGGGGGGGCGCCTGGGCCCCCCGAGGCACCTCCGGTGCCCCCCTTTGGCATATATTTAAAGCGTGTCGAGGAAACCCTGATTCCGGAACCCTTTTCTCCAGACGCGATTCCGATCTCCGCCGCCATCGCCATCAAGCTTCGGGGGACCAGAATTCCTGCGCCGGCACCCTGCCGGGACGGGGAAGTGCCCCCGGATTCATCTCCATCGACGTTGCTTCGTCCCTCCATGATGCGGGAGTAGTTCCTCCTCGGGGCTGAGGTTCTTACCAGTAGCTATGTGGTCAATTCTCTCTCCCATGATGTGATCTTCGTTGTGATCATAGGCTATGTTAATCTAGGGTGTTTCCCCTTCCTCTATGTATTGGATTGATGTACTCACTTGTCTCTATCTAGTATAATCCCCGAGACCAAGGTGACAACGGTCTATTGGACATGGATTAGAACAATATTTTCATGAGTGATTTCCTCTCTTGTGTGTTGATTGAAGATTGAGAGTCTCTTGGTGCTTGTCTTTGACTATCCTTTAGATATGTTATGGTGATTGTGGGACTCTCTTTGGATGGCCGCGGTGACATTGGGAAATCCTTAGATCGAGAACTACGAACTTTGAGGTGTGCTTTTGTAGCCCTACATAATTCTCGTCCTCTCTTGACCACGAAGGAATGATCTCCGAGTGTGTCCCCTTTGCATGTTTTATGGGAAATATCATGTGATTTGATTATGTTAATGTTGTTGGGAGTTGCCACTAGTGAAAGTATGAACCTTAGGCCTTGTTTCCACCATTGCAATACCGTTTGTGCTCACGTTTACTACTTGTTTGCTTGCTGCACTTTTTATTACATATTTGTATTACCTTGTTTTGCCATCCATATCACTTGCCATTTAACATCTCTTCGCCGAATTAGTGCACCTATACATCTGACAAGTGTATTAGGTGTGTTGGGGACACAAGATACTTCTTGTATCTTAGTTGCAGGGTTGCTTGAGAGAGACCATCTTCAACCTCTACTTCCCTGAGTTCGATAAACCTTAGGTCATCCACTTGAGGGAAATTGCTACTGTCCTACAAATCTCTGCGCTTGGAGGCCCAACATAGTCTACAAGAGTAGAAGCGTGCGTAGACATCAATCATCTCTTACCTCCAGAAAAAAAATCTCCATTGTTCTCTCTCTCGTGTTCTTGAGCTCAAACCCGCGGATTTCAATCTCTTTGCTCGAAGCTCCGTTTCCGAAACTGTTTCGAGGGATTGTTACTTGTTATGTGACTCCACTATTTGTCCAATTAGTTTTTGTTTTAGTGGTTTGTACTTTGAATAATTAGCTACTCTTGGTGCTGCTGTAGATGTGCTTTGCATGTTGAATTCTTAGTGTTCTAAGTAGTTTGAATGCTTGCTATGGCTTCTATGCATCCCTATGAGTAGTTGCTATCAATTTTATGACGTTTTATTGACAAATTTTTGTCACCCCAAGATTTTTATTTTTCAGAAAATTGTACGCGGACATGAGGAACCTGTTTGGAAGGAGTTCTTCGAGGAGACGATCCTCGGGGGCATCTTCTAGTGACAGTTCTGCTCGCCGATCTTATGTTAAACCAAGTGAAAGTTCCACACGAGATGCCGCCACCAAAACATGCTTATGGCCTTATGAGGATTATATGGTGCTTGTGGGCATTAAGGAGGAATTTGAACAATATGTTCACAATGCCGGCCTCGGTCCCTACCTTTCAGATAAGTGTGAACAACGCCAACTTCTCACTGAATCATTGGTTAAAGGATTTAAATATTTTCCACAAGAGTCTAGGGTGTCGTTTATGCTTTATGATAATCCATTTACTATCTCACTGGAGAATTTTGCTTACCGTTGCAAACTGCCATTTTGGGGTTCGCTTGATGAACCACCGGATGAGTACAAATCTGTCTTGACTAGTATCTATTACGGTGAAAGGAGGGGAGTGACACAAGGTAGAATAAAGATCGTTCATTTTCCCGCAATTCAACACTTTGCACTATTCAACGGGAAATTTATAGTAGGCAAGCAAGATTGTAGTACACTTTATGCTCCAGACTTGAGTCTCATTCACATAGCTCTCACCGGTGAAAGGAATTATAACCTTGGAGCGATTGTTGCACACAGACTTCAGCATAACACTAACAGTGGTTGGTTCTATGGTGGAAATTATGCCACACATTTAGCACGAGGGCTTGGTGTCTCACATTTGCCCTTTGATCCTATCCTACCCAGACAGTACTTAGATTTTGGCACCTTGAAATATCATAAAATCCTTAAGGGAAAGAATCATGATTTCACTTACAATCTATTGTTTAACTAAACATCTATCGTGGACACATATTTGCCTGCGCCTGCTCGTTTTGACTATAACAACAAAAGAAGATATTTTGTTCTTGAGAGCGAGGCCTGAGCTCACAACGCGGCAGTGGTGGCAGCACGGCAGGCCGTGGCATCCGTACCTAGAACCTCAGTGAGCTACCACACTGACTACTACCTTCCAGGCTACTGATCGACTACCAACTTAGGCCAAAAGCCTAAGCTTGGGGGAGTACATTTTTCTCACCGACATTACATTCATAACCACTTATCATTCTATTTGTCGGTGTTCACACTCTTTCCTTGTATCATCCATGCTTAGATTTATTTTCTTGCTTTTCTCTTTTGAGTTTGAAAAACCTTAGAAAAAGCAAAAAAAATAGTTGTAGTCAATTTGCTTTCTATGCATGCTTAGTAGTAAGATCAAAAGGAAAATCCAAAAAGATTTCCTTGTTCTGCTTTTGCTTGTTGGGAGCTTTCCCGTGTAAATAGTTTTTCTCGTTTTTGCTTTCCCTCTTTTATTGGCCTGTTCTAGAAAACCAAAAACTCCACAAATATTTCAGTGTGTTTTTCTGAAATTCTTTTCTTTCTATTCAAGTTGTAACGAGGAGAAGACCACGATGAAAATGTTGAGTGGCTCTCACATGAATAATTGTTGAACTAATAAAGAGCACATTTACCTTGTCTTCTCCTGTTGAATAAAATGTTTGCAGATCCCATCTTAGTCCACCGCCCTCTTGCACCTTTATTATTATTTCACATCGTTTGATCATGCAAGTGAAAGACAATAATGACGATATTCGATGAACTAGCCGTGGCAGAGATAAACTTGTATGAACTGGACTTGTTCTGTTTGTGTAAATATGTTTAACCTAGTATTCATGATTCAGCCCATTATGATTAAACATGTTTGCAATGATAATTAGAGATTATAGTTTCACATGCCATGCATAACTAGCTAAGAGTTAATAATGATTTATCTTGGACATCAACATAGCGTTAAAATGATTGTGATATATAGTATGACGACATGGTATCCTCCTCTGAATGTTAGAGTGGCTTGACTTGGCACATGTTTATGCATGTAGTTGAATCAAAACCAACATAGCCTCTATGATATTTATGTTCATGGTGTCCATATCCTACTCATGCGGGTGTCCAATGTTTATTATGCATGATGCATGTTCATGACCATTATTGCTCTCTAGCTGGCCGCTTCCCAACCTATTTGCTAGCCTTCACATGTACTAAGCGGGAATACTGCTTGTGCATTAAATTATAAAACTCAAAGTTATTCCAGATGAGTCCACCATACCTACCTATATGCGGTATTACCTTGCCGTCCTATGTAAATTTGCATGTGCCACCTCTAAAAACTTCAAATAAATATCCCTTTTGCGTGTCTGGATTGTTCATGGAACGACAGGAGGTGGTTGGTATTTTCCATGCTAACCAGGTTATTCTCAGGTTGAGTGTTTATTCACTCGCCATTGCACGATAAAAGGGCGGTAATAGGGATTCGTAGTCCCAAATTGTAAAAACAAAAAGCTTACAAATAAACAAACAAAAACTCCCAATGGAGTTCAAACATTTACTTTTCTGCTTGGAAACCGCCACTAGCTCGTTTAGCATGGGAGATATCGATAGCTGATAGTCGTGAAGTGAATGAGAAGGATGCACCTCTCAAAATCTCATTTACCTCTGTTTTTAAAAACTTGAGCTCTGGCACCTCTGCAAATCACTGCTTCCCTCTGCGAAGGGACTATCTATTTACTTTTATGTTGTGTCATCACCTTCTCTAATAAGCGTCAGATCTGAGAGCACTGTTGTCATGCCTATGCATTGTGTGTAGTGAATGTTGGGTGTTAGTGATGTCTACACACGCTTCTACTCTTGTAGACTATGTTGGGCCTTCAAGCGCAGAGGTTTGTAGGACAGCAGCGATTTCCCTCAAGTGGATGACCTAAGGTTTATCGAACTCAGGGAAGTAGAGGTTGAAGATGGTCTCTCTCAAGCAACCCTGCAACTAAAATACAAGAAGTCTCTTGTGTCCCCAACACACCTAATACACTTGTCAGATGTATAGGTGCACTAGTTCGGCGAAGAGATGTTAAATGGCAAGTGATATGGATGGCAAAACAAAGTAATATAAATCTGTAATAAAAAGTGCAGCAAGCAAACAAGTGGTAAACGTGAGCACAAATGGTATTGCAATGGTGGAAACAAGGCCTAGGGTTCATACTTTCACTAGTGGCAACTCCCAACAACATTAACATAATCGAATCACATGATATTTCCCATAAAACATGCAATGGAGACGCACCCGGAGGTCATTCCTTCGTGGTCAAAAGAGGACGAGAATTATGTAGGGCTACAAAAGCACACCTCAAAGTTTGTAGTTCTCAGGCTAAGGATTTCCCAATGTCACCGCGGCCATCCAAAGAGAGTCCCACAATCACCACAACATATCTAAAGGATAGTCAAAGACAAGCACCAAGAGACTCTCAATCTTCAATCAACACACAAGAGAGGAAATCACTCATGAAAATATTTTTCTAATCCATGTCCAATAGACCGCTGTCACCTTGGTCTCGGGGATTATACTAGATAAAGACAAGTGAGTACATCAATCCAATACATAGAGGAAGGGGAAATATCATGGGATCACCCTAGATTAACATAGCCTATGATCACAACGAAGATCACATCATGGGAGAGAGAATTGACCACATAGCTACTGGTAAGAACCTCAGCCCCGAGGGGGAACTACTCCCGCATCATGGAGGGAGGAAGCAACGTCGATGGAGATGAATCCGAGGGCACTTCCCCGTCCCGGCAGGGTGCCGGCACAGGAATTCTGGTCCCCCGAAGCTTGATGGCGATGGCGGCGGAGATCGGAATCGCGTCTGGAGAAAAGGGGTCCGGAATCAGGGTTTCTGCGACGCGGTGTAAATATATGCCAAAGGGGGTCGCCAGGGGAGCTAAGGGGGCCCCAGGCGCCCCCCCGGCGCGGCCAGGAGGGGGGCCGCGTGGGCAGGCCGCCTGGAGCCCCTCTGGCCCCCTCTGGCCCTACTTTGGCCGCAAGGAAGCTTCCGGAACGCTGATTTTTTATATAATTCTTCCGGGATTTTTCGGGCAGTTCTCGTAATGGGAAAACCTGAAATACAAAAACAGTAGAAAACAGAAACTGGCACTGGGGTGCACTGAGTTAATAGGTTAGTCCAAATATGATCAAAAGTGTATGGAAGTGTATAAATATCATAGCAATATCACCCAAAAGAGGCATGGAGCAAGCAAAAATTATAGATACATTTTGGACGTATCAACATCCCCAAGCTTAATTCCTGCTCGTCCTCGAGTAGGTAAATGATAACAAGAATAATTTCTGTGGTGACATGCTATTAACCATATAGGACTTTTTCATAGTCATATGACAAAAGCTTACTGAGATAATGAATCTGTAGTAATTAAGTTGCCTCATGAGAAAATCACAAAGAACTGAAAGTTTTACAATATGATACTGAAACATCAAATAGATTTGTAATGAGCATGGTGTGCAAATATGATAAAGTGATATCTCGCTTGCGCCCTTTAGTGAAGCAAAACATAAATGCAGGGGCACCTCCAAGGTTTAAGTGATGACTAGATACAATGATTTCAGAATAAACGATATCATAATCATGCAAAAGACAATGCTACTTTGGGACAATGCACATTACACTCAGAAGGACAATCATGCTCTCAATAGTTGGTGCTTTAAAGAAGGTGGAGACTCTCGAACCGTGGCTTTTGTTGGCAAGGTTGAAAACCCGTGGTCGGAAACAAAAACTAAACATGTAACAGAGCTCTTGGTTTTAAAAACAGAGGTAATAATTATTTTTTAGATTATGCATATTTCGTCAACGAATGCTAGCAGATAACTCAATTACTTCTCGAGCTGGACAAGTTTCGAGGAACGGCTCCCGAATGAGATCGATCACATCCTCTTAATCTCCTTTGTTTATCACTGCCAAAGTTTTCTGAGTTCTCATGAACAAAGCGTGAAGGAGGGTTTGTTTGTTGTATAATTTTTTAATGAGCCGGGCGCACTCTATGCCAGTTCCTTCTCGTATTATGGGTTTGCACATTAGACATGCAATCCCGGGTGAAGCTTGTCCAACTTAAAAAGATCATGAATTAACTACTACTTCCTCATGAGCTAAAACAGAGGCACAAAAGAGAAATGCTTTTTTTTGAATAATTTCGAGATGGTACATGAAAGTCTTCGTTAGGAATGGCAGGTAAATACCATGTATAGGAAGGTATGGTGGACTCATATGGCATAACTGGTTTAAAGGATTTTGGATGCACAAGCAGTCAGTCCGCTTAGTACAGGCGAAGGTTAGCAAAAGACTGGGAGCGACCAACTAAAAGAGCAATGACGGTCATAATCTGTGACGCCCCCGATTTGACCGTACACTAATCATGCACGCAAATGTGTACGACCAAGATCAGGGACTCACTTGAAGATATCACAACACAACTCTAGACACAAATTAAAATAATACAAGCTTTATATTACAAGCCAGGGGCCTCGAGGGTTCGAATACACAAGCTCGAAAACACAAGAGTCAGCGGAAGCAATAATATCTGAGTACAGACATAAGTTAAACAAGTTTGCCTTAAGAAGGCTAGCACAAAAGTAGCAATGATCGAAAAGGCAAGGCCTCCTGCCTGGGACCTCCTAACAACTCCTCGAAGCCGAACTCCACGTAGAAACATCCTCGGTATCATCTGGCTCCTGGACTCCATCAACTGGTTGCGTCATCCGAGAAGAAGAAACAAAAGGGGGAAAAGGGGGAGCAAAGCATCCGTGAGTACTCATCCAAAGTACTCGCAAGCAAGGATCTATACTACATATGCAATGGTATCTGTGTAAAGGGGTAATATATGTGGGTTAAACTGCAGAATGCCAGAATAAGAGGGGGATAACTAATCCAATTGAAGACTACGCTTCTAGTAACCTCCATCTTGCAGCAGTAGAAGAGAGTAGATGGTAAGTAACAATCATCCTCGCTTCTCGCAGCCTCCATCTTGCAGTAGTAGAAGGGAGTTGTGACGCCCGAAGACCGACGTCCCAGAAGATTTCAGAAGATTCTAGAAGATTCCAGATGTTCCGGGTTCTCCCGTGTGTTTCTTTGTGCTTGTGTTATTTATTTTTGCATTGCATATGTCATCATGCCATCATGTCATATTTATTTTGCATCTCAACCTAAATAAATCGTGTGGACCTTCGGTCCATTTAAATCGAGGGAAGGTGACTTCTCTTTATAACATGTAAAAGCCTCTCAATATTATTAGGGAGCTATATAAAAATATTCCATTGTTTGGAATTACCCGCAACACACGTGCATATTTTCCCCATGTCTATTTCACTTCGAGTTCTCCATCTAAACCTTCCCTATATTTTCTTTTCCCGTTTTTCGAGGTCCTTCCAAAAACCCTCCAGCCATTTTAGTTAAATTCCTCACATTTTTGTGAGTCCAGTAAATTTGACCTCGTATGCAAATTCTTGCCTAAGCTTCCTTTTCTTTTCTTCTCTCCTTTCTTTCATTTCTCTGTTTTTTCCTTTTCACTCTTAAAATAAGAGAGAGCCCAGCAGCTACCAGCCGCCTGGCCCATCAGCCTTCCCCCTCACTGGCCCGAGCCAGCCTAACCTAGGCGCGGCCCAAACCTCATGGCCCAAACCCCCTCCCAAACCCTAGCTGGTCGCCCGCACCCGACCCCTCGCTCCTCTTTTCCCCTGTCCGCCGCGGCACCTCTCGTCCCATTCCCCATCGCCCCGAGCCTCTCCCCTTCTCTATCCCTCGATCTCCCCCACTCTTCTTCCCGTGCCCGCTTCCTTCCCTCGTAGCCGCCCCAGCACGGCTCCTCCTCGAGCGCCGCAGGGCCCCTTCCCCGCACCCTCCAGAGGCCATGGCCAGCGCCGCGGTGCCGCGAGCCGGCCGAGCCCCGCCGCGCCCGGCCTCGTCCCTCCCGTGGCCAAGTCCGCGCCTCCTCTGCACCCAGGCGACCAGCGCCGCTCGTCCTCCCCGTCTCCAGCAACCCCGACGCGCCCGGACTCCTCCTCCCGCGGCCAAGCCCCGCCTTCGTCCGAGCCCTCCTCGCCTCGTTCCAGCCGCCTTGGACGGGGCCGGAGCAGCGCCTCGCCCGCGAGCCGGCGTCGCCCTGCGTCATCTCCGAGCAGCCGGGCGCGTTCCCCTCTCCTCCCGTGCGTCGCTCCAGCGTCGGCCGGGCAGCGCTAAGGCCGCGGCTGCGGTCTCCTTTCTCCAGGACCCTTCATCGCCATGGCTGCCGCCCTGCGCGCCCGCGACCGCTTCGTCCTCCAGTGCGCCACCGGCCCTCTGGCTCCCTGCATCGGCCTCCCTTCTCCGAGCCTCGCGCCGCGACACTGCAGAGCCTGAAGCCAGCGACGCCGTGGCCAGTTCCCGCCTCGTCGTCGTCCAGCACCGGGTCCAGCGCCTGTGGCCTCGTCGCCCCGTCGTGTTGCGTTTCTGTTATTTTTTGTTGCTTTGTGCTTTTGGGTTGTCCAGGAACGTGCACGACTACCTTCGGAAGAAACGAGTACCCCTTCGAGTCGCCGACGAACCGCCAAGTTCGACTACACGTGTACCTCTACGGATACCCGAATATCTACGACCCGTACAACTACGAACGAAAACGCCTCCGTGAACAAGTACCGCGACGGCTGGATCCGCCAAGTCCTCTTCAAGTACCACTTCATCCGGTGTCGTTTCGACAAGTACCACGACGACCGACTCGACAAGTACCTCTTCGGAACGGAAACGCCAACGTGTACAACTACCGTCGCCCCGTGAACGCCTACTTCCTCTACGTATCGCGAGAACGACTCCTTCCTCTACGATCTCGAACCCCTCTGAGAACGATCGTTCCGAAGGTATAACCCCGTGACGATGACCCGTGGTTGAATGCATGCTTGTGGTTGTATGAGATGTTTCCCTTGTGTGCATCGTGCCCGTGTCGCCTTTGTCATGTTCCTCGGTTGCCTCGTCGCCGACCCGTGGGAACCCGGTGACGGGATCAACCCACTTTCATCTTGTTCGACTCGGTCACTCCACCATTTGCTTTTGCTCCGGACTCTCAACGAGTTACCGGAACCGATATGTTGCGTTGCATCATTTTCGGATCGTTGCCGTGGCACCCTTTTCTTCCACCACAGTGACAAATGCTTCATATCCCTTATGTCAACCTTTTAATAAAATTGCATAAACTTGATCATGTCATCCGCATCATGTTAACAACATTGATATGTTAAATTGTTGATTGCTTATAATTACTAAACATGCTCATGGGGATTTTCCGGATATGTTATTGTTATTTTCCGGCCTCATTTAAAATGCCTAAATAGTGTAGTTTTATTATGCTTCACCTCTTGCCATGTTAAAAACATTTAACCTTGTCTTGTAAATAACGACAGTCAACTAAATAATTAACATGTGGTGTTTCGTCAATATGCAAGAGCTCCACTTAACTTGTAGTATTGTTTGTGCACTTTGCCATGCCATGCATATTTAAACCGGACATGCATCATATTTGGATGTGCATCATGCCATGTTTATGATATGTGTGTTTACCGAGTGTTTGCTTCTTTCCGGTTGCTTCTCTTGCTAGCTTCGGTTTCGTTCCGGAGTTGTGAGGTTTTCGCTCGGCTTGTTGCTCCGTCTACTTCATGGACTTGTTCTTCTTCCCTTGCGGAATCCCAGGCAAGATGATCATACCCTTGGATACCTTTACTACCATTGCCATGCTTAGTTGTCTCGATGCTATCGTTACATGTCGTGCTACCCATCTTTTATGTCAGCCTCTCCTTGTTGCCATGAAACCTCTAACCTTGACACCTTCCTAGCAAAACCACTGTTTGGCTATGTTACCCGCTTGCTCAGCCCCGCTTGCTCAGCCCCTCTTATAGCGTTGTTAGTTGCAGGTGAAGATGAAGTTCGTTCCAGGAGGGAACTTGTTGTTGAGTATATCACAATATCTACAATTATTATTAACACACCTATATACTAGGCATGGGTGGAAGGCTTGGCCTTTTGCTCGGTGTTTTGTTCCACTCATGCCACCTTAGGCGCCGATAAACCGGCATTATGTTCCTTGATTTTGCGTTCCTTACACGATGGGTGAAATGGGGACCCCTTGACAGTTCGACTTTGAATAAAACTCCTCCAGCAAGGCCCAACATTGCTTTTAATTTGCTCATAATAACAACATAATTAATTAATTAATTTGCATAGGGAGTTAGCGCTACCCGAGGATTCTTAATTCTACATAGCAGGGGGGGCCAGTGCTGATGGTGTTGGTCCCAAACGGGGGTCCTGCAGGGCCGCCTTGGGGAAACCCGAGGTATCTGGTATAACCTGTAGCATCACCCATCCGGTAGTGTCCTGAGACGAGATACGCGCGGCTACTATCAGGGTGTCGACACACCGGGAGGTCTTGCTGGACTTGTTTTACCATTGTCGAAATGACTTGTGCTACCGGGATGCCGAGCCTGATCGGATTTTCCCTAAGATAAGGAGTGATGATATTATATTTATCACTTCAGCTAATCGTGAGAGCTTGTGATGGGCTAAGTTGGAACACCCCTGCAGGGTTATGATCTTTCAAAAGCCGTGCCCGCGGTTATGTGGCAGATTGGAATTTGTTAATGTCCGGTTGTAGAAAACTTGACAGAGGATCCGAAGTAAAACACACAACTGTGTGAGTAACTGTGACTGTCTCTTTTCACTTTGAGAAGAGAACACGGTGGGGTTATGTTTGATTCGTATGTAGTTCAGGATCTTTAGCGATCACTACTTTTGCGACCGTTTGCGTAGCTTCTCATCTTATTCTGGTACTCGTAAGCTAGCCACCATTTTATGCTTAGCCGCTGCTGCAACCTCACCACTTTACCTCTTCCTACCCATAAAGCTTTGCTAGTCTGGATACCCATGGTTATGGGATTGCTGAGTCCTCGTGGCTCACAGATACTACAACACCAGATGCAGGTTCAGCCGAGATGATGCAAGAGCTGGTTCAAGTTCTTCACTGGGAGCTCGATGAAGAGAGTGGCCGCTTGCTTGTGACGTTTCGACGATCAATAGTGGTTTCTACTAGGATTCGATCTAGGCCTGTGGCTTTATGTTGTTTTGGTATCTTTCTTTTGGATCTTACCCGTAGTCGGGTTGTGATGTTTTGAATGATGAATTGCTTATGTAATGTATTGTGTGAAGTGGCGAGTGTAAGCCAACTATCTCCTTTTGCAATTTAATCCCTCTTTTACATGAGTTGTGCAAAGATACCAAACTTGAGATCATTCTAGGATGGGCTTATACCTTTAAGTCGTGCCTCGACACGTAGGAGGTATAGTCCCATCCTGGGCATTACAGGAGTAGATGGAATAGTAACATCTATCAAAGCTTCTGGCCGCCTCCGTCTTGAGTAGCTGAAGAATCCACCAAGTAACAACGTATAGCATATACCTACCCGGCGATCCTCCCGCACATCACCCTGTGAGAGAGCAACCACCGAGTTATATCTGGAACTTGTCTGGGTGTGTTTTATTAAGTATCCAATTCTAGTTGTCATGAGGTCAGAGTACAACTCCGGGTCGTCCTTTTGCTGAGGGACATGGCTATTCGAATAGATTAACTTCCCTGCAGGGGTGCACCACATAACCCATCACGCTTGATCACATTTGGCCGGACACACTTTCCAGGGTCATGCCCGGCCTCGAAAGATCAACACGTCGCAGCCCTACCTAAGCACAGCAGAGAGGTCAGCACGCCGGTCTAAACCCTAAGCGCACGGGGGTTTGGGCCCATCGCCTAATGCACACCTGCGCGTTGCGAGGGCGGCCGGTAAGCAGACCTAGCCTCTCCTAATACCAGAGTAGGCGTTCCGGTCCAATCCGGCGCGCGCCGCTAAGTTGCTGACGTCAAGAAGGCTTCGGCTGATACCACGACGTCGAGTGCCCATAACTGTTCCCACGCAGCTGGTTAGTGCGTATAGACCAAATGGCCAGACTCAGATCAAATACCAAGATCCCGTTAAACGTGTTATTATGAAATAACCACGGACAACGACCAGGGCCAGGCCCACCTGTCTCCTAGGTGGTCGCAACCTGCCCTGTCGCTCCGTCACAAAGTAACCATCAGGGGGCTGTCGGGAACCCAGGCCCACCACTACCTGGGTGGAACCACCTGCCCCTTCAGCCCCCATCTCCGAATCATCATCATGTGTATGTAAAGTATGTATATAGTATATACCCGTGATCACCACCCGAGTGATCACGGCCCGATGGTATAGCATGGCAGACGGACCAGAATGAAGGGCCACTGATGGAATACTAGCATCCTATACTAAGCATTAGGATGGCAGGTACATGTATCAACAGTTGTAGCAGCAATGACAGGCTATGCAACAGAATAGGAGTAACCGAACAGTAACATACTACACTACTCTAATGCAAGCAGTAGAAAGAAGAATAGGCGATATCTGGTGATCAAAGGGGGGGGGGCTTGCCTGGAAGCCCTGCAGACGAAAGGAATCTTCGGAATCGTAGCCGTAGTCGAACACCGAAGCATCAACGGTCTCAGGGTCTATCACATTATCGGAGTCTACCGAAAATAAGCAACGAAGGGGGAAACAAATAAATAACAGAGCAAACAATAGCATCACAAAGCATAACATGGAAATACGCGGTGCTACGTGTGACCTAACGCGGTACCGAGTGATACTAGAAAGGATGGAAAACATTTGGGAAGGTATTTCCAGTGTTAGGCATTTTCGGGCAGATGAAACGGAGGGGGAATGTTGCATGTTCGGTATGATAGAGGTGTGTGGCGGACGAACGGACCGCGTATTCGGGTTCGTCTTGTCGTTCTGAGCAACTTTCATATATAAATTATTTTCATCCGAGTTACGGATTATTTTATATTAATTTCTAAAGTTTTAAATCATTTTTAGAATTTATTTAATTAATTTAATTCAACATTATCCGGAATAGTGCATGCTGACGTCAGCATGACGTCAGTGGTCAACAGAGGTGTTGACTGGGTTGCTGACGAGTGGGTCCCGCATGTCATAGGAACTAAAACTTAATCAACCTATTAATTAGTTAATTAGGTAACTAATGTTTAATTAGTTTAATTAAATAGGATTAATTAAGTTAATTAATTAACATTTTTATTTATTTATTTTTATTATTTTTATCTTCTTTTTTTTTGTTCTGGGGGTGGGGCCCCCTTGTCATTGGCCCATAGGGGCTTGCGGGTTTGGGTGCGCCACGGGCGGAGCCCCGAGGGGAAGCGGGCGTAAGCGCCCGAGCTGGGCGCTCTCCCAGCCCGTCAGACCGGTCAGACCGGGGAGGCGCAGGGCGCCGACGGCCCGTGCGCAGGAGGGGCCGGCGACAGTGGCAGTAGAGGCTGGCGGCAGCGGTAGGAGTGACAGGGCGGACCCGCCCGGCTCGAGCACACGCCCGAGGCGCGGCTGCGGCCAAGGCATGCCTCCGACGAGCTTGGCCCGGCGGGGCGGGGCGAGGGTCTGCAACGGCGGGAGGTGGGGGTCTGCGACGGCCGGCGGCGAGGCCAGCTGCGGCGGTGGTCAGACGAGGCCGAGGGCCGGCGGGGGGTGGCTAGGGCCGTGCCACACGGCCGAGGCGAGCGAGGGGGTGCAGAGGGAGGGAGGAGGCTGCAGCGGCTCACAGGGGGCCGGTCGAGGAGGGCAGTGGGCTTGGGGTGGTCCGGCGCGGGCGCGTCCGGGGGGGGGGCGAAGGCCGAGGGCGCCACCGCGGTTGGTGGCGGTGGCCGACGAGGCGGCGGCCGACTGGCGGGGTTGCGGTGTCGACGGGCG
>LR738714.1:2836994-2860168 GCA_902687465.1 Secale cereale | reverse complement strand
CGACGGGCGACGGCGGAGAGGACGCGGCGTCGGGCCCGTGGAGATCGTGCCCCCGATCTCGATCCAGATCGAGGGGGAGAGAGTGGACGGGCGATGTGGGGGAGTGGGGTGCGTGGGTTAGGAATTCAGGGGCGTGGGGGGTAAGGGAGTGAGGGGAGGGGAGTGGGTGGCCGGATGGGCCAGGTAGGCCGACCGGGCGGCCTGGTGGCCTAGTGGGCCTAGGCCCAGGGGAGGGGAGGCCTCGTTTTCCTTTTCTTTTACCTTTTGTTTAATTTTCTTTTATTGTCTATTAGTTTCCTATTTTGTTTTCTGATTATGTTAGTTTTATAAAATATAGAAATAGTAACTAAATTAGCATTACGAAATACACCACTTCCAATATTATCTTGGCATTTATTTAAAATAGTTTGTAATTTTATAATTCTAAAAAGGAATTTACTTATTTGTTTTAGCCAGTATTTATAACTGTTTAGACATTCAAACACCTGACAAAAATGTGGTTTATCCAACATGATTACCTATGCATTATTTGTTACTTTTAGAACATTTTAGTTTTGACATTTGAAAATGTTTATGGTTTGCTTGATTTCGAATTTGAATTCAAACATGATTTGAATCATCGCGTGTGTCTCAACAGTAATCATGGTGACGTGGGGGGAATTACTGTAGCTTAATTATCCGGGCGTGACATAATCATGCAGAGCGACAAAGCAACATTGAATCAGGCATGGAAGTTATATCGCTACTCAGAAACTAAAGATCATCAAGGCTTGATAGACTTTATTTACAGTCTTAAATATGCGTGAGCATACGCCAAGTGAATCAAAATAAATTCTTGAAGGAAGATATCACTAAACCATACCACATCATAAGCAAACAAATCATGTTGGTACTCCAATAACACATTGAGAACCCCCCAGCTATTTGAGACTAACCATAAGAAAACATGAACTACTAAGCACCATTATGCACATAGCATTTTTATCATAGACACATCAACCAGTGCAACATAAGCCAACTCTCTTAACAAGATAAGCATGATAAATAAAGAGAGTTTCAGCGACCAACTAAACAAAAGCTCTTTAAAAAGATAAGCATGAAAACTAAGAGCTGAACATGATAGTAGCTATTAAAAGACAAAGAACACACACAGCAAGGATAGACATGAAAATTCTATGTTATGTTCTAGGTTGAAGTGGAGCGTGTTTCTCTCCCACACAAAGAAAGCTGAGTTCCAACTCGTTATGAAAAGCAAGCAAAGCTAAAGAAAACTAAAAAGGAAAACTAAAAGCAAGACGCTCCAAGCATAGCACATAACACATGAAGTGATAAAAATATAGTGGAACGAAAGACGAACTGATAATTGTTGATGGAGAAGGGGATGCACGGGGGCATCCCCAAGCTTAGACGCTTGAGTCTTCTTGAATATTTCTTGGGGGTGCACGGGGGCATCCCCAAGCTTGAGCGTTTGACACTCCTGAATCTTTTTATCATCTTCCTTCGCACACTTGAAAACTCCCTTCATACATAACTCATCATAATCTGATTAGCGAGGTTAGTACCCTTAATAAAATAATTGTTCCTTGCTGGAAATAAGGATATTCTTGAAGGTCTACTGTTTCTCAAGATTGCCAAAAGGTTTTTGCAAAGAAAAAGCAAGCTCAAGGTTTGCAAAATGAAGGAAAGGCAAAACAGGACAGAATTTGTGAAAAACAGACCAGCAGGTAGTAAATAATTTTTTCGGGGCACTTCTGCAACTCTAATAAAAAAACTCAGAACAGACACCCGAAAGCCAATTGTATAGAGCACGCTGTCGAAAAAATTCAGACCAAAAATATGATCTGGTGATTTTATACGAATTTTTCTGTCCAAGGACATAATCTGTTTCTTGGACAGCCCGTCACAACTTTTGAACTTTCTTGCAATCAGAGGCTACACTTGGCACAAAGCTGAAAAATAAAGATACAATGATGTTGCTACAGTAGTAACAAACATCAAGACCACTAAAAACTGAAACAACTAACTGAAAGCAAAGATAAAAAGGGTTGTCTCCCTAGAGCTCTTTCTTTATAGCCATAAAGATAGGCTTAAGACTTTAATGATGCTCTCGTAGGAACAAGAGTTGAAGAACAAAAGAGAGCATCATGAATCAAATACAAAACACATTTAAGCCTAACATGCTTCCTATGCATAGGAATATTGCAATAGAATAATTCATTGAAGCACAAAGCAATAAGCACAGGAAGACAAAACAAGTGCAGCTTCAAAATATTCACCATAAAGAGAGGAAACTTCTTATTATTAAGATATTTAGAATCATGTCTCCCTCTCTCATTATAAAATTCAGTGGCATCATTGATGAACTCAGCAATATAACTATCACATAAGGCATTATTTCCATGATCCAAAAGCATAAAAGTGTCATTACTCTTCATATAAGCAAAATCTTTCTTATTAGGAATAGTGAGAGTAAGACTATCATAATCATCATGGTAATCATCGTATTTAGGAGGCATATCATAATCATAATAAATTTTATCCTCAGTAGTAGGTGGACTGAAAATATCATATTCATCATTGTAATCATCATATATAGGAGGCATAGTATCACCAAAGTAAATTTTCTCCTCAAAAGTTGGGGGACTAAAAATATCATGTTCATCAAACGTGTCATCCCCAAGCTTAGAGCTTTCCATGTCATTAGCAATATTGATATTAAATAAAAACATACTAATAACATCACCACCATCATGATTGTTATGCAAATAAAGTTCCAAAGGTTTTTTAATTTTCTCTTCGAACACATCATGTCCAAGTTCAAGGTAGAGCTTATAAAGCTCTCTCATATTTTTGTTGTTTTCCATTAAGCAAAACTAGTGAAAATAAAAACAAGAAACAAAAAGATTTAATTGCAAGATCTAAAGATATACCTTCAAGCACTCACTTCCCCGGCAACGGCGCCAGAAATAGCTTGATGTCTACACACGCTTCTACTCTTGTAGACTATGTTGGGCCTCCAAGCACAGAGGTTTGTAGGACAGCAGCAATTTCCCTCAAGTGGATGACCTAAGGTTTATCGAACTCAGGGAAGTAGAGGTTGAAGATGGTCTCTCTCAAGCAACCCTGCAACTAAAATATAAGAAGTCTCTTGTGTCCCCAACACACCTAATACACTTGTCAGATGTATAGGTGCACTAGTTCGGCGAAGAGATGTTAAATGGCAAGTGATATGGATGGCAAAACAAAGTAATATAAATCTGTAATAAAAAGTGCAGCAAGCAAACAAGTGGTAAACGTGAGCACAAATGGTATTGCAATGGTGGAAACAAGGCCTAGGGTTCATACTTTCACTAGTGGCAACTCCCAACAACATTAACATAATCGAATCACATGATATTTCCCATAAAACATGCAATGGAGACGCACCCAGAGGTCATTCCTTCGTGGTCAAAAGAGGATGAGAATTATGTAGGAGCACACCTCAAAGTTCGTAGTTCTCAGGCTAAGGATTTCCCAATGTCACCGCGGCCATCCAAAGAGAGTCCCACAATCACCACAACATATCTAAAGGATAGTCAAAGACAAGCACCAAGAGACTCTCAATCTTCAATCAGCACACAAGAGAGTAAATCACTCATGAAAATATTTTTCTAATCCATGTCCAATAGACCGCTGTCACCTTGGTCTCGGGGATTATACTAGATAAAGACAAGTGAGTACATCAATCCAATACATAGAGGAAGGGGAAATATCATGGGATCACCCTAGATTAACATAGCCTATGATCACAACGAAGATCACATCATGGGAGAGAGAATTGACCACATAGCTACTGGTAAGAACCTCAGCCCCGAGGGGGAACTACTCCCGCATCATGGAGGGAGGAAGCAACGTCGATGGAGATGAATCCGGGGGCACTTCCCCGTCCCGGCAGGGTGCCGGCACAGGAATTCTGGTCCCCCGAAGCTTGATGGCGATGGCGGCGGAGATCGGAATCGCGTCTGGAGAAAAGGGGTCCGGAATCAGGGTTTCTGCGACGCGGTGTAAATATATGCCAAAGGGGGTCGCCAGGGGAGCTAAGGGGGGCCCAGGCGCCCCCCCGGCGCGGCCAGGAGGGGAGCCGCGTGGGCAGGCCGCCTGGAGCCCCTCTGGCCCCCCTCTGGCCCTACTTTGGCCGCAAGGAAGCTTCCGGAACGCTGATTTTTATATAATGTTTCCAGGATTTTTCGGGCAGTAATGGGAAAACCTGAAATACAAAAACAGCAGAAAACAGAAACTGGCACTGGGGTGCACTGAGTTAATAGGTTAGTCCAAATATGATCAAAAGTGTATGGAAGTGTATAAATATCATAGCAATATCACCCAAAAGAGGCATGGAACAAGCAGAAATTATAGATACGTTTTAGACGTATCAGTTAGCATGACTGGATCTTTTCTACCATGAATTACACTGTTTAGTCGCCACTCAGACTTTGGAGGTGATTTGCATTTATGTTTTGCGATCTTAGAAAGGGCTAGTGAGATACCACTATTGTCATATTATATCATGGTTGTGTTGATAACGTGTTGCTGTTTGAGATATCTAATTATTGCTCGTTGGCTGATTATGTCATTGATATGAGTCATTATAATTTTAAGAGTTATTGTCTACATGGTTAGTTATAATGATGGCTGAAAACCTGGGTGCTGTTTAAGCCTATTTATGCAAGCAAGAGTAAAACAGTTCATAAAAGTTTTTCTTTCTCACTTTTAGTTTATCAACTGAATTTTTTGAGGACAAGCAAAGGTTTAAGCTTGGGGAAGTTGATACGTATCCAACGTATCTACTTTTCCTAACACTTTTCCTCTTGTTTTGGACTCTAATTGGCATGATTTGAATGAGACTAACCCCAGACTGACGTTGTTTTCAGCAGAACTACCATGATGTTGTTTTTGTACAGAAATAAAAGTTCTCGGAATAAAGCAAAACTTCGCGAGAATTTTTTATACAATAAAAGAAAAATACCGGAGCCAAGAACCACCGGGGGGGGCACCTGGGTGGGCACAACCCACCAGGGCGCGCCCCCCTCCTAGCGCGCCCAGGTGGGTTGTCCCCACCTGGTGGCCCCGCAGACGCCAACCCTGATACTATACGTTCACATTCGTCCAGAAAAAAAAATCAGGGAGAAAGAATTATTGTGATCTATGAGGCAGAGCCACCGCCACTTCCTGTCATTCCTTGGGAGGCTAGATCTGGAGTCCGTTTGGGGCTCCAGAGAGGGGGATCTTCGTTCTTCGTCATCACCAACCCTTCTCCATCGCCAATTCCATGATGCTCCCCACCGGGAGTGAGTAATTCCTTCATAGGCTCGCTGGTCGGTGAGGAGTTGGATGAGATTCATCATATAATCGAGTTAGTTTTGTTAGGGCTTGATCCGTATCCACTATGTTCTTAGATTGATGTTGCTATGACTTTGCCATGCTTAATGCTTGTCACTTTGGGCCCGGGTGCCATGAACTCAGATCTGAACGTTTGCGCTATCATCATTATATCCATGTTCTAGACCCGATCTTGCAAGTTATAGTCACCTACTACGTGTTATGACCCGGCAACCCCTGAGTGACAACAACCGGAACCACTCCTGGTGATGACCGTAGTTTGAGGAGTTCATGTATTCACTATGTGTTAATGCTTTGTTCATGTTCTCTATTAAAAGGAGACCTTAATATCCCTTTGTTTCCAATATGGACCCTGCTGCCACGGGAGGGTAGGACAAAATATGTCATGCAAGTTCTTTTAATAAAGCACGTATGACTATTTACGGAATACATGCCTACATTATATCGATGAAGTGGAGCTAGTGCCGTATCGCCCTAGGTTATAACTGTCACATGATGAATATCATCCTACAAATCACTGATCCAATGCCTACGAATTTGTCCTATATTGATCTTGCTAAGTTACTACTGCTGCTGCTACTGTTACACTTGATACAAAATTACTGCTATCATTGTTACTGTTACTATTGCTGTTGTCACTACTATCAAAACTATCAAACTACTTTGCTACTGATCACTTTGCTGCCGATAATTAATCTTCAGGTGTGGTTGAATTGACAACTCAGTTGCTAATACCTTCAAATATTCTTTGGCTCCCCTTGTGTCGAATCTATAAATTTGGGTTGAATACTCTACCCTCGAAATCTGTTGCGATCCCCTATACTTGTGGGTTATCAGCCACCAACTGGTGCAGTTCTACAGTGATTCGGCCAGCCAGCAAGGAACTCAATAACAGGAGAGAGAGAGAAAGAGAGAGAGAGAGAGAGAGAGAGAGAGAGAGAGAGAGAGAGAGAGAGGATGGCCAAGAATTGCTGAGAGGAAATAAAAAGAGATGGAACCGGGCTTTCAATAAATACAAAATGGTAATGATAATCTACGCAAAGGTAATATTAATTGCAAATGGGTGGAGTTTTAAAAATTGGGATTCTTTTTGTATTGTTTGGGGTTGGTGAACGGATTAATTAATAGGAAGGAGTAAATGTTGGCGGGGTTCATTATTTAACTGTTTTATTTATTTTATTTTAGTCTAGGGGGTGATTATTTAATCTAGGTAGTGCTAATTTCAAAATATGTGGTGTGACTAGGAATTTGTTTAGGCGGCTGCTACAAATCAATTGACTGATTTTAGTCATCCGATTCATCCCTATGTAGCCGTAGATGAGGTCAACGCATCAACATGCTCCCGACTTTCTCCTCCCGAGTCAGCAAATGCAATGTTCGCAACGGACCTCTCCGTCGCCGCCGCTCCAATGTTGCTGCCTGTTGTTGATGGGCCTCGAACCCCTCGTTGGATTACCCCAAGTGGAAGGTGTAAGATGCAGTAAGTAGAAGTGTTTTCCCTTAGCAAAGATGCCAAGGATCGAATCCCCAGAGACTCCTAGGTTCAACAGGTAGGTGTCAACCGCTAACGGCGCAATTAGCAATCAACGTGGACCTGCACACAGATACAAATAACTTTGCTCCCAACGAGTACAGAGAGGTTGTCAATCTCTCCGGCCTTGCAGTTCACAAAGGGTTAAAAGCAATATGATAGTAGTGATAGATAGTGTTTTGCAATAGTAAATAAAATAGCGGAAAATAAATAGTGTATGTGATCAATGATGGTAATATGGACCGGAGTCACATGATGTTCACTAGTGATGTCTCTCTCCCAAAAGACGATAAAACAACTATGTGAGGTAACAAATTACAGCTGGGCAATTGACAGGACCACGAACGCAAACCAATGCTGACTACATTACAAGAAAGGTTGAGGTTCAAAGCATGGGCGGTACGCCAAAGTAAGTAGACCGAAATCCATCTGCATCTACCACTAATCATCCACCTTGAGATATCTATCCAGAAAATCTCGCTGGTATTAAGTTGCGAGTCCCACCCATAGTGTAAACTCAATGCAACAGACAACTGCATTAAAAGAACTTTGCGTAAAGTAAACAATCCTTGCACCCGCGGGCACAAGCACAGTTGTTTTCCCCCTTGTGGCAACAGCACATCCCCTAGACTCATGTTTCTGTCACTCAAGCTAGTCATCGAGGGGCATGAACCCACAATCGAGCATAACGTTCCCTCTTGGAGTCACTACTTACTACTTGGCCAAAGCAATAAATAACAACGGAGAACATGCAAGAATTACTTATGAACTAAAATATAAAAGAGGTGAATCAAATATATTACTCAAGATCAATCTGAACATAATCTCATAATCCATCGGATCCCAGCAAACTCAACATAGCAACAACATAAGGATTACATAGGTGCCTCGATCATGTAGGGCAGCTCACGAGGACTAATTAGTGAAGCACAAGAACGGGAGGAGAACATCACATAGCTACTGGTCATGGACTCATGGTCCAAGGGAGACTACTCACGAGTCATCCGGGAGGCGTCCATGGTGGTGGAGAAGCTCCCGGTGGTGATCCTCCCCTCCGGCAGGGTGCCGGGAAGAGTTCTCCTGGTGCTCCCGATCTTGGAAGCGGCGGCGGCGGCGGAACAGAGATGGGATCGCGAAAAGAAGTCTTGTTTCAAGGGTTACGGGGGACCCTTTAAATATCTGCCAAAGTAGGGCACCGGGGGGCTCTTGGGGGGCCAAGGCGCCCCCCCCGGCGCGGCCCAAGGGGGGGGGCGCCCACAGGGCGCCTGGAGCCCCTGTGCCCCCCCAGGCTCCCCTTCGGAAGCAGTGTCGTTCCCGGAACGCTGATTTTTTATATATTTTTTCTGTATTTTTCTGGGCAGTTCTAGAAACGTGAAAACCTGAAATACAAAAACAGCCGAAAACAGAAACTGGCACTGGGGTGCACTGGATTAGTAAGTTAGTCCAAATATGATCAAAAGTGTATGGAAGTGTATGAATATCATAGCAATATCACCCAAAAGTAGCATGGAGCAAGCAGAAATTATAGATACGTTTTGGACGTATCAGTTGTAGAGTAGGAGAACCACCCTATGGCCGACGACGAGGCTTCATTGCAGCACCGGCAGGCGACGACGAGAGCTTCATTGCAGCACCAGCAGTGATGATGAGAGCTTCATTGTAGCACCGACAGCTTCATTGTAGCTGTTGGGGAACGTTGCATGGAAAACAAAAAATTTATACGCACACGTAAGATCTACCCATGGAGATGCATAGCTACGAGAGAGGGAGAGCATCTTCATACCAGCGGCGTGGTGGTGGGAGTTTAGTCCCACCTCGCTAGCTGAGAGAGAGTCGCATCTGTTTATAATGTGCGTTGCGCCTGAGCTGTCGAGCTCCTCTCTACAGCAGGCTTACGGGCCTAACCTTTCTTTACATGCATGTGGGCCTATTGGGACTGCTGCGGGCCTGAATCCTGGCCCACCTAGCTGGTTGGGTTTCTAGTCGTATTCATGCCGTGGTGACCCAGTAGTCGGCATTTTTTTCTTTTTTCTTTTTTGCATTATTTTTTTTCTTTTTTTCTTTTAGGTCACAAAAATTATAAACTTTCTGTTAGTGCCATTAGTTTTCAAATTTGATTTTTTTTTAAATTTCTGTGAATCACTAGTTTGTGAATAACTTTACTATAAAAATAGATTTTTGATGTTTTCAACAAACAATTCTTAGATAATTTTAGTTGCATAAATTTTATATAATTTTAGTTTCAAAAATACTAGAGGTTTAAAGCCACATCATCAATTTTCAACCCTTTCTGACTTCATTTGTTCTTTTTCATGCATTTACTAATTTGGTTGAGCTAAATGACCCTGAAATTGAAAAGCATTTCAAATGAACTCTGAAAAGGTTGAAAGTTGGCATGGCATCATCATTTCACCCACATAGCATGTGCTAAAAAGTTGAGAGGGTTACGACAAAAACTGGATGCACTTCATGTACAAAACGTACTATCTATTTTGAGGTATTAGGGTTTCAGATGAAAACTCATCTGTTACAAAGGGATTTCAAATTTTTAACTTATTTGAACTACAGACTACTTCTGTGTTCAAAATACACAATTACAAAGTGATATTCTAGATTAAAGGCATCATCACAATAGTTGTGGATAAAAAGTCTTTACTTTTTCTTTGCTTGTGTCCTTTGCTTATTGCGCCGTAACCATGGATAATCTTCATCGTTTATCAGGGTGCTTGGGTCAGCCTTGACTTTGAAGGGGGGAATTTCATGGAACTTTTCAAAATCTTCAGAAATGTCTGTCTTGTCCTCCACTCCCACGATGTCTCTTTTTTCCTGAAAAGACTATGTGGCGCTTTGGTTCATCTTTTGATGTGTTCGCTTCCATATCTTTTCTTTTTCTGATTCTTGTAGACATGTCCTTCACCTTTCGATATCCTATATTTTGGATATTCAACAAGTAGCATTTCCACGACATTCTTTAGATGGATTTCACTGCCCCTCATCTACTCCTCAGCTGGGTATCTATTTCTCAATACCATTGGCTAGGACGAACGGTTCGTATGTGTACCCAAGATTGTTCAGATCCACTGCTGTCATTCCGTAATCTGGGTCTACCTGTACCCCGCCTCCTGACAGATTGACCCATTTGCACTTAAACAAAGGGATCTTAAAATCATGTCGGTAGTCAAGTTCACATATGTCCACTATGTAACCATAATATGTGTCCTTTCCCTTATTGGTTGCTACATCAAAGCGGACACCGCTGTTTTGGTTGGTGCTCTTTTTATCTTGGGAGATCGTGTAAAATGTATTCCCATTTATCTCGTATCCTTTGTAAGTCAATACAGTCGAAGATGGTCCCTTGGACAACGAGTAAAGCTCATCACAAACAGTATTTTCACCTCTGAGACGTGTTTCCAACCAACTGCCGAAAGTCTTGATGTGTTCACATGTAATCCAGTCGTCACACCGCTCCGGGTGTTTGGAGCACACACTGGTCTTGTGTTCATCGACATACGTGGTCACTAGGGTAGAGTTCTGTAAAACTGTGTAGTGTGCTTCAGACCAAGAATGCCCGTCCCTGCATATTATTGACTCCCCTCCAAGCGTGCCTTTCCCAGATAGTCTCCCCTCATACCGCGATTTAGGGAGACCAATCTTCTTAAGGCCATGAATGAAGTCAACACAAAACCCAATGACATCCTCTGTTTGATGGCCCGTGGAGATGCTTCCTTATGGCCTAGCGCGGTTACGGACATATTTCTTTAGGACTCCCATGAACCTCTCAAAGGGGAACATATTGTGTAGAAATACGGGGCCCAGAATGACAATCTCGTCGACTAGATGAACTATGACGTGCGTCATGATATTGAAGAAGGATGGTGGGAACACCAGCTCGAAACTGACAAGACATTGCGCCACATCACTCCTTAGCCTTGGTATGATTTCTGGATCGATCACCTTATGAGAGATTGCATTCAGGAATGCACATAGCTTCACAATGGCTAATCGGACGTTTTTCGGTAGAAGCCCCCTCAGTGCAACCGGAAGCAGTTGCGTCATAATCACGTGGCAGTCATGAGACTTTAGGTTCTGGAACCTTTTCTCTGTCATATTTATTATCCCTTTTATATTCGACGAGAAGCCAGACGGGACCTTCATACTGAACAGGCATGCAAAGAAGATTTCCTTCTCTTCTTTGGTAAGAGCGTAGCTGGCAGGACCTTCATACTGCTTTGGAGGTAGGCCGTCTTTCTCGTGCAAACGTTGCAGGTCCTCCCGTGCCTCCGGTGTATCTTTTGTCTTCCCATACACGCCCAAGAAGCCTAGCAGGTTCACACAAAGGTTCTTCGTCACGTGCATCACGTCGATTGAAGAGCGGACCTCTAGGTCTTTCCAGTAGGGTAGGTCCCAAAATATAGATTTCTTCTTCCACATGGGTGCGCGTCCCTCATCGTCATTCGGAACAGATAGTCCGCCGGGACCCTTTCCAAAGTTTACCTGTAAATCATTGACCATAGCAAGTACGTGATCACCGGTACGCATGGCGGGCTTCTTTCGGTGATCTGCCTCGCCTTTGAAATGCTTGCCTTTCTTTCGACATTGATGATTGGTCGGAAGAAATTGACGATGCCCCAGGTACACATTCTTCCTGCATCTGTCCAGGTATATACTTAGGGTGTCATCTAAACAGTGCGTGCATGCGTGGTATCCCTTGTTTGTTTGTCCTGAAAGGTTACTGAGAGCAGGCCAATCATTGATGGTTACAAACAGCAACGCATGTAGGTCAAATTCCTCCTGGTTGGCCTAATCCCACACACGTACACCTTGTCCATTCCACAACTATAAAAGTTCTTCAACTAATGGCCTTAGGTACACATCAATGTCATTGCCGGGTTGCTTAGGGCCTTGGATGAGTACTGGCATCATAATGAACTTCCGCTTCATGCACAGCTAAGGAGGAAGGTTATAGATACATAGAGTCACGGGCCAGGTGATGTGATTGCTGCTCTGCTCCCCAAAAGGATTAATGCCATCCGCGCTTAAACCAAACCATACATTCCTTGCGTCACCTGCAAACTCCTCCTAGTACGTTCTTTCGATTTTTCTCCACTGCGACCCGCCAGCGGGTGCTCTCAACTTCTCGTCTTTCTTACGGTCCTCTGCGTGCCATCGCATCAACTTGGCATGCTCTTTGTTTCTGAACAGACGTTTCAACCGTGGTATTATAGGAGCATACCACATCACCTTGGCAGGAACCCTCTTCCTAGGGCGCTCGCCGTCAACATCACCAGGGTCATCTCGTCTGATCTTGTACCGCAAGGCACCGCATACCGGGCATGTGTTGAAATGCTCGTACGCACCGCGGTACAGGATGCAGTCATTAGGGCATGCATGTATTTTATGCACCTCCAATCCTAGAGGGCATACGACCTTCTTTGCTGCGTACGTACTGTCGGGCAATTCGTTATTCTTTGGAAGCTTCTTCTTCTTCAATATTTTGAGTAGTTTCTCAAATCCTTTGTTAGGGACACCATTCTCTGCCTTCCACTGCAGCAATTCCAGTACGGTACCGAGCTTCGTGTTGCCATCTTCGCAATTGGGGTACAATCCTTTTTTGTAATCCTCCAACATGCGGTCGAACTTCAGCTTCTCCTTTTCACTTTCGCACTGTCTCCTTGCATCAACAATGACCCGGCGGAGATCATCGTCGGGCACAACATCGTCTGGTTCCTCTTGACCTTCAGCAGCTTCCCCCGTTGCAGCATCACCGTATTCTAGGGGCACATAGTTGTCATCGTCCTCTTCTTCTTCGTTGTCTTCCATCATAACCCCTATTTCTCCGTGCTTGGTCCAAACATTATAGTGTGGCATGAAACCCTTATAAAGCAGGTGGGTGTGAAGGGTGCTCGAGTCGGAGTAAGACCTTGTATTCCCACAGATAGTGCATGGACAGCACATCAAACCATTCTGCTGGTTTGCCTTAGACACTTCGAGAAAATTATGCACGCCATTAATGTACTCTGAGGTGCGTCTGTCACCATACATCCATTGTCGGTTCATCTGCTTGCATTTATATATAAAGTGTGTCAAAAACCATTACAGAACATCATGGATACATAAGTGATCAAATTAATATAAGTTCATCATTAAGTAATAGAATCTCCCTTTACCCCGCAAAAAATTATATTCAAAGTACATGCATATATAGCTCACCACGGTGGTGCCGGCGATGAGATCGGCGCGGGCGAACGACGGCGGTGAAGACGGGAACGGGACGTACGACGGACCGCTCAACCTAGCCAAATCTCGGAGAAAATGGAGCTTCGAGAGGAGAAAGCTTAACTAGTGTGGCTCGGGAATTTCATCGAGCACCTCATGTGCATATATGGGAGGTGAGCTAACTAGAGCACCACACAACTCCCCTCGCCGGCCAGAAAAAACAGAGCAGTGTGGGCTCGCCGGAGATGGGATATATATAAGCAAACAATTGGTCCCGGTTCGTTACAGGAATCGGGTCTAAAGGCCACCCATTTGTCCCGGTTCTAGTGACGAACTGGAACCAATGGGTGTGGGCCAGGAGCGAGGCCCATTGGTCCCGGTTCGTGCCTGGAATCGGGACAAATGGTCCCAGACCAACCGGGACAGATGCCCAACGAGGCCCGGCCGCCCCCTTGGCCGCACGAACCGGGACGTATGCTCCCATGGGTCCCGGTTCGTGGATGAACCAGGACTAATGGCCTCGTAAGGCCCGAACCAAAGCCATGTTTTCTACTAGTGACTTCAACTAAAAACAGTTCCTCCTCCAAACCCGCATGCCCGCCACTGCTCAGTCGCCCTCGCCGCCGTTGCTATTTCTCGCTGGCAACCATGGCTGAAGTGAGGCTCAGCCTTGCACATCCACGCACCACACCCGCAGCCGCTGCCGCTTGAAGGCCAACACTCCCCCACTAATAAGAAATCTCGTCCTGAGATCTTAGGAACGAGACACAAAAGGAATAGGATGAACAAAGTTCTTCTTGGACAAAAGAGTGAAACCAAAGAACCTTGAGAGGTTGAACAAATTGAAAGAAGGAATATAACGAAGATGAACGCGATTGAGAAGTTTCGTTACAATAAAGGAAGAAGGAACATTACGAGAATCTTGATGGTTGAAAGACATGAGAGAGTAGCTTAATGCAACAAAAGAATATGAAGCTGCACCGATATAACGAGATAGCCAAGGGACAAGAATGAAATAATTCGGACGACACTCCGTCTGAAAATGGAAGGAATAGAACATGAACTTAAGAAGATGGAGTATTGCTTGACCAGAGCAACAATACAATGCCTTCGGAACAATTGAAAGAGTGGAATGAAAAGAACGGATGAGAAGATGACAACTTCAGCCACAAATGAATTGAAAAATCATCCTTATAAAGAAGGATTGAACGAGTTGTTGAGAAATCAACAACAAAAGAATAAGCTTGTTGTGGACTTATGGAAATCATCCCAAAACTTGAGGTGAAATTATGCCACAACCAAAAGATTGCATAGATGAGATGAAGGAAGAAATGCAAAACTCCATTTCAAAAGAATACAAAGAATTATTTGCATCTCGAGGTGCAAGAAGAATAATACTTGAGCTGCTCCACAAGAATTCTGATGATCACTTGAAGAATGAAATAGATCATGAAGAACCACCATGGAGAATTCCGGTAACAAAAAGATGATGAAATGGAATGAAGGATGAAAATAATAAAATTAAGGCCTTGCAATGATTTAGACTGAGGTTCCGACGAGATAGCCAAATATTCAATTCTAAAAAAACTTGCTTGTCAGCCAATTGGCTAGCGCCTCCTGTACGTTCGAATGCAATCGCCACAAGCAACATTTTTTCAATTTAGTCATTCCCTTAATCCCTTTATGTTGTTCACTGATAGATGGGACCCAATGGTCAGCATGTCCTGCAAAATGCAAAATAATAGGGAACGATGTCTTATTTGAAGAAGAAGCAGTGGCTGCGAGGGCATGGTCGCTGATAGTGGGCCCCATGCCGAGCAAGGTCATGCCGTGTTCCAGCGATACTGACTTCGGCCCTGCCCGCTTCCTTTGCGTCCATAACAAGGTCATGGACTTCTACGCATCACGCATCGACTTCACACACACACACACGCACGCACGCACGCACACACATGCGCGCACACACACACATTGGTAGGAACAAGTAGCCTACCGGGTCTAGGGCGCAGATTATAGGGAGTGAGTCGAGCTTGGGGAAGAAGGGGGCGAGGCCGGCGGCGATGCGGCGCCGTCGCGAGCGAGGGAGGAGAGGCCGGCGGCCAAGGGGGCGGCGGCGGCTAGGGTTTAGCCCGGCTCCCTTGAGGAGTCGGCAACAAGAGTTTTCTTATTGCTTGATTATTCTAGTCGATTACAACTTGTTTATATAAGCGAAATCTGCTAATTGGGCTAAGCCCCTAACTAGGCCTGTCTAATGGGCCTCCTCCTGGAGTAGACCGCACCGGTCATAACATCTCTCCCCGCCTGCGCAAACAGCTCGTCCTCGAGCTGATAGTCTGGATAATGTTGCTGGAATTCCTCACGCTGCTCCCAAGTGGCCTCCTCCTCGGGTAGGCCCTCCCACTGCACCAACAAGTGCCAAACATCACGGCGGAGCTGGGCGCGCAACACCTTGGCCGGCCTTGGAAGCAGGCGGCCATCCGCTGTAGGAGGTAGAGCTGGAGTGGCGGCTGGTGTAGTGCCGCGGTAGGGCTTGAGCAGTCCCACGTGGAAGACGTCGTGGAGACGAGCACCCGCCGGTAGCTGAAGGCGGTAAGCCAACTGCCCAATGCGCTCCAAAATGATGAACGGTCCGGCATAGCGCGGTCCTAGCTTGCGCTTCGCCCGCGGGTCCAAGGACTGAGTGGAGCGGTGCAGGAGACGCAACCACACCCAGTCACCCACCGCGTACTCCACCTCGCGATGCTGGCCGTCGTAGTAGTGCTTGGCCAGCTGCTGGGCCTGGACGAGACGCTGCCGCACCTCGGCGATCATCTCATCACGGCTACGGATGAGCTCACCCGCAGCCTCCGTCCGTGCCGTCGCCGGGTCGACCGGCAGAATAGGCGGAGGGGTCGCCCATAAACCACCTCGAATGGCGTCGCGCGCAGGGCAGAGTGGTAGGACGTGTTGTAGCAGTATTCCGCCCAAGCCAGCCAATCAACCCATGCACGCGGGCGATCGCCTGTCACACACCGCAAGTACATGGCGATCACCTTGTTAACCACCTCCGACTGGCCGTCTGTCTGGGGGTGGAACGCCGTGCTGAACCGGAGCTTCACGCCCGCCATCCTGAAGAGATCATGCCACACATGGCCTGTGAACACTGGGTCCCGGTCGCTGACAATAGATGTGGGAAACCCGTGAAGGCGCACGATGCCGTCGAAGAACGCCCGGGCCACTGACGCAGCTGTGTAGGGGTGGCCAAGCGCGATGAAGTGTGCGTACTTTGAGAAGCGATCGACGACCGTGAGGATGACAGACTTGCCGCCCACCTTAGGTAGCCCTTCGATGAAATCCATGGAGATGTCCGCCCACACCTGAGACGGCACCTCCAAGGGCTGCAATACCCCTGCAGGCCGCAGTGTCTCCGTCTTGTTGCGCTGGCAAGTGTCACAAGAGCGCACCCAATCGCGGACCAAGGCCCGATCACCGGGAATATAGAAATCAGCACGCAGCCGGTGGAGTGTCTTCTGGACACCCTCGTGCCCAACGGAGTGGGCCATCAGCAGCACCTGGTGGCGGAGGTCGTCATGCGCGGGTACGAATATCCGGCGCCCGTGAAGTAGCAAGCCGTCGGCCATGCGCCATGGCTCGTCCAGCTCGCCCGCCTCGATCTGCTGGCGCAGGAGCTGGGCGTCAGGGGCCGCTGCGGTGGCGCGGCGAATGTGGCCGAATAGTGCGAACGTCGGCCCCGAGCGGATGCAAAGCACCATCCCCTCGGCGTCGTCCTCGGTGGTTTCGACTGGAGTGCCGCGGCGAGACAAGGCATCGGCGGCGGTGTTGAGGCGCCCCGGCCGATACTCCACCGTAAAGTCGAAGCCAAAAAGCTTGCTGATCCATTGGTGCTGCGGTACCGTCGACAACCGTTGGTCCAGGAGGAACTTGAGGCTGTAGTGATCGGTGCGGACCCGGAACGACCGCCCCCATAGATAAGGGCGCCAATGGCGCACGGCCTGCACCAAGCCGATGAGCTCCTGCTCATATGCCGCCAGCTTGAGGTGGCGGGCAGCGAAGGGGCGGCTGAAGTACGCGAGTGGGCCAGCGCCCTGGTGTAGGACGGCGCCGAATCCTGCGCCCGAGGCGTCGCAATCGACAATGAAGGGCATGTCGAAGTCGGGCATCTGAAGGACGGGACCCGTCGTGAGGGCCCCCTTGAGGGCCTCAAATGCGGCGGTAGCCTCGTCGTCCCATGCGAAGGCATCCCGCCTGAGGAGGCGCGTGAGTGGTGTGGCTATGAGGCCGAAGTCGCGGATGAACTTCCTGTAATATCCTGCGAGACCGAGGAAACCACGTAGAGCACGCGGCGAGTGCGGTGTCGGCCACGCCGAGACGGCCGCCACCTTGTCGGCGTCCATGGCCACCCCCTCCACGGAGATGACGTGGCCCAGGTAGGCAACCGACGTCGTCCCGAACGAGCACTTCGAGCGCTTAAGGTGAAGATGATGCGCTCGAAGCTCGTTGAAGACGAGGGCGATGTGCTGCAGGTGCTCCGCCCATGACGCGCTCAAGATCAGTATATCATCAAAGAAAACAAGCACAAACCGGCGTAAATATGGGCGTAGGATGTCGTTCATGAGGGCCTGAAAAGTCGCCGGTGCGTTGGTGAGGCCGAACGGCATCACCACGAACTCGAAGTGGCCGTGGTGGGTCCGAAACGCCATCTTGGCGATGTCGTCTGGGTGCATGCGCACCTGATGATAGCCCGAGCGGTGGTCGAGTTTGGTGAAGAAGCGCGCCCCATGGAGCTCGTCGAAGAGCTCATCAACCACCGGGATCGGGAACTTGTCCTTGAGCGTGAGTGTGTTGAGGGCGCGGTAGTCGATGCAGAAGCGCCAAGTGCCATCCGACTTGCGGACGAGGAGCACGGGCGCCGAGAAGGGGGATGTCGAAATACGGATGATCCCCGAGGCGAGCATGATCTCGCACTGTCGCTCCAACTCGTCCTTCTACAGCTGCGGGTAGCGATACGGCCGGACAGCGACCGGTGGCGTGCCCTCCGGGAGGTGGATGCGATGGTCGTACGCCCTGGCGGGGGGCAGGCCCTGTGGCTCGGCGAAGATGTCGGCATGTTGCTGCAGGAGCTCGGTAAGGAGCGGGTGCTCCTTCTCTGCGCTGGTCACGGCGAAGTGCAGGTGGGGTGTCGGGCTGGTGCCACCCAGGCCTTCCCACTGGACGCGCCGTCCTTGGCGGGAGAAGGACATCGTGAGGGTGTCGAAATCCCACAGGATGGGGCCAAGCGTCCGGAGGAAGTCCACGCCGAGGATGAAGTCGAAGCAGCCCAAGTCGATGCCGGCGCACGTGATGGTAAAATGCTCGTCGCCGATGGTGAGCGGCACATGCTGTGCCACCCCGTGGCATTGGAGGCGGTCGCCGTTGGCCACGGTGACCCGAAGGTTGTCGCCTCCCGACGGCGCTAGGCCAAGGCGACGCATAGTGGCCGCGGGCAGGAAGTTGTGTGTAGAGCCCGAGTCCAGGAGAGCCACCAGCTTCTCGCCTCGAATCGTCACCGGCAAGAGCATGGTGCGCTCGGTCCGGATGCCTGCCAACGCATGCAGGGAGACCACAAAGGCTGCGGCCGGCTCCGGTGGCTCCGGGGGCGGTGCCGCGGCAGGCTCCTCGGCCGAGTCGGCTATCTCCCCGTCAAGTACCGTCTCCAGGTAGAAGAGGCGTGGGCACGCATGCCCCGGTGTGTAGGGCTCATCGCAGTTGAAGCAGAGGCCGAGGCGGCGGCGCTCGAGCTGCTCGGCCGGCGTCAAGCGGCGGAAAGTCCGTGTCGGTGCCGGGGCCGGCGGCGCCGCTGGTGGGGGCCGACCCGGGGTCGGGGCGGGCAGCGGTGGCCGGGAGGCTTGTCGGGCCCCGCGAGGCGGAGGGGGCTGCATGGCCTGGGCGCGGCGCTCGTAAGCCCGCGCCAGGTGGATCGCCGTCTGGAGGTCGGTGGGGGCCTGGAGCTCCACGTCCACCCGTATGTTGTCCGGGAGGCCGCCCACGAAGAGGTCGGCGCGCTGCTGCCCCGTCACCCCGGGAGCGTGGCAGGCGAGGGCCTGGAAGCGGTCGGCGAAGTCCTGGACCGTGGAGGTGAAGTGAAGGCGGCCGAGTTTCGCCAAACGACTCCCCCGAACTGGCGGTCCGAAGCGTTGGAGGCAGAGGTCGCGAAAACGCTCCCATGACGGCATGCCTCCTTCGTCTTGCTCGAGGGCGTAGTACCAGGTTTGCGCGTTGCCCCGGAGGTGGTAGGACGCAAGCCATGTGCGGTCCGACACGAGGGTACGCTGCCCTCGGAAGAATTGCTCGCACTGGTTGAGCCAGTTCAGCGGGTCCTCCGTCCCGTCGTACGTCGCGAAGTCGAGTTTGGCGAAGCGCGGTGGAGTCGGCCCGCTTAGGGCAGGCTGGCCGACGCGCCCGTCGTAGGGCGCCGCGGTGTACGCTGGTAGGGCGACCGGGAGGGTCGGGCTCGGCCGTTCCCCGACGGCTGTGTAGACGGGGGCCGAGGAGGAGGTAGAGGCCCATGCCAGTAGTGGAGAGGGCGACGGCGGCCAGGCGATCTGGTGGATGGGCACCCCGCCCTGGGCCAGGGACGGCGCGGCGGAGGTGGCCGGCGGCTGCCAGGGTTGCCACGGCCCGGTTGAAGCTGGCGGCGGCGGAGTTGGCAGGAGCCACGGCTGCCCTTGCTGCGGTGGTGGCGCGGTGAGGCCCGGCGGCGGTGGAGGCGGTGGGGGCCCTCGCGGCCCGAGCAAACAGAGCTGGAGCCCCTGGACTGCGAGCGTCAGATCGTTGAGGATGCCCGTCATCTGCGCCGGAGTGTAGATCGCCGACGAGTTGGGGCCCGTGGGGACGGACGCCGCGGCGCCGGAGGCCGGCGGCGGCTGCGTGAGCGCGGCGGTGGAGGCGGGCGGCGGTGGTGGAGGGGATGCGGTGGTGGGTATGGTGGAGGTAGTCGGAGAAGACGTCATGATCGAACGAGGACAATCTGATACCAAGTTGGTAGGAACAAGTAGCCTACCGGGTCTAGGGCGCAGATTATAGGGAGTGAGTCGAGCTTGGGGAAGAAGGGGGCGAGGCCGGCGGCGATGCGGCGCCGTCGCGAGCGAGGGAGGAGAGGCCGGCGGCCAAGGGGGCGGCGGCGGCTAGGGTTTAGCCCGACTCCCTTGAGGAGTCGGCAACAAGAGTTTTCTTATTGCTTGATTATTCTAGTCGATTACAACTTGTTTATATAAGCGAAATCTGCTAATTGGGCTAAGCCCCTAACTAGGCCTGTCTAATGGGCCTCCTCCTGGAGTAGACCGCACCGGTCATAACACACATCAATTGTTGGAAAACTGAATCATGTATGCACAAAGATGGTTGTTGTATTAATATTTGCATGCTACTGTTTCCTGTCTTTGTTATAACTATGCAAGGATATTTTTATATCAGGACAGAAGGAGAGATTAATGGAGTAGGGCATTTTTGGAGACCGAGCTCCATGGAGCTCCTTATTTTGAAAATTTTAAAATTCATAAATTTCAGTTTTAAAAAATCTGAAAACAAATACAGTTGTATGCAAGGATGTAAAGTGTATGTGTGAAAAATTTCATGATGAAATACCTTAAATTGCGAGCTGTGCATAAAAAAGCAAAATCACGGACTTACATATGCTAAAAAAGCCCCAGAATTGTCTTTTTTGTGTACCTCCTATTTCAACCTGAAAATTTACACACATGTACACTATGTATCTAGGTATATATGTATTATTTTCAGAATATTTGAAAACCAAAAAGTTTGAATTTTGAAGTTTTCAAATGAAGGCCTCCACGGAGCTCGGTCTCCATTTGGCATTCTCGAGATTAATGTATGAAACTAACTGAATATGCCCTAGAACAAATGGATTTCTGCTGCAACAACCATTTTGACGCTGCCAATAAAACGGCTTATATTTTACAAACAGTCCAGCTTCGCAACCAATCAACCAACCATGATGGCATTTCAACAGTGTATCCTCTGTTGCAACTGCCATCGCAGAGATAATTTTCTAGTTTATATTTATAAAAATATAGTAGGAAGAAATCTCCTTAGGTTCCCTCAAAAAAGATAAATAACATGAACGCCTGCCACCACAGAAAAGAGACATGGAGACTGTAAACTATCATAGGAAAGACATGGAGACTCTGAACTGTACTAGCTGTATGTCTGCTTGAAGTCAAGATCTAAAGATGATGGCCGTCCACCAGTTCTTCTTTTCCTCCTCCTCTCTCGGCTCCATCCTCGATTTCTGCACAGTACTCTGCGCACACTATTAGTTCATCACATTACCAGTGCTAGTACTAATAGCAAAATGCAAAGTCGTCTTACCAAATCCAAGGATATCTGAATATGATGGACAAAGAAAGTTAGAGCTTAAAAAAGCACCAAAATTAACATGGCAAGCATGTGTTTTAACTTTTAACCGGCAAAAGAGTGTGTTTTGAAGAGCACAAAGTAAATTAACCAAAGCGAAGTGAACTCATATGTTGATACTATATACTAGTACTAAACAGAGGTAATTAGACGAAATATGTAGTACTTTTATTTGGAAAAAAAAAGGGAGGCAAAGGTATATATTTATGTACTTACCCAGGGATTGTTCATTACCCAGGGATAGTTCTTTTCCCATTCTTGTTTCATAGTTTCCCACTGTTGCTTCCTCGTCTGGAACTCTGTCTTTATCTCCTTCTCTCTCGACTCCATCCATGGTTTCTGCATGGTACGCAGCGCAACACACATGATTAGTTCATCACATTACTAGTACTTAGACTACTTAGTCCTAATAGCACATTGCAACCTCGTCTCACCAAATCCAGGGATATATGAATATGAACCCATGATAAACAAACAAAATTAACATGGCAAATGTGTGCCACGAAGAGCAGCGAGTAAATTGACCAAACCAAGGGGAATTCATGTGGATACTAATAGAGTAACTATATTATACGCACTTCCTCCTTGCTAAATAAATGTCGTTGATTTAGTACAACTTTAGTGAGAGTACTTACCCAGGGATTGTTCTTTTCCAACTTTCGTTTCATATTTTCAAGCTGCCTCTTCCTCGTCCAGAACTCTATCTTCATCATTTCCAATTCTTGTTCCATCCTCGCCGGATCTCGCTCCCAGCTTTCCTTTGCCATTGCAGTTCCTCCGATCATAGAAACACCTAAAATTGCGCTGTAGCACGTACGTACAAATTTGTATCATGGTGAGCCATCATGAGTCAAGCACTGAACCAGTGTTAGGGATGAAATTACAGAAACTATCTGATCCTGCAGCTGAATCTCTCACTTACCCGAAGATCACGTTACGGACTCTAGGTCCACCTCTTGGCCAAAGAGGGCCCCTGTAACCCGACGAGGTGGTACCGCTGTGTCCGCGACGGTGCCCGTGGTCATTAACAGAGGAGGAGGAGGAGGAGGAGGAGGTGCCACCTCCCTGCCGGTTCCCTTGGCCACTTGAAGACGACGACGAGGAGGATGAGCCTGAGGTGCCACCTCCCTGCCGGTTCCCGTGGTCGCTTGAAGACGAGGAGGAGGAGGATGAGCCTGAATCTGAGCCTGAGGTGCCACCTTTGTGTTGGTCACTCGAAGACGAGGAGGAGGAGCCTGAGCCTGACGTGCCACCACCTTTGTGTCGGTTCCCGTGGTCATTCGAAGACGACGACGAGGAGGAAGATGAGCCTGAACCTGAAGTACCACCTCCGTGCCGGTTGCCTTGTTTACTCGAAGACGACGACGATGACGAGGAAGAAGATGAGTCTGAACCTGAAGTACCACCTCCATGCCGGTTGCCTTGTTTACTCGAAGACGACGACCATGACGACGAGGAAGATGAGCCTGAACCTGAAGTATCACCTCCGTGCCGGTTGCCTTGTTTACCCGAAGACGAGGACGATGACGACGAGGAAGAGCTCCCGCCGTGTCCTCCGTGTCCCTGACGGTGCCCGTAGCCACTCTTACTCGAACCCGAGGAGGAGGAGGAGGAGCGGAACGAGGCATCGTACTCG
>LR738714.1:2791503-2819572 GCA_902687465.1 Secale cereale | reverse complement strand
AAAAAAAAAAAAAAGTTTACGACAGTGTCTTGAGAAGGAGGTTTCATTATTTTAAATACTTAGACTGGGAATTAGGAATCAAATGTGTTGAGTGACTAAAACTCCCCTTTGAACGGTATCAATAGTTCCTTCTGCTAGTTATAAATATACTACCATATCCAAAAATAGTGGTCACAATTTCTTGCGTAAGTAATCTTTTAATTTTGTTGGCCAAGTTTACATGAAAAATTATTAACATCCACAATATGAGATATGGTCGATGGGAATTGGGATTGACGAATCAACAACCAACCTGCAATGATCGATCTGTAGGATGTGAGAGATTGACAAGCAATCAACCATCCGATCAGTGAGAGGTGACCCAACAAGCAGCAAAGGAGAGAGAGGCGGGAAACGAATTTGTTCGAGCGCACGAGGCACGCATCCGCGGACGTTGGGCCACTTGAACGTTGTCGGCGATCGATGAGCGTCGAGGTCATTAGGCCCCGAACTAAGAAACTTATACTCTGATCTAGGTGGTGGAGTTTTTTTTTTTTTAGTTTTGCCACAATTCACTGACTAAAAAACCTACTGATATTAACCAACCATTGAGAAGTATATGTATATTACACAAGCATTGACGAGTTGGTGTGGGTAGGAATAGCTTTGATAGGGTTTATGTATATTACACAAGAGACATGGACGTGACCTACGAACCGTTGGATATGGGTGTGCTGTCGAGATGGGGTCTTAAGGGAGATCGATCCGTGGGATAAGGAGGTTGACCAATCAACCACCAATCAACCGATATATGGATGACCGGATAGGATGGATCCGTGGGCATGATTTGCGAGCGACAAATCAGGGAGCCATTAAATCAAATCAGATGGATGGATCCGCGGGGGGCTCTAGAAGCGAAGCGACCAATGTTGCAACCCCAAACCAACGCACCAAATCCCAATCCCTGTCCCGCAGCCGCCGCCGCTCCACCTTCGCCTTCACCTTCACCTTCAAGCGTCGTCGCCGCCGCCGCCGGCGAGCCTCTCTCACCCCTGGTCTCCGCAGGTCCAGCACGCCACACTCGCCGGCTGCTCCCACACCGCATCCACCTCCACCGGAATCAATCAAGCGCCGCCGCCTGTGCAGCGCCTATCTCCCTCTCCGGCCACCGGAATCCCTCCTCTCCTCGACCTGAAGCTGATGGACTGGACGCCCCTCAACCCCTCCTCACCATCAAACGTGGCCCAAATCCTCCACCCACCGTCTGCGCCGTCCCGCCGCCACCATCGACGGCGCCATCTTCACCTCCTTCCTGCCTCCCAGTCCCACGCCACCTCCACCTTCAAGGGTCGCCGCCGGCCTCCCCCACTCTCGCAGATCCAGCAGGCCATGGCCGCCTGGTCTTCAAGGGCTTCTTCTTCTTCTTCGACCTGAAGCCGGAGATTGGTTCGTCCCAGTACGAGGACAAGTCCCCATGCCCACCACGACCTCCTCTCCCGGCCGCCTACTGCCGGGTTCGTCGGAGCGACCACCGGGAGGTTCTTATCTTCATCGGCACCAAGATCAGCCACCACCCAACACTCAGCATAGGTACATCAAATCAAATCAAATCAAATCTGTCATCCCCACCGAATATATTTATCATCTTGTTTGTTACCCACCCTCTGACCAGGCGGTGGTGCGTCCTGTTTGTTGATTCGTTTGAAATTAAATTAGGTACGCAAGCAAGCTGTGTCAGTTCCAGATTTAATCCCCCGTGATCCTAAGCTGGGACAAATTAGGTAGCCGCGCGCCGAGTCTAACACTTTGACATTGTTAAGTTTCTCAAGGAGACTCCGCATCAGGATTTAAGCCTGGAGTTTCACCTGAGAAATTAGGTGTCATGTTCAGCATCCGTGTTCCTGCCCAGACTACAGTACACGTGCGTATCCTTTGCATCGACCAGGACATCCTTCACACCTGCTGCTGCTACATTCATCTCTCTGATATGGCGGCGTGATATGTGCGGCTCACCAAATGTAGTAAGTAGAAAAAGGGCAAAACTTTACATCAGGTGTTCACTTTGTCATGTTACTAATCTATGCCCTTTGAAGCGTTGTGAATTGGGGTCTGCTGAACATGTACTACTAAATGTTAGTTCTTGAAAGTGGCACGGTACAACATGCTGCTCCCACCATGATTGATTAGTAACTTTATCAGTGGAAAAGAAACCATGGTCTGTTTTTTTTTTCTGGCAAAGAAACCATGATCTGTCGATTTAGCTATTCAATCTCCACGATCCGCCTTGGTGTGTCCCCCCTTTGATTATCTGACTTATTTCTTCTCAATATGAAAAATATGCAATCTTAGGGCATATGGCGTGAGTTATGACAAGTTTATATAGTTCTGAAAGGAAAATCCCATCTCCATTTTATTTCGACTCGGAGACAGCCGGGTCTATAGTAAGGGCCGCTTTGTGAACAGCATCGGATAGCAGTGCAATAGTCTCCGTCAACGTGGTTTCCCCTTTGATTATCTCACTTGATTGTTTGTGCATGTCAACATAGGCTTTCTTAGGTAGGAGCTGCCGTTAGTCATTAAGAAAAATATAAAGATGGGGATTTTGAGCCAGCTTTGCTGTTCCTGCCCAGTCTGCAGTACAAGTGCATATCCTCTGCATCGACCAGGAGATCCTTCACACCTGCTGCTACATTCATCTCTCTGATGTGGTGCCGTGATATGTGCAGCTGACTGAATGTAGTAGACACAAGGCAAAACTGTACATAGCATGTTCAATTGTCTTTCAACTAATATATGCCCTTTGAAACATTGTGAATTGGGGTCTGCTGAACACGTGCAGCTAGCTATTATTCATTATTGAAAGTGGCACGGTATAGCATGTTGCTCCCAACATGATCGAATAGTAGTTTTCTTAGTGGAAAAGAAACCGTCATCTGTTTTATGTTGGTAAGAACCGTGATCTGTTTTTTGTTGGTAAGATCCATGATCTGTCGATTTAGCTATTCAATCGCGACGATCTGCCTTGGTGTTTCCCCCCTATGATTATCCGACTTAATTCTTTTTCAATGTGAATGAGATGCCATCTTATGGTATATGGCGTGAGATTCGGTAACTTTATAGTTTATAGAAGGACGAGCCCATCTCCATTTTATTATCCAACCATTATAGTGCAATAGTCTCCATCAGTGTGGTTTCCCCTTTGATTATCTGACTTAATTTTTTGAGAATGTCAAGACACGCTTTCTTACGTAGCAGCTGCCGTAAGTCATAAGAAAAACATAAAGATGGGGATTTGCTGCTTATAGCTCCACTTGATCACAGTAGATGTAATTAATTGCGCATAGCGAGTTTATGTTTCGACAATAGTTATTTAGTGTTCTGCATAGTTCGAGGATGCCATGAAAAAACCTTAAATCCAAGAAAAATATTATGAGAAGACTGAGGACCTCAAATTTTGTAGTACGAGTACTGCATTTGGTCCTTTTTTTGCAGCTTTTACTAGCACTAGGAGATAAAGGATAGTTGGGCTCATGGTAAAAGAATTGCTCAACTTACGATGCTCTTTTGCTGGCTTATAAGTTATAACCTGCTATGATTCATACTTTTCACACTACATGTCATTTCAACATAAACAAAATGAGACTAAAACACTTACTATTTACTATTAATGAAGTCATTGTGATTAATTTTGCACGGCTTACTGCAGTCTGCACTGGATATGTAAATAGGGTCCATTTTGACTGGATCTTCTGCTTATTACATTATTTATTTTGGTTAGAGCACCTTGCTAGATCTGGCTGGCTTTTCTTTTACTCAATCGAAGTCTATCTTCTTAAGCTTCTTGTGCTGAAGAGATTTATCATTTATGGTGTTTGAATCAAAACAGTTTTTTTACTGCAGATCCAGCACGTCTCCCACCCTCTCCAACCTAGGCTGCAGATCCAGCATGCCATCGCCACCACGCTCTCCAGCCCCCTGGCCGTCAATGGCTTTTTCCACCTGAAGCCCGCGCCGGGAGAGCAAGGTTGCCAGCTCACCCTATAACGTGGTTCTGCTCCACTAATGGGTTCGTCGCAGGACCACCGGGACCCTCATAACCCCCATGACCTCCTCTCCTGTTGGCCTGCTGATGGGTTCATCATCGGAGGAGAAGAAGGACCGTCGGGAGGTTCTTCTCTTCATCAACACCAAGAGTGAGCAACCACAACATAACACTCAAGCGAAGGTAACCACCCTCTTCATCCCACCAAATCTATCATCATCTTGTTTGTTACCCACCCTGGGAGTGAAGTGGGAAGTGTTGTTTGTTCTGCTTGTATAATTCATTCAAAATTAGGATGACCTTCATTAGGTTAGTCATGTGCTTTTTGAGTGTTGATGCTTATTGTTTCAATGGGTGAGCATATTTTGTGATGATAATATGCAAGTTTCGATCTTCAGAGTTGAGAGGTTACTATGCTAAATAAGTTCATGTATTTGTGTAGATGGATCTGGAACATGGGAGAGAGCATCAAGATCATGATGCTAGAATGCACAGCCTTCTTTTTCGTCATGAAATGAAAGAAAGCAAAGCGTGTGAAGAAGATCAAATCCAGGACATATCACCAGTTGTTCAAGATGGACAAACTGAAGGCATCCTCAACAGACTTGGAGGCACGTCCTGAAGTTACAAAAGAGTCTGCTATGAAACTAGAATTTAAGCGCGCAGAGGTAGTTTTTAGTTTATTATGACAATTTTTCTCTTGTATATCTCCCTGATAAGTAATAAGTTCACTATTCTCTTTATAGTGTGTTGTTGCAGGATGAGGACCATCGGGACGTCAACACCCTCTTCATAGGAGGACCTCCTCTCCCAGCGGCCTGCTCTGCTGATGGGTTCCTCGTTGGAGGAGAAGAAGGATGCCTGCCCCCTCCACTCCTGGCAGCCTGCTGATGTCATCGTTGGACGAGAGGAAGGACCCTTTCTTCTCTTCATCAACACCAAGAGCGAGCAACCACGACCCTGGGAGCACTCAAGCAAAGGTACCCACCCTCTTTATCCCCACCAAATCTATCAATCATCTAGTTTGTTACTCCCGTGGGAGTGGAGTGGGAGGTGATGTTTGTTCATAAATATCATTCGTTCAAAATTAGGTAGGCATGCTGTGTCAATCCCAGTTTTGATCCTCTGCGAATTTGTTGAAGCACCATGTGATCCATCGCACTGTCGATTTAGCTATTCAATTTCAATCGCGACGAACTGCCTTAGTGTTTCCCCTCTCTGATTATCCAAGTTAATTCTTTTTCAATGTGAACGAGATGTCATCTTAGGGGATATGGCATGAGATATGGTAACTTTTTATAGTGCTTAGAAGGACAGGCCCATCTCCACTTTATTATCCAGCCATTAAAGTGCAAGAGTCTCCGTTGGTGTTGTTTCCCCTTTGAATATCTGACTTAATTGTTTGAGCACGTCAAGTTACGATGTTCTTATACTGGCTTATAAGCTGCTGTCATTCATACTTGAAAATCATACTAGATGTCATTTCAACATAAACAAAATGAGACTAAAGCACTTACTATTTGGTGTTAATGAAGTCATTGTGATTAATTTTGCATGTCTTAGTGCAGTCTGCACCATATATAAATAGGGTTCATTTTGACTAGATCTACTACTTGTTACATTGTTTATTTTCATTAGAGCACTTTGTTCATTCTGGCTGGCTTTTCTTTTACTTAATACTCTCTCCGTTCCTAAATATAAGACCTTTTAGAGATTTCAATATTAACGACATACGAAGCAAAATGAGTGAATCTTACGCTCTAAAATATATCTATATATATACATATGTATGTAGTCCATATTGAAATATATTAAAGGGCTTATATTTTGAAACGGAGGGAGTAGAAGTCTATGTTCTCAAGCTTCTTGTGCTAAAGAGATTGATCTTTTATGCTGTTTGAATTGAAACAGTATTTTTTTACTTTGAATGTATCTAAAAGAACATGTGAACTAGATTCTACCCGGATTATTACCTTATTTGGCTGTTGTAGTTCATCTTTGCCATTAGTCGTGTTAGTAAACCGAACTGAAGATGTTTGTTCATTTTTATGGCCTATGATGTTACAGCTGTGCCTGCCCTGTGTGGCGGAGGTGTTATTTCTGGTCCAGTAATACGAACTTGGAGTGTATCGTGTTTGCGGCTATCTGCAGCCCCTATACTATTCAAAGGGGCAAACAAAGTAAGCTGCATCCAACGTTATCCACGACTGTTTTTTTGTACTGATGTGATTTGGCCAGCCTAAATTAACCATTTTCTGTATGCCCAGTTTGTTTCCTGTGAGGAGACGTTTGCCTGCTCCGTGCCGCCGATGCCATGGAGCTTCCTCTGCTTGTCAAGTTCTGCTGCCTTGATGCCATGGGATTGTTCGTGGGGAGCACCTCGTCACCAAGTGTGTGGACGGCCAGAGGAGGTGGAGGAGCTCTTCGCCCGTGTCTCCTCTCCTCTCCAGCGACTGATGGCTGCTTCCTCCTCTCCTCCCAGCGGCCGTATGTGGTGAGCTCCTCTCCCTCCTCTACCCCCAGATCTGGATAGCACTTTGTACCGATGTTCCCTTTTGGATGTTATACACAACACGTTTTGGTTCAGTTTGTACTGGAGCATCCTTTTTTTTTGTTCAAGCAAACTCAATTTTGTACTGGAGCATCCTTTGTATCTATGCATGGATATGCAACAACATTTTTTTTGTTCAAGCAAACTCAATTTTGTATGTTTTGTTCAAGATTATCAGAATTTATGATATGACTTGTGTGGTGACCACTAGACAGCTAGGGTTGGAATTCTGACAACATGTTACTCATGCAAGCAGTTTAAGAACATCTCTCTGTTCTTAAACTAATTGTATGAGCACCCAGCTACTGGAGGAACTCATGCAATGAGCACCCATCTACTGGAGGAACTTTAGGGATTTTAAGTGATTTTTTAATTTCTTTTGACATGCAGATTCTCCAAATTTTTGTTTCTTTAGTGGCTTGTTGCATCCTGTTAGGTACTTTAGTTACCGAGATAGAGTTCATTGAGTTTTTTACATTCATTGTTCAGTATATCTGTGTTGGGATAACTCAGCCTTGCAAATCACATGGCAGTGGAACGATTCGCTCATGTTCAGAATTGAAGTGACATTTATTAGTTGTACATGTTTCTTCCGTTGATTTAATTGTCTGCTACCTATTCTGTTGCATCTTTCTTTTCGTTGTATCTGCATTCTTTGTTACAACTTAATCAGGAAGATGTATGTGGTACTTACTACTGTAATAATCTGTTGAATGCTTTGTTGTGGTGAACTCTCGTCTGTCTAGGATTCGTGCACCAAGCTGAGAACTTGAATGCTCTGTTAAGCTGCTGTACTACCAGTAGTGCACATGCGTGTTGGCAATGCCTCCCATGTTCATCACTGTGTTGTGCCTTGAGTAACGAATTTTCTTCTATGCTAGTTTCAGTTTACTCGTAACAATCTAGAAAAGCACACCTACTTTACTCTACTGTGTTGCTTCTCTTGTGCATATTGATCAAGTGGAGATTTTTTTTCTGCAACAAATGATGAACTCGAGAATTTATCCAGAAAAAACATGTAACGATAAGAAGTTTTGATTGATTGATGATGTATACTGTGCTTGCTTGTGTGGGGCCGACCTAACATGGCCATCCTTTCTAAAGCGTTCACCTATGTAACTACTCCTCTTTGTCTGGCATTCTAAGGCCATATAGCACAGTACCGTGCAATCTCCGTAAGTGCTACCATGGAGATCATGCAAGGATCATGAACACACTGCATCCCTAATTTTGCTTCCAACCGGTGTTAATTTATTCGTTCTTTGCCCCAGATTTTACAAATCTGATGGCTTGCTAGTTTTGCTACTGCCAATAGATTTTATTCCCTCCGTTTGGAAATAGTGAACTAAAACCTCATCAACTTTTTACGAACGGAGCTAGTATCTTATAATTCTTAGACGAACTGTGTTCTTTCACTTAATTGTTAAATACAAGGTGCTAGGACTGAACCACCATTTTATATCTTGTCCTATTTGCTGCTTTACCATTAAGTTGTGTGTAGATGAGCTGCTGTAGGATAGATAGTACATCGTTTTGCTCCTCTATACTATGGTTGCAGGCAGCTGCTGACCCTTTGTTGTAAAAAAATTGTTATGTTTGTTGCAGTTATCGATGAACAACTTGGCCAAGATGACGGTGAAGGTGGATAGGACCGTTGCTGTCTTTTGTGAGGAGCAAAACAAAAAGTCGGCTGGTGGCTTCAGCTGCAGCGGCGCGGAGACGCTGACCAACTTCGAGACCAAGGTGGCGACATGGCTGTTGGTGATGTCGTGGTTTGGCCTCTGCTACAAACATTGAAGGTATTATCTTCCTCCTTTCTTATTCCTCTTGCTCTGGGCAAGTGGTCCTCAAACCATGGCTGCTTAGGTTTTGAGTAGATTATGCCTTGATAGCATGTCTAGCATTGGACCGAAAACTGCAATGTGATGCATCTCATTCCACACTGTATCATTGTGTTTAGCTCGATAATCTTGTTTGCTTTGCACATAATACTATCCAAGATCCCAACACAGAGATGAGGTAAGTAGGTTCACCATGTAAAGAGACCAACCAAAGAGAGCTCTCTGGTAGAGAGCTTGGCTTGTACTCAGCTGTGTTGTGGAAACTGAAACTGTTTGTTCGCTTCCAGTTGTGGAAACAAACTTGGTTTTCTGATCATTAATTTTTCTTAGTTGAGGGCAGTCCTTCCTTTCCCACATTGAAACATATCTAGATATAATTTTGAATTTTTTGGGAGACCTCTAACATGGTCGTTCCTACGAGTTTTGTTAAGCAACAAAGATTGTTTACACATAGATTGAGCTACAACTTGGTCTGGACATGTCTTTATTGCATAAACTGCTAACTGGATTTATTACTTAACCTGATGTGTCTTGCTGCTGTTTGTGGTCCCATAGCATGGTTTGCTTTTGTGTTGGTTTCTTCCTGACCATGCATGTACGTGAGCATCCTACTGCAGGTTGTCATGTTCATTTCCTTGCTCAAATATGAGCCTGGTCTGTTTTTTGTTCCATGTTAGGATGTTTCTCTATTGAACATAGCTTCTATGCTACAATACTAATCTTACTTAGCTAGTTTCATTTCTGCATAACATGGTTACTAGTAGGTTTGTATGATCTGTGTGTATAGATAAAGTTAATGGTTTGGTTGTGTGTTTTCTACCTTATCGTCTTGCTGGATATAATTAGAAAAAGCTGGTCTTTTTTGCTGCTCTTTATTACTGCAATGCTGGCTACTGTTGTTTTGGAATCTTTATATATTTGCTCAAATATTTCGCTTGCTCTCATCTCCATTCATTGACTTCTGGGGTTGATGAAATTGAATGTTCACACTCTGGACACTTTTTGATTTTTTTTTGTCATTCCCTTACGATATTATTGCTGAATATAATGCCTTCTCAAAACTGAGCCACCATTTATATCTTGTCCTATTTTCCCGTTTACTCTCTATATAAGTTATGTGTAGATGAGCTGTTGTAGGATACATACTACTCCCTCCGTCCCATAATGTAAGACGTTTTTTGACACTACACTAGTGTGAAAAAACGTCTTACATTATGGGACAGAGGGAGTACATTGTTATGCTCCTCTGTACTATTGTTGCAGCACTCTAGTGACCCTTTGTTTGTTGCAAAAATTCACGGTATGTTTGCTGCAGTGATCGATGAGCAACTTCGCCAAGCACTATGCCAACCTTAGGGTGGGCCATGTCATAATCCTAGATGATGGTGAAGGTGGATGGGGACGGTGTGCTGTCTTTTGTGACGAGCGAAGCAAAAACTTGGCTGTTGGCCTCCCTGCCTTTGTCAGATGTCGGTGATTTTGCTCATCATGTCCTGCCTCTGCTACAACTCGCACATGTGAGCTCCTCTCCGTCCTCTGGTTCTCCCTCCTGCTCTGAGTACATGGCCATTGAGTCATGGTTATGTTACAATGTTTGTTGTGATTCCCTAAGCATGAAATTATCCGGGTTAGTTTTCTGGAGGGCAAGTTATCTGCTTTCTCACCAGCTCAAATGTCTGGTTTGTGGGTAATGATCAAATGAGGAAAAAATAGCTTGGTGTCTGGTTCTTGCCAAGTCACTACAACATTAAAGCACATAAAAGCGTTTCAACACTTGAATAATGGATAGTAAAACTATGACTTTTTTTATGGGAAAAAAATTCTAATTTACCCTTCTTGATTCAGCATTTTAGTACAGGCTACTTGTTAAAAATTGTACCATGGTTACAAATTGACCAGAGGACTGCTGGTAGTTGCAATCAGCAAACAAATGATGTGACACCTAGCTGGCCAGAGGACCTGCCTTAAAAGGCATGATTTTTTTCTTGTCTCTTGCATTTCTCTCATATTCGTGTTTATGGAGGAATCTTTTGATTTGATTGCTTGCACGATGCACATATCAAAGGCTGTCTAGTTGTCATTATTCAAAGGCCTTTGAGTGCCTGGTTCTTGCCAAGTCACTACAACATTAAAGCACACTGAAGCATTACAACACTACAATAATGGATACTAAAAGTCTCTTCTTTACCCTGCTTGACTGCTTGATTCAGCAGTACATACTACTCACTGAAAATTCTACCACGGTTACAATTTGATCAGAGGACTGCTGGTAGCTGCAATTAGCAAACACATGACGTGACACATAGTTGACCAGAGGACTGCCATTTTTGAAGGCAGGATTTTTTTCGTGTCTCTTGGGTTTCTCTCCTCTGCATGTTTACGGATGGATGTTTCATGTCGATTGCTTGCACATATCAAAGGCTTTCTAGTTGTCATTGTCCAAAGGCCTTTGAGTGTTTGTGCAAAATCAAATTTCTTCATCTCCTCGCCCTGTGATCTCCAGCAGTAGGAATGGCCTTTTTTGGTGCAACCTTATACACCTTTTGATCTAATTTCATTGCTATATACTATACTAGCAAATTCATAAGTATCGTATCACCAAATTAACCTTTTGAGACATTCTGCGATGCTAATTTTCGTGTGTTATGTTGGTCCTTATAAGTAATAAATGGCCAGGCATCCAAAAGGTTGGCTGGAATGGATTAAAAGTAGATGTCATTATCCAAAGGCCTTTGATTGATTGTGCCAAATCAAATTTCTTCATGTCCTCGCCTTGTAATCTCCAGCAGTAGGAATGGTTTTTCATTTTGGTGCAGCCTTATACAGCCTTGTAGTACCAGTTTATTGTTCGGGTGTTTTTGGGATCTTTATTTCTTGCTACTTCCTTCATTCCAAACTACTTGTCATGGTTTTTGTTCAAATTTTATGAGGAGCATGTTAGTTAATTTGATTAGGAGCATGCATTTTCCAAGTTGACTATTCTAGGCTGCTGGACGATGCCTAGGTTTCTTTGGATTGCTCTCGGAGTCACAAAATATGATCATGTTTACTGGATACCTTAGGAATTGCTAGTGCTTAGGCTTATAGATCGATTGTTTGAAGTTTCTCTGTGGTTGCTATTGTTTAACAATGTCAGTTAGAAGCATGTTTTGCTTTTTATCATTTTACTTGTTTGGTCTATAAGTAAAAGAGTTGTTGTACTTCTCCAAGGATGGACCAGTTAGAAATCAGTGGATATTTAAAATTTGGATAGCCTGTGATGCTACTGTTTGTCCTATTGTGAATTTGTAGTGCATGCTAAATCAAAGTTCTTCGTGCATCTTCTTCATGGCCTTTAGAGTTGGATCTTTTTCATTCAGACAATGGTTTACTAGAAGCTGGATTCTTTTTAGGGAAAACCTCCACGCTAGTTTGGTCCTTGTTTAGAAATTTGTCCTGCCAGCTACGTCCCGGGTTTCTATACTCTGTGTGTTTATGGATGGATGTTTGCTTGCACATATCAAAGGCTTACTAGGTGTCATTATCCAAAGGCCTTTGATTGTTTGTGCCAAATCAAATTCCTTCATCTCCTCGCCCTGTGATCTCAAGCAGTAGTAATGACTTTTGTTTTTTGGTTGCAGCCTTGTACACATTTTGATCTAATTCTATTGATATATACTCCCTCCACTCCGTATAAGTTGTCGCCGATTTAGTACAAAGTTGTACTAAAGCGGCTAATGTGGAACGGAGGGAGTACTAGCATATTTGTAAGTATCATATTACCAAAGTAACCTTGTGTGGCATGCTGCAGTGCCAATTTCCATGTGTATTGTTGATCCTTATAAGTAACAAATGGCCAGGCATCCAAAGGGTTGGCTGGAGTGGATAGAAAATATGTCTTTTTTTGGCTCTAGTTGAAGTGGAAGGAATGTTTTCTTTATGTTATTCCTTAAGATAAATGCTTCTTCGGATTGTTTAAAACCCTCCAATAGTTTCAGAAACATGCTGCATCATCAGCCTGCATGTATCTTTTGTATTTTTCTTTTAACAATGCCGCATCATCATCTGAGCAGACTAGTTTTAGAGTTATTATTGTCCAGTGGTTGTAGTTGAGGTGTACTTCTAAATTTAATTCGAGAAATATAATTCAGCTATTTGTGTTAGCAGTCCTTCCGGTTGTTTTGTGAATGGACTCTTATATTTGAAAATGTGTGCATCTGCAGATCCTCTTAATGTGGCCCAAGAATGCCTGTGTGGCATTGAGGCACTTTGGCAAGGCTCCTGGCGCCACACCAAGCCATACATGCACTCCCAAGGAAAGACAGTTTGAGAAGACTAGGAGGAACTGTCGTGGTTAATAGGTATGTTTAAGTCATCCTATCTCTTGTTAGTTGTTGTTTAAGTCAGCCTCGGTTTGATTGCTTGCACATATCAAAGGCTTTCTTGCATCATTATCCAGAGGCCTTTTGAGCTCAGTGTTTGTGCAAATCAAATATCTTCATCTCCTCGCCTTGCAATTTCCAGCAGTGCTACCCTGGAGATCATGCAAGGATCATGAACACACTCCATTCGCTGTCAATTTGTTCTTTCTTTGCACCATACTTGACAAATCTGAAGGGTTTATATATTTTTGCTAGTGCTGATGGTTTTTACTTGGTTTCTAGGTCAGGGTAGTAGTTTTGTAGTGAATGATTCAAACATTTCGGGAGAGCTAGTATCTTATAATGCTTAGACGAACTGTGTTCGTTAACTTAATTGTTAAATGCATGAAGGTGTTAGGACTTAACCACCATTTTATCTTGTTCTATTTTCTGCTTTATTTATAAAGTTGTGTGTAGATGAGCTGATGTAGGATTGGTACTACATTTTTCCGCTCCTCTATACTATTGTTGCAGCCAGCTTCTGACCATTTGTTTGTTGGAAAAAAATGCTTGTTTGCTGCAGGGTTTGATGAGAAACATGGCCAAGCACTGCACCAACCTGTGGGTGGGCCCCATCATAATCCAAGATGATGGCGAAGGTGGACGGGGCCGGTGCTGTATTTTGTGACGAGCAAAACAAAGACTTGGCTGGTGGCCTTGGCTTCGTCTAGCTCGCCTCACTGCCGCCGTGTGACCCCTGAGATTTCGCTCGTGATGTCTTGCCTCGGCTACAACTTGCAAAAGTGAGCTCCTCTTCCTCCTCTAATTCTTCCCCCTTGCTCCGAGCACATGGGCATTGAGCCACGACTATGTTACAATGTTTATATGCTACAACGGTTGTTGTGATTCCCTAAGCATGAACATATCCTGGGTTTTTTTCTTGAGCGAAAGTTATCTGCTTTCTCAAATGCACCAACTCAAATGTGTGCTTGCGGGACATTTACAAAGGAGGAAAATAAATAGCTTGGTGTCTGGTTCTTGATAATTCACTACAACATGAAAGCACAATGAAGCATTTGAACACTTGAATAATGGATAGTAAAAATATGTCCTTTTTGTGGGATAAAAAAAATCTTCTTTACCCTGCTTGATTCGACAATTTAGTACAGGCTACTCATTGAAAGTTCTACCCTGGTTACAATTTTACCAGAGGACTGCTGGTGGTTGCAATTATCCTAAGGCCTTTGATTGTTTGTGCCAACTCAATTTTTTTGATCTCCTTGCCCTGTGATCTCCATCGTTAGGAATGTTTTTTCTTTTCTGGTGCAGCCTTATACAGCTTTGGATCTAATTTTATTGCTATATACTAGCAAATTTCCGAGTACTGTATTACCAAAGTAACCTTTTGTGACATACTGCAGGGCCAACTTTCATGTGTTAGATTGATCCTTTCCTTAAAGCCATAAGGTACGATGGTGCCCATTCGGTGATCGCACTGTAACAGCAAAAAAAAGATCAGTTCTTTCTCATGGCATCCAGATAGCCTGGTCCGTGCATGAACACAGGAAAGTGTATACATCAATATGAAGACCAGAATCATGCCCTGTATCAGATTAACATGCTAAAAACGACCTGATCATGCTAATGGTTAAATCTCAGAGATAATAGATTTAATTTAGTAGTTACTTTGTGTCCCTGTTTGCTATGGAGAAAGAGAGTTGGGTATCACAAAAATCAGGATCACAACCCAATGATCCCTAATAATATTACTTCAAGTAGTAACAAATGGTCAGACATCCAAAAGGGTTTATAGAATGGATAATAAATGGATTTGTTTTTTGCACTAGTTGTAGTAATAATAATTCACATATATCAGACACAGAAGGAGTCCTCTATGTTAAGTAAGTTCATAGTAACAGTTTCTACCATGATTTTCAAGAAACGATGCAAAGTTTAATTTCCTGTGCAAAGCAACTTTGGAGACTGTATTCAACAAAATTATTTTACCACTCAGATAGATCCATTGCCTTCCAACTCCTATTCTATAAGTAATTGTTGGAAATGACTTTATTACTCCTAGAAGGCACCTACTGTCCTTACGTGTGCAATGATTAAGAACAAAATCAAAAGAGTAACAACTTGAGTAAGAGGGAAAGGAAGCCAATAATACTAGGATTTTGCATAAGGATAATTTGAAACTTACATACATGATAATAAACTTCTTTCTTTGGGAACACAGCGTGAAGGACACGCCATGCAGAAGCTCCTTGTCGCTTTGAAAGATGGTTTCCAAAAAAGATGTGCATTTTAGACTATTAAGTTCCATGTCTGCGTAAAATGTGTCAGTGCAGCAGCTAGGTTGGCAAAGCAGATAGATCCTGAGAGCATGATTTGTTAACTCCATTTTGTAATAACTAATCACAAGTATTATGCTGTTCTCTGGCTTGGTTGCCTACAATTTATTTATTACAGTTCAACAAGCTAAGCATATTATCTATATATGCCAATGAGTAGGATCTGTGCTGAACTTCTTTCCCACTTGTCAGGAAGTGCGGGTGCCAGCAGCGGGTTCCAAAGAAGCACCAAAAATTCCCAGTGAGCTTAAAGATGACGCAACCTCGTCACACGAAGAAAAACAGGTAATACCAAGGGGAGTAGTCATGTAGCCTTCAGTTATGAAAGTGGTTCCCATAGCCATATGTCACATCCATTGGCTCTGCCTGAAATTAAATTTCTGCATCATTATGGTTAAGACGTGTAGTTCCTCGAAATGGCTTTGTAAAAACTTATATTTTTTTGATAGATGTGTTGTCTATTGGAAATGCTTCGAAAAGGGTGAATTCTGATAGTTTTGCAAAAGTATATCTATCTTTGAGATATTTTTTCTAGATTATGTAAAACTAGACTTTTGTATAAGTTGCATCAGGAAGCCTTTCTGTATTTTGTGGTCACTGTATTTACTACGTGGCATACTGTGCAAGCAGGAAACTATGACAAATTAGTTTCAACTTAGCTTACATCTACTTTCTCTTTTCACCATAGTTTGTTACATGAGCTGCATTTTTTGGGCTAAATTAAACAATTCTTCATTTCTTGATGTTATGCAGATAGTGCTGCATGCTTTGTCGAGTTCACCTTTCGAAGACTACCATGTCTGGTGGTCCCTTTCAGAGCATGGACAGTTGTGTTTATGAAGAAGTTTGAACCAAAGGAAGTGTGATTCAACTTGGATAGAACATGTAAGTTTGGTCTGGAGAGGTTGAGAATTGTCTCCCCTGTTACACTGTATTTTAAATTGTCCCATGCTCCGCTCTAGTGGGATTTTCTGTTCGTCATGTTTTAATTTGGTGCTTGTGTTATAGGATTTGATTTGGTAAGCATGGTAAGATACTGATCATTGATTTGGGCAATAAATTCTTTTAATCGCCCAGTTCAGATCCATTGCCTTCCAACTCATATTCTAGAAGTAATTGCTGGAAGTGACTTTATTACTCTCAGAATGCACAGTGTCCTTAACATGTGCAATGATCAGAAATAAAATCAAAAGAGGGAATGGAAGCCCATAATATTAGGATTTTGCATAAAGATAATTGAAACTGACATGATGATATGTTTTCTTCTTTGGGAACACAGCATGTAGCAGACGCTCCTTATAGGTTTGTGCATTTATAGGTTTATAACAAAACAAAATGTGCATTTATTGGTTTGTTTTGGCTTCACAAAAATACCCCGGAAAGTCACAGGGCACACTAGCATTTATAGGTTTGTTTTGTGTGGTTGATGTTTAATTGATCTTTTGCTCTATGTTTTCTTCATAGCCAGATTGACCAATGGTTCTTATGCATGCTATGTTATAATGCAGCCATCTTATAAGCGACACAAGAAAAAGCTTCTGAGCTTAGGCACATGAATCAACTTAGCAGCCTAACAATATTAGTATTTTGACCTTTTTAGTGTCTGGTTGCCCTAGCCACATATTGTTGCTTTATTTTGTAATCATTAATCACAACTATTATTATGCTGTTCTCTTGCTGGGTTTTCTACCATTTTTGTTATAACTCAACAATCTAAGCATATTATGTGTATATGCAGTGAGTAGGATCTTTGCTAAACTTCTTTCCCATTTGCCACGAAGTGTCGGTGCCAGCATCGTGTTCCAAAGGGGCACCAACAATCCTAGTGAGCTTAAAGATGACACAGCCTCATCACGCGAAGAAAAACAGGTAATACTAAGGGAGGGAGCAGCCATGTACCCTGTTGTTATGTCCATCCATTGGCTCTGGCTGAAATTAGTTTTCAGCATCATTTTTTATTAGACGTGTAGTTCCTTGAAATGGCTTTGTAAAAACTTTGCCTGTTGAAAATGCTTCTAAAAGCGTGATTTCTGATAGTTCTGCAGGAGTATATCTATTTTTGAGACATTTACTCTAGATTATGTAAAATTTGACTTTGATTTGTATCAGTTGTGTCCTGAAGCCTTTCTATGTTTTGTGGTGACTGTGTATTCACATATGTGGCACAATGTACTAGCAGGAAACAATTATGAATTACTCCCTCTGTTCCAAAATAGATGACTCAATTTTGTACTAACTTTAGTTACCATCTGTTTTCTCCTTTTCAGCATAGATTGTTTTTACAGGAGCTGCATTTGTTGGGCTTAACTAAGTAATTATACAATTCTTGATGTTATGCAGATAGTGCTGTGTGCTTTGTCGTCAAAGACTACCATGTCTGGCGGTCCCTTTCAGATTCAAAATATGATGGCACAACTGTGTTTATTAAGAAGTTTGAACCAAAGAAAATGTCATTCAACTTGGATAGAACATGTAAGTTTGGTTTGGAGAGGCTGAGAATTGTGTCCCCTTTTGCATTGTATTTTAAAATGTCCCATGCTGTAACATAATTTCTTGGTATTCATAACATAATTTCTTCCATTACTGTAAGATGCAATCATGTTGCCTGACATAATATGTCGTTTTACATGATCATGGTGTTGATGTGCTCGTTTTGTTGTTTGATTGTGTATGGCGCAGATTAAATGGCAGAGGAGCTTTGGAGTAGAAGCAGTACGGAACCACCATGGCTTTGTTGCCGGACATGCCTTCAGGGACCACGACGCGGTGAGGACGCTGTCCAGCACGAGTGTGGTTCCGGAAGCAGCTCTGCCTGTACCGACACTCATTCCTGCACGACAGTTCTGGTGGCCGTTTCTTCCACTCCGGCATAGGTAATCCACTTCAGTGCCTCTCCCCTCCGCTCCCTTATGCTTTGTGTGCCCATGGCCATGGAGCCACGGTAGCAGTTCGGCATCGGTTTAGTTATCCGACCATAGAAGTTGCACGTTGCACTCTGATTTGCGCGACGGTTGGGATTGAGTTAATGCTGAGTATATTACACTTGATGCCTGAACCTCTAATCGAGTACCAACTGGAGAGTGTTTTATGAGAAAGAAAAACAATTGATATTCCTAACTTAATGAGCATTTACAGAACTGGAACCAATGATGCTATTTGGTCAAGCATATCTGCTAGTGTCATTATTTGATAATTTTCCCGGGGTTCTTTATGAATGATGCTTGCCTTTTAGGACATCACTATAGATGGTGTATTTTTTGGATGAGAAGGGATATTAAGATTTTCCGTTTAACCTTGGCGCATCTCTGATATATTACTTTTATCAGTCTTTGGTGTTATGGCCAATCTGGGTGCCGGTCGATCCGATTGTGGATACCTTCCTGTGACAGTGACCATCATCTGATCACCCATAAACTGTTTGGATAAAAAAAACCTACCTAGTAAAAATTTAAATGTTTCTGCTGGTAGCATTTTTGGCAGTCTTCTATGGTGTCTTTTCTATACATATTTTGGTGTTTCTTTTGTATTGGTCGTCTGCAGACGCAAGCTTCTGGAAACGATCGTCTGAACTAGATACCTTCCTGTTGTTATGAAGTTGATCCCATAACCATATGTCACATCCATTGGCTCTGGCTGAAATTAATTTTCAGCATCATTTTGGATTCCTTGAAATGGCTTTGTAAAAACTTTGCCTATTGAAAATGCTTCTAAAAGCGTGATTTCTGATAGTTCTGCAGGAGTATATTTATTTTTGAGACATTTACTCTAGATTATGTAAAATTTGAATTTGATTTGTGTTAGTTGTGTCCTGAAGCCTTTCTATGTTTTGTGATGATTGTGTATTCACATATGTGGCACAATGTACAAGAAGGAAACAGTTATGAATTAGTTTCAACTTAGTTACCATTTGTTTTCTCCTTTTCAGCATAGATTGTTTTTACAGGAGCTGCATTTGTTGGGCTTAACTAAGTAATTATACAATTCTTGATGTTATGCATATAGTGTTGTGTGCTTTGTCGATTTCACCTTTCAAAGACTACCATGTCTGGTGGTCCCTTTCAGATTCAAAATATGCAGGCACGACTGTGTTTATGAAGAAGTTTGAACCAAAGGAAATGTCATTCAACTTGGATAGAACACGTAAGTTTGGTTTGGAGAGGCTGAGAATTGTCTCCCCTTTTGCATTGTATTTTAAAATGTCCCATGCTCTACTGTTTCAGTATGTCAGTATTTCAACATGGTGGCAGCTAGCAATATGACTGTGTTATAGGATTTGATTTGGTAAGCATCGTAAGATATTAATCATGGAACGGGGTAATAAATTCTTTTATCACCCAGCTAGATCCATTGCCTTGCAACTCATATTATAGAAGTAAATGTTTTAATTAGTTTAGGCAATAAATTCTTTTACCACCCAGCTAGATCCATTGATTCTTTAGTTGAACTTTTCTAGTCAGTGTATGTCATAACTTGTCAAGGGATTCACTAGCTCCCCCCTTGACCAATCAATAGGCACAACTTCCTCCGAATTCTTGGTATTCGTAACATAATTTCTTCCATTACTGTAGGATGCAATCATGTTGCCTTACATAATATGTTGTTTAACATGATCATGGTGTTGATGTGCTCATTTTGTTGTTTGATTGTGTATGGCTCAGATTAAATGGCAGAGGAGCTTTGGAGTAGAAGCAGTACGGAACCACCATGGCGTTGTTGTCGGGCATGCCTTCAGGGACCACGACGCGGTGAGTATGCTGTCCGGAACGAGTGTGGTTCCGGAAGCAGCTCTGCCTGTACCGACACTCATTCCTGCACGACAGTTCTGGTGGCCGTTTCTTCCACTCCGATATAGGTAATCCACTTCAGTGCCTCTCCCCTGCGCTCCCTTATGCATTGTGTGCCCATGGCCATTGAGCCACGGTAGCAGTTTGGCATCGGTTTAGTTCTGCGACCATAGAAGTTGCACATTGCACTCTGATTTGCGCGACGGTTGGAATTGAGTTAATGCTGAGTATACTACACTTGATGCCTGAACCTCTAATCGATTACCAACTGGAGAGAGTGATTTCTGAGAAAGAAAAACAATTGATATTCCTAACTTAATGAGCATTTACAGAACTCAAACCAATGATGCTATTTGGTCAAGCATATCTGCTAGTGTCATTATTTGATAATTTTCCTGGGGTTCCTTATGAATGATGCTTGCCTTTTAGGACATCACTATAGATGGTGTATTTTTTGGATGAGAAGTGATATTAAGATTTCTTCTTTGACCTTGGTGCATCTCTGATACATAACTTTTATCAGTCTTTGGTGTTATGGCCAATTTGGGTGCCGGTTGATCCAATTGTGGATACCTTCCTGCGACAGTGACCATCATCTGATCACCCATAAGCTGTTTGGATAAAAAAACCTACGTAGTAAAAATTTAAATGTTTTTGCTGGTAGCATTTTTGGCAGTCTTCTCTGTACATATTTCGGTGTTTCTTTTGTATTGGTCGTCTGCAGACGCAAGCTTCTGGAAACGATCGTCTGAACTAGAGAGCTTGAGGCTTTTCGCAGGAGTGAATGTAGAATTGGCTTGCTGCTGGCTTTATTACTTTGTTGTCCGTTTGACCACAGCTAGCTCTTTCCTTCTTTAATTCCTTCCTTCCAGTTAAGTTGGTTTCCATTGAAACCCAAAAAGAATGCATGCCGTGAAGCACATACAGGTTTGGTTTGTCTGGTGTAACAAAACAAAATGTGCATTTATAGGTTTGTTTTGGCTTCACAAAAAAAGCAACGATGACGATAATAAAAACGCGAGAAAGTCACAGGTCGCGCAAGCATTTATAGGTTTGTTTTGTGTGGTTGATGTTTAATTGATCTTTTGCTCTATGTTTGCTCCATAGTCAGATTGAACTATGGTTCTTATACATGCTATGTTACATTGCATGCGTCTTACAAGCGGCACAAGAAAGCTTTTGAACTTAGGCACATGAATCAAGAGCCAAAGAATCCGGTCTTCTGGTGAGCGATTTGTGTGGTGGGAGAGGCTTGAGGTGTGACAGGACCCTCTCATGGCATCCTTGCTTCTTGGGGAGGCGCTGCTGGAGTTGAAGACCACCAGCACCAGAGCAGCGCACGGGCGGCGATGGACGAACAGATGGCTGTCCAGCGGGACCAATGCGGTGGGGCAGGGATTTGATCGAGCCCTGTGGTGCTGCTCTTCCAGTGCAATGTCCAGTTTTATTGGTGTCATTGTTGTACATCTAGCTAGCTAGAATAAACATGATCTGGATAGGTAGGTGCTCTTTGGTTGGTACTGTGTTGTGTTGTCTACAACATTACTGGGCTGTGTACAACATTGGAGTTAGATGCCAAGCTGAAGATTTGTTTGACGATGATTTATTTTTTGGTTTCTTGGCCATATAGAGTTGTAACAAGTGAAATTGTTGTAGAGTGTCTTGCTTTCTTGGCCGAGTCAGTGAGCCATCATCCATGGGTTGGTTATTCTTGGCACGCACAAGCTCATCCTTGTGTTGTGATGTAAATGATCCACAATTTCATGCCTTTGGTTGAGATTGGTTTCTGAGTTGTTGTCATTGCATGGCCCCAAAATATATCTTGTGTTGGCACTAGATGAAATAAAATCTTGTTGTCTATATGTTGGTGGCTGCAGAATTGAACTACTCTTGTGTTGTTTATTCATGTATGAATTGTTGAGTAAATTAGCGATGGTCGAGAGTGGTGTAGTAAAGATCTTGGTTTCTTGGTTTGAATTGTTGCTAGCGTAAATATCTGCCAATGAATGGTAGAGAGTGGTATGGCGACGAATCATGAAGGCCCGGGCATCATCATATCAATACATGAAATCCTTCTCTTTTTGGTGACTGAATTGTTGCCGAAATGGTATGCTAAAGAAAAAGAAACAAGACCAAATTGTTGCCAAGATGATATTATATATGCTAATAAAGAAAGAAAGAATCAAGTGTACCGTCTGGCTGGCTGATCCATGAAACAAACAACAACCAGCGTGAAAAACACACAAGCGAGAGAAAGGAAACCGTAGCAAAAATAACAGCCAGCAGCAAAAGCAGACAAACAAGATCCAAGATATAGATAGATGTTAGCCCCTCAAAAGAAGGAACCGGCGTGGAGACATGCAAAGGTTTCTCTCCAGTCTGTTAACAATGCAAGGAAGGTATTAATTCTCCCTCAAAACTAGGAGCCGTCTCCTCCCCTCCCCTCTATTTACTCCCTCTCCTTCTCCTTCGTGTTGCCTAATATCCATCGACCTCCTCCTTCACGCGGATCGACCTCCTATCCAACGTCTCCCCTCGTCTCTCTCCCGCCCTCCTCCCTCTATAAATCTAGATCCAATCCCTCCTCCCCGCGTTCCCCCCCTCCTCTCCATCCTCACGTCGCCTTATCTACAATGCGTCCATACATGGGGACCCAATCTGTGCCACGCCGTTCCTTGGATGATGCAACAACATTGACCGGCCATGTCGTCCATGGCTTGTGCTTTTGGTCTGTCCTCTTGGTAAGAGCTCACCCTTTCTTGATCTAACTTTCTTGGAAGAAACAAATCTTGGGGTATATATATAACTGCTGATGAGTTTTCTTGTCATGTACATGCATGGTTCTACGAGACATGCAGGCGGAGATGGGTCGCCTGCGGTATATGGATACAGGTATGATCGTTTTAGAATGAAGATCCAAACAAGCCAATGCAAGGTAAAGTAGGTTAATTGGTGGAAAGAGAAATTATATGTGTGCAGTAGCATTTTTTGTTTGTTATTGTTCAACGCAACCCAAGTCTTAAATAGTGCACAAGTAGTTTCCACTACCGTCGCTAGCTACATGATTTGTTTTGAATGCAGAAGATATAACAGGATAGTGAATTTTACAATAGTAGTATGTAAAACTGGGCCAACAAGTTGGTAGTGAGTTTTCCAACAGTATGTAAAATTGAGCCAACAAGCTGGTAGTGAATTTTCCAACAACATGTAAAACTGAGCCAACAAGCTGGTAGTGAATTTTCCAACATCATGTAAAATTGAGCCAACGAGCTGGTAGTGAATTTTCCCATGGCATGTAAAATTAAGCCAATAAAGGCAGTGACTAACAGTCCATGAGAATATAAGAAAACATAGATACACATCTTTTGGGCCCCTTTTAAATACTTGCTATTGATGTTCCCACTTGATATAGTTTTTTGTGTGGTGTTGTGCTATCTAATAAGTAAATGTTATTAGCACTTATTTTTATTAGAATAGCAGGAGACAGATGTTTGATGAGAACAAATGTGATGTCTTAGTATATAGTCGTTGAATTTGCCATTTTTGCGTTGTGTGCTGCAATGAATGGTTCTTTTGTTTTGATCTTATTGTGGCAAGATGTAAATAGTTTGGTTTGCCGACACTATCTTGGACTTATCAAAAAGGAAAATATTAGCGGCGTCGTGCATGCAGAAGCCGACGGTTGTCCTTGCATGTTAGACACGCAAAATGTGTAGAAGGGATGGACCGAGAGCGATTTGTGGCATGCATGTTTGTGACGCGTTATGCTGCCGAAATTTCCCGGCGAGAATTCCTCCGACTTCAGCCACAAATGAATTGAAAAATCATCCTTATAAAGAAGGATTGAACGAGTTGTTGAGAAATCAACAACAAAAGAATAAGCTTGTTGTGGACTTATGGAAATCATCCCAAAACTTGAGGTGAAATTATGCCACAACCAAAAGATTGCATAGATGAGATGAAGGAAGAAATGCAAAACTCCATTTCAAAAGAATACAGAGAATTATTTTATATCAGGACAGAAGGAGAGATTAATGGAGTAGGGCATTTTTGGAGACCGAGCTCCATGGAGCTCCTTATTTTGAAAATTTTAAAATTCATAAATTTCAGTTTCAAAAAATCTGAAAACAAATACAGTTGTATGCAAGGATGTAAAGTGTATGTGTGAAAAGTTTCATGATGAAATACCTTAAATTGCGAGCTGTGCATAAAAAAGCAAAATCACGGACTTACATATGCTAAAAAAGCCCCAGAATTGTCTTTTTTGTGTACCTCCTATTTCAACCTGAAAATTTACACACATGTACACTATGTATCTAGGTATATGTGTATTATTTTCAGAATATTTGAAAACCAAAAAGTTTGAATTTTGAAGTTTTCAAATGAAGGCCTCCACGGAGCTCGGTCTCCATTTGGCATTCTCGAGATTAATGTATGAAACTAACTGAATATGCCCTAGAACAAATGGATTTCTGCTGCAACAACCATTTTGACGCTGCCAAGAAAACGGCTTATATTTTACAAACAGTCCAGCTTCGCAACCAATCAACCAACCATGATGGCATTTCAACAGTGTATCCTCTGTTGCAACTGCGACGCAGAGATAATTTTCTACTTTATATTTATAAAAATATAGTAGGAAGAAATCTCCTCAGGTTCCCTAAGAAAAGATGAATAACATGAACGCCTGCCACCATAGAAAAGAGACATGGAGACTCTGAACTACCATAGGAAAGACATGGAGACTCTGAACTGTACTAGCTGTATGCCTGAAGTCAAGATCTAAAGATGATGTCCGTCCACCAGTTCTTCTTTTCCTCCTCCTCCCTCGGATCCATCCTTGATTTCTGCACAGTACTCAGCGCAACGCACACTATTAGTTCATCACATTACTAGTGCTAGTACTAATAGCAAAATGCAAAGTCGTCCTACCAAATCCAAGGATATCTGAATATGATGGATAAAGAAAGTTAGAGCTTGAAAAAGCACCAAAATCAACATGGCAAGCGTGTGTTTTAACCCGCAAAAAAGTGTGTTTTGAAGAGCAGAAAGTAAATTAACCAAAGCGAAGTGAACTCATATGTTGATACTACTATATATACTAAACAGAGGTAATTAGACGAAATATGTAGTACTTTTATTTGGAAAAAAGGGAGGCAAAGGTATATATTTATGTACTTACCCAGGGATTATTCATTACCCAGGGATAGTTCTTTTCCCATTCTTGTTTCATAGTTTCCCACTGTTGCTTCCTCATCTGGAACTCTGTCTTTATCTCCTTCTCTCTCGACTCCATCCATGGTTTCTGCACGGTACGCAACGCAACGGACACGATTAGTTTATAAGATTATTAGTACTTAATCTACTAGTCCTAATACATTGCAACCTCGTCTCACCAAATCTAGGGATATATGAATATGAACCCATGTAAACAAACAAAATCAACATGGCAAATGTGTGTCACGAAAAGCAGGGAGTAAATTAACCCAACTAAGGGGAACTCATGTGGATTCTAGCAAGGGTGTGTCTAGAACCCAGTCGACTGAGACGTAACAAAGTCTCAGTCGAGTGTCGTCAGTGTGTTGTTTTTGCAACAAGCGGCATGACTGGATGCTACAAACGACGATGAAAAATGTTGCGACGGCATTGCAAGCAACAACAATAAATGCTACAGCCGTTCTAACTAAAATGCTACAGCCATCAATGAAGAATGTTGCAACCGGTGAGATGACGTGCTACAACCAATGAGGAACGACATGCTACAACCAGTAAGACGGATGTTGCAACCGGTAGGAAAAAAATGTTACAAATAATGGCATAAAATGCTGCATGGCCGACTGAGACTTGGTTAAATATCAATCGACTGATTTTTAGTAGGCCCATACTAGCAAAGTGACTATATTATACCCTCCATCGTAAAATAAATGTCGCTAATTTACAACTTTAGTGGCAGTACTTACCCAGGGATTGTTCTTTTCGAACTTTCGTTTCATATTTTCAAGCTGTCGCTTCCTCGTCCAGAACTCTATCTTCACCATTTCCAATTCTTGTTCCATCCTTGCCGGATCTCGCTCCCAGCTTTCCTTTGCCATTGCAGTTCCTCCCATCATAGAAACACCTAAAATTGCGCTGTAGCATGTACGTACATATTTATATCATGGTGAGCCATCACGAGTCAAGCACTGAACCAGTGTTAGGGATGAAATTACAGAAACTATCTGATCCTGCAGCTGAATCTCTCACTTACCCGAAGATCACGTTACGGACTCTAGGTCCACCTCTCGGCCAAAGAGGGCCCCTGTAACCCGAGGAGGTGGCGCCGCTGTGTCCGCGACGGTGCCCGTGGTCATTCGCAGACGACGACGATGAGGAGGTGCCACTTCCCTGCCGGTTCCCTTGGCCACTTGAAGACGACGACGAGGAGGATGAGCCTGAGGTGCCACCTCCCTGCCGGTTCCCGTGGTCGCTTGAAGACGAGGAGGAGGAGGAGGATGAGCCTGAGCCTGAGGTGCCACCTTTGTGTTGGTCACTCGAAGACGAGGAGGAGGAGCCTGAGCCTGACGAGCCACCACCTTTGTGTCGGTTCCCGTGGTCATTCGAAGACGATGACGAGGAGGAAGATGAGCCTGAGCCTGACGTGCCACCACCTTTGTGTCGGTTCCCGTGGTCATTCGAAGACGACGACGACGAGGAGGAAGATGAGCCTGAACCTGAAGTACCACCTCCATGCCGGTTGCCTTCTTTATTCGAAGACGACGACGACGACGACGAGGAAGATGAGCCTGAACCTGAAGTACCACCTCCGTGCCGGTTGCCTTGTTTACCCGAAGACGAGGACGATGACGACGAGGAAGAGCTCCCGCCGTTTCCTCCGTGTCCCTGACGGTGCCCGTAGCCACTCTTACTCGAACCCGAGGAGGAGGAAGAGGAGGAGGAGGAGCGGAACGAGGCATCGTACTCGGCGCGGCGGCGTTGGTCGTAGAGCACATCGTAGGCTTCTTTGACCTGGCGGAAGCGGCGGTCGGCTTGGGCACGGATTGTGGCGTCGGCGTGGGCGTGGTGGTCGGGGTGGTAGCGGTGGGCGAGGCGCAGGAAGGCGGCCTTGACGTCGGCCTTGCTGGCGTTGCGGCCGAGCTCTAGCGTCTCGTAGTGGTCGCCCATCGACGCCGCCGCCGCGGCCGCCGAGCTCTTCACGATTGGGTCGGTCGGCCAAGACAGGGGATACAATGGATCGGAGACACGGCGGTCTTTGGAAGGGAGGCTCTTCCCACAAGAATTTCACGCCATGTATCGACCTCTCTCGTGTCCCACACGGACTCCTCCAAGTATTTCCTTTCACCTGTCATATTCTGGACGCCTCGTATAAGACCTGGATTTTTTTTTGGGCAAAGTGTGGATTTTATTAGCTTATAAACAACATTAACGAAATACAAACATAAAATGCACACACCCGACCTTTGCATAATTAGGATGCACATAGCCAAACGCACATACGTAAAAATCACACTGGCAACCAGCAAAGTCATAAAAGACAAGTCGGATATGAAACAAAGGGAAAAAAAAGAGTGGCGATAATCCACGCCGAGCAGGTGTTGAGCCAATGAAGATGAGCACGTGATCCGGACATGGACATGGTTACGCGGACTAAACATGCATACACTATGCAAGCGACCAAGCCGCCAAAGACCGTCGTCGTCGAATCCTCATCTACAGTGGACCTTTGACTTCCCACAAACGGGCTTTCAACTGTGGACCTCTCCACCCGGTTGTGTCTGGTCAGTACAGAGGGACACCTGGGAGCAACATCCGGGCCAAACCCTCATCTACATCCCCTCCGTGTAGACCCGACGCGTCCGTTCCCCCCTTCCAGATGCCGACGGCGACGCCGTACGTGTGGGGGGCCACGTCCCGGAGACGCGTGCCTCCTCTTCGGACATGCCACAACACCACCCCGCATGTATGAGGGGCCGGTGCGATGCTCCGGTGGCATTGCTACCCCCCAGGGCCCCCGTCCCGCCTAATCCTGGAGCGGTTGACCAGGAGATCTAGCCCTTTGACTTCCCACAGAAGGGCTTTCAACAGTGGACCTCTTCACCCGGTTGTGTCAGGTCATCATAGAGGGACACCTGGGAGCAACATCCGGGCCAAACCCTCATCTACATCCCCTCCGTGTAGACC
>LR738714.1:2750218-2775858 GCA_902687465.1 Secale cereale | reverse complement strand
TCAAGCACCCACGATCGGTTTCCCAGGCACGATCGATTCTTCCTGACCGATGCCTGGTCAAATTATTCTGGCCCATGCGGCCCAATGAAGCCTGGCGGCCCAGCTGAACAAGGATGGCCCAGTACAGTCTGGAGGAGGCAAAAAATAATGGCTGGTTTAAAAAACATCTTCCTCTTATCTTCTGTCCTGCGCCGCCGGCTGCCCTCTTCGCCCTCCACTGGTCCTATCCCTGCCGTTCCTCCGGCACGGCGACGCCCTTGTCAGCGGCGGAGACGGCTATGGACACGGCCACGGCAGAGGATGAGAAGGTGGTCGCTGTGCTCACGCGGAAGGATGGAGGACGCCTCGCCAGGGCGCGTGCTCGGGTGAGGGGTAGCGCCCTTCCCGACGACGGAGGACGAGAAGGTGGCTGCCGTTCTCGTCGCGGCCGCCGATGCGTAGAGGAGGGGCGGTTAGCACAGAAGCCCATCTCCAAGATTGAAGGGGATCCCGTCCCCTTCCCTACCCAGCGGACAGCCAGAGGAGGAGGATATGCCGTCTCCGTCCTTCCCGTACATCGAAGGTGAGATCCACTACACCCAAGAGGACGCAGACCCGGCGTCGCCCCCTGTCATCAAATCCCGTAGCTGCTCGATCTCATCTGCATGTTGTTGTCCGTACAGGATTGACGCGCCCTATATGCGGCGACCCGCGGCTAATCCTCCCAGCCCCGGATATGCTCTCCCGTCAGCTGCGGCCCACAGCTCCAATGGTCCACGACAAGGGATGACGACCAACTCGGCTGCTCCCTCCCCCGTGCAGCTGCCTCTGAGGCTGCAGCAGCCTTTGCACGAGGCCACTACGGCGCCACCTATGCTGTCCTGAAGTTCCGTCAGATTCGACAGTTTTGGTTTTATCAGTTTCGTCAGATTTAGTTTCATCAAATTCAGAAATTTCAGTTCATCAGTTTCGTCAAAGTTTCAGTTGTCAGTTAATTTGTCTGGCACGTTGGCCTCGCGCACGTCGTCCGCTTCCTTACATCACTCGCTCAGATAGCCCATCTGCCGATCCAAACAACGGCTTGGTCAAGGATTGTACTGGACCAGACTGTGTACACCCTGACCCGAAGGCGAGGCCCGAGCCCAAGGGCGTGTAAGTTACACCAGCCTTTGATATATATATATCTACCGTCCACTCATCAATGACCTGAAAAGGTTGGGTGCTGTGAGCTAGCACATGAGCTCATTGATGAGATGGATTAAAATGCTTCTGAGTTGTCAAGCCGTCAATATTCCAAACTGAAGTCCAAGGAAGAAGGATCAGAAAAAGCAGGTAAGAAGCCTATGAGTTAGTTGTCTTACAGGCATGCACGTGCACAAGGTGATGATGCATAGTTGCAGATTTCCAATGGATGCTGGCATTGTTGGCTGACATCTTCGGGGCTGTAAATTTTTGGCATTTTCCTTTTCTCTTCAGTGAACTGAAGAATAGTAAAATATTGTCATCTGATTCATTTTCCAGGCTATGCTTTTAACTCAACGAAAATGTGCATTGTTAGTTGCTCTTATAGTCTGTGTGAAGCTAATTGGGAGACAAACATGGGCAATGAGCAGCATATTTTGATGGCAGTGCAATCAAGGACTCACATATTCACTGATGAATGTACCTCTATTTGGTACTATGTATATCCCTGAAAATAGTAGCATCGGCTTTGCATATTTATTTTCTGAATCAGCAACACTGTATTAGGGTCTTCATCGGCAATGTACATAGTGATGCTTAACTCCCGATTTGAATTATTGGATACATCAGTTGTCAGACATGTATGTGCAGGGAGTTGAAGCTTTGAAATTAGATAATATATCTAATGAATATGCATGTTTATTCATGGAACTATGCTCCATTTGTTTGATAAATTTGTTCGATGCATATGCTCATTCATGCGTTGTCATACTGACTTGCCTGCGCTCATTGTTGATTGCAAAGAAGTGAGTTGGTCCAGAGATTGCAGCTGAGATGGAGCTCAGCAGGACGACTAGACAGGCGCAGCTTGGTATTAGTCTTCTCTAAAATTTTACATTGAAGTTTTTAACTAGAACCAAGTACATCGTATCATTATTTTGCAGGTGTGATCCACAGAAGAGATCACATTTCCAATCCAGTCATAAATTATTATAATTTATTTACTCATGTTCATATTAGATTTGAAAAGAGTCAATCCACAAGCTTGTCTGATCCTCGGTTCATTTTTGAACTATGTCCATGTGTTCTATCAAGGATCATTTTGGCGCATATGGAAATGACAAGCAATTTTCTTATCGGAATTACCATATATCATATTTGTAAGGTCGATCACCCATGGATTCTGCACTTCACTAGAAATAATTTGTACCCTTGACCTGATAAGTTATTGTTGTTGTATTATGAATTATTCATACTATGAGACCAAATTTATTGTTTTTGTTTCATATAATTTTTGGTTCTATGATAAATGGAGATTGCCATTGTCTTCTGTTTGGATCCCAGAATTTAGTGGTTCACTGTAACAATTATTTGGCTTGATATTTATCTGTTTAGATGCGTGGGTTCAAGGATATTAATATCTCGTTGCAACGCCTCCGATGTTGCCGTGCCATGCAGTCGGGTGAGGTTGGGTTCGGTGTTTAGGTGGACAGGGTAACTAGCACTTTCTGCGTAGCGAAACATGAGGGTTGTGCTTGCACATATAATTTTTAGAAAAACTGAGTGCATGCTAATTTGTTTTTCTCTCCCGTCGCAACGCACGGGCATATGTGCTAGTATATCTCAAATGTATACTCTTATCAAAAGCTACAACTTATCACATGCATGTGTGCCAGTAAGATTTACTGGAAGAAAAAAAAATACTATCAACAACATCTATATAATACCAAATGATTACTCCCTCCGGTTCAAATTAATTGACCCGCTTTAGTGGTACAACTTTGTAGTAGGGTTGTACTAAAGTTGTGACAATTAATACAGATCGGAGGGATCGACGAATCAGCAACCAACCAATGATCCATCTGTAGGATGTGAGAGATTGACGAGCAATCAACCAACCAACATGCGATGAGTGAGAGGTGGCGCAACAAGCAGCAAAGGATAAAGGCGGCAAACGAAATTGTTCGAGCGCACGAGGCACGCATCCACGGACGTGGGGCCACTTGAACGACGTCGACGATCGATGAGCGTCGAGGTCGTTAGGCCCCGAACTAAGAAACTTATACTCTGATATAGGCGGTGGCGGATTTTTTTTTTAATTTAGTTTTGCCACAATCCACTCACTAAGAAACATACTAATATTAACCCACCATTGAGAAGTATATATATATATATATATATATATATATTTGAAAAAGCAAGCCGAGCATTGACGAGTTGGTGTGGGCAGGAATAGCTTTGATAGGTTTTATGTATTACACAAGAGACGTGGACGTGACCTATGAACCGTTGGATATGAGTGGGTTGCTGAGATGAGGTCTTGGGGGATCGATCCGTGTGATGAGGAGGTTGACCAATCAACATCCAATCAACCGATATATGGATGACCGACTCCCGAAAGGACGGGATGGATCCGTGGGCATGATTTGCGAGCGACAAATCAGGGAGCCATTAAATCAAATCAGATGGATGGATCCGCGGAGGGCTCTAGAAGCGAAGCGACCAATGTTGCAACCCCAAACCAACGCACTAAATCCCAATCCCAATCCCTATCCCGCAGCCGCAGCCGCTCCACCTTCGCCTTCGCCTTCACCTCCAAGCGTCGTCGCCGCCGCCGCCGGCGAGCCTCTCTCACCCCTGGTCTCCGCAGGTCCAGCACGCCACGCTCGCCAGCTGCTCCCACACCGCATCCACCTCCACCGGAATCAATCAAGCGCCGCCGCCTGTGCAGCGCCTATCTCCCTCTCCGGCCACCGGAATCCCTCCTCTCCTCGACCTGAAGCTGATGGACTGGACGCCCCTCAACCCCTCCTCACCATCAAACGTGGCCCAAATCCTCCACCCACCGTCTGCGCCGTCCCGCCGCCACCATCGACGGCGCCGTCTTCACCTCCTTCCTGCCTCCCAGTCCCACGCCACCTCCACCTTCAAGCGTCGCCGCCGGCCTCCCCCACTCTCGCAGATCCAGCAGGCCATGGCCGCCTGGTCTTCAAGGGCTTCTTCTTCTTCTCCGACCTGAAGCAGGGGATTGTTTCGTCGCAGTAATAGGATGTGGCCATAACCACGGTGACGTCCTCATGGCCCCCACGACGTCCTCTCCCCGCCGCCTGCTGCCGGGTTCGTCGGAGGACCACCGGGAGGTTCTTATCTTCCTCGGCACCAAGATCAGCCACCACCCAACACTCAGGTTAGCCACATCAAATCAAATCAAATCAAATCTGTCATCCCCACGGAATATATCTATCCTCTTGTTTGTTACCCACCCTCTGACCAGGAGTGGGGCGTCCTGTTTGTTGATTCGTTTGAAATTAAATTAGGTACACAAGCAAGCTGTGTCAGTTCCAGATTTAATCCCCTGTGATCCTAATCTGGGACAAATTAGGTAGCCGCGGTGCCGAGCGTAACACTTTGTCATTGTTAAGTTTCGCAAGGAGACTCCCCATCAGGATTTAAGCCTGGAGTTTCACCTGAGAAATTACTTGTCAAGTTGTCATGTTCAGTACAGGTGCATATCCTTTGCATCGACCAAGAGATCCTTCACACCTGCTGCTGCTATACATTCATCTCTCTGATATGGTGGCGTTATATGTGCGGCTCACCGAATGTAGTAAGTAGACAAAGGGCAAAACTTTACATCGGGTGTTCACTTGTAATGTTACTAATTTATGCCCTTTGAAGCGTTGTGAATTGGGGTCTGCTGAACATGTACTACTAACTGTTAGTTCTTGAAAGTGGCACGGTACAACATGCTGCTGCCACCATGATTGATTAGTAACTTTATCAGTGGAAAAGAAACCATGGTCTGTTTATTTTTTTTTTCATTTCTGGAAAAGGAACCATGATCTGTCGATTTAGCTATTCAATCTCGACGATCCGCCTTGTTGTGTCCCCCCTCTGATTATCTGACTTTTTTCTTCTCAATATGAAAAATATGCAATCTTAGGGGATATGGCGTGAGTTATGACAAGTTTATATAGTTCTGAAAGGACAATCCCATCTCATTTTATTTCGACTCGGAGATATATAGCCGGGTCTATAGTAAGAGCCGCTTTGTGAATAACATCGGATAGCAGTGCAATAGTCTCCGTCAATGTGGTTTCCCATTTGATTATCTGACTTGGTTGTTTGTGCATGTCAACATAGGCTTTGTTAGGTAGCAGCTGTCGTTAGTCATTAAGAAAAACAAAAAGATGGGGATTTTGTTCCAGCTTTGGTGTTCCTGCCCAGTCTGCAGTACAAGTGCATATACTTTGCATCGACCAAAAGATCCTTCACACCTGCCATGATATGGTGCCATGATATGTGCAGCTGACTGAATTTAGTAGACATAAGGCAAAACTGTACATAGCGTGTTCAATTGTCTTTCAACTAATATATGCCCTTTGAAACATTGTGAATTGGGGTCTGCTGGACACGTACTGCTAGCTATTATTCATTATTGAAAGTGGCACGGTATAGCACGCTGCTCTCAACATGATCGAATAGTAGGTTTCTTAGTGGAAAAGGAACCATGATCTGTTTTATGTTGGTAAGAACCGTGATCTGTTTTTTGTTGGTAAGATCCATGATCTGTCGATTTAGCTATTCAATCGCGACGATCTGCCTTGGTGTTTCCCCCCTATGATTATCCGACTTAATTCTTTTTCAATGTGAATGAGATGCCATCTTATGGTATATGGCGTGAGATTCGGTAAATTTATAGTTCATAGAAGGACGAGCCCATCTCCATTTTATTATCCAACCATTATAGTGCAATAGTCTCCATCGGTGTGGTTTCCCCTTTTATTATCTGACTTAATTGTTTGAGAATGTCAACATACGCTTTCTTACGTAGCAGCTGCTGTAATTCATTAAGAAAAACATAAAGATGGGGATTTGCTGCTTATAGCTCCACTCGATCACAGTAGATGTAATTAATTGCGCATAACAAATTTATGTTTCGACAATAGTTATTTAGTGTTCTGCATAGTCTAGGATGTCATGAAAAGACCTTAAATCCAAGAAAAAGATTATGAGAAGACTGAGGACCTCAAATTTTGTAGTACGAGTACTGCATTTGGTCTTTTTTTGCAGCTTTTGCTGTCACTTGGAGATAAAGGATAGCTGGGTTCATGGTAAAAAAATTGCTCAAGTTACGATGCTCTTTTGCTGGCTTGTAAGCTGCTATGATTCATACTTTTTCAACATAAACAAAATGAGACTAAAACACTTACTATGTACTGTTAATGAAGTCATTGTGATTAATTTTGCATGGCTTACTGCAGTCTGCACTTGATATGTAAATAGGGTTCGTTTTGACTGGATCTTCTACTTATTACATTATTTATTTTGGTTAGAGCACCTTGCTAGATCTGGCTATGTAAATAGGGTTTATTTTGACTGGATCTTTTACTCAATCGAAGTCTATCTTCTTAAGCTTCTTTTGCTAAAGAGATTGATCATTTATGGTGTTTGAATCAAAACAGTTTTTTTTACTGCAGATCCAGCACGTCTCCCACCCTCTCCAACCTAGGCTGCAGATCCAGCACGCCATCGCCGCCGTCACGCTCTCCAGCTCCCTGGCCGTCAAGGGCTTCTTCCACCCGAAGCCCGCGCCGGGAGAGCAAGGTTGCCAGCTCAACCTATAACGCGGTTCTGCTCCACTGATGGGTTCGTCGCAGGACCACCGGGACCTTCATAACCCCCACGACCTCCTCTCCTATTGGCCTGCTGATGGGTTCATCATCGGAGGAGAAGAAGGACCGTCGGGAGGTTCTTCTCTTCATCAACACCAAGAGAGAGCAACCATGACATAAAACTCAAGCGAAGGTAACCATCCTCTTCATCCGACCAAATCTATCATCATCTTGTTTGTTACCCACCCTGGGAGTGAAGTGGGAAGTGTTGTTTGTTCTGCTCGTATCATTCATTCAAAATTAGGATGACCTTCATTAGGTTAGTCATGTGCTTTTTGAGTGTTGATGCTTATTGTTTCGCTGGGTGAGCATATTTTGTGATGATAATATGCAAGTTTCGATCTTCAGAGATGAGAGGTTACTATGGTAAATAAGTTCATGTATTTGTGTAGATGGATCTGGAACATGGGAGAGAGCATCAAGATCACGATGCTAGAATGCACAGCCTTCTTTTTCGTCATGAAATGAAAGAAAGCAAAGCGTGTGAAGAAGATCAAATCTAGTACATATCACCGGTTGTTCAAGATGGACAAACAGAAGGCATCCTCAGCAGACTTGGAGGCAGATCCTGAAGCTGCAAAAGAGTCTGCTATGAAACTAGAATTTAAGCACGCAGAGGTAGTTTTTAGTTTATTCTGACAATTTTTCTCTTGTATGTCTCCCTGATAAGTAATAAGTTCACTAATTCTCTTTATAGTGTGTTGTCGCAGGATGAGAAGGACCATCGGGTTGTCAACACCCTCTTCATAGGAGGACCTCCTCTCCCAGCGGCCTGCTCTGCTGATGGGTTCCTCGTTGGAGGATAAGAAGGACCACTGGGATGTCTGCCCCCTCCACCCCTGGTGGCCTGCTGATGTCTTCATCGTTGGACGAGAGGAATGACCCTGTCTTCTCTTCATCAACACCAAGAGCGAGCAACCACGACCCTGGGAGCACTCAAGCAAAGGAGCCCACCATTGTTTTTAAGGCGTCCTGCCTTGGACGCTTAGGCGACGCTTAGGCGATAAGGCGCCCGGGCAGCGCCTTACAAATATGCCCGCCTTAGGCGCTTAGGCGTCCGCCTTGGGCGCTTAGGCGTCGCCTAGGCGCTAGAGCGGGTGGCGCTCGCCTTAGATCGCCTTACCGCCTTAAAAACAATGGAGCCCACCACGGGGACGTCCTCACGGCCCCCACGACCTCCTCTCCCGGCCGCCTGCTGCCGGGTTCGTCCGAGGACCACCGGGAGGTTCTTATCTTCATCGGCACCAAGATCAGCCACCACCCAACACTCAGGTTAGGCACATCAAATCAAATCAAATCTGTCATCCCCACCGAATATATCTATGACCAGGAGTGGGGCGTCCTGTTTGTCGATTCGTTTGAAATTAAATTAGGTACGCAAGCAAGCTGTGTCAGTTCCAGATTTAATCCCCTGTGATCCTAAGCTGGGACAAATTAGGTAGCCGCGCGCCGAGTCTAACACTTTGACATTGTTAAGTTTCTCAAGGAGACTCTGCATCAGGATTTGATCATGGAGTTTCACCTGAGAAATTACTTGTCATGTTCAGTATCGGTGTTCCTGCCCAGCCTACAGTACACGTGCATATCCTTTGCATCGAGCAGGAGATCCTTCACACCTGCTGCTGCTACATTCATCTCTCTGATATGGCGGCGTGATATGTGCGGCTCACCGAATGTAGTAATTAGACAAAGGGCAAAACTTTACATCGGGTGTTCACTTGTCATGTTACTAATTTATGCCCTTTGAAGCATTGTGAATTGGGGTCTGCTGAACATGTGCTACTAACTGTTAGTTCTTGAAAGTGGCATGGTACAACATGCTGCTCCCACCATGATTGATTAGTAACTTTATCAGTGGAAAAGAAACCATGGTCTATTTTTTTTCATTTCTGGAAAAGAAACCATGATCTGTCGATTTAGCTATTCAATCTAGACGATCCGCCTTGTTGTGTCCCCCCTCTGATTATCTGACTTTTTTCTTCTCAATATGAAAAATATGCAATCTTAGGGGATATGGCGTGAGTTATGACAAGTTTATATAGTTCTGAAAGGACAATCCCATCTCATTTTATTTGGACTCGGAGATATATAGCCGGGTCTATAGTAAGAGCCGCTTTGTGAATAACATCGGATAGCAGTGCAATAGTCTCCGTCAATGTAGTTTCCCATTTGATTATCTGACTTGGTTGTTTGTGCATGTCAACATAGGCTTTGTTAGGTAGCAGCTGTCGTTAGTCATTAAGAAAAACATAAAGATGGGGATTTTGTTCCAGCTTTGGTGTTCCTGCCCAGTCTGCAGTACAAGTGCATATACTTTGCGTCGACCAAAAGATCCTTCACACCTGCTGCTACATTCATCTCTCTGATGTGGTGCCATGATATGTGCAGCTGACTGAATTTAGTAGACACAAGGCAAAACTGTACATAGCGTGTTCAATTGTCTTTCAACTAATATATGCCTTTTGAAACATCTTGAATTGGGGTCTGCTGAACATGTATTGCTAGCTATTATTCATTATTGAAAGTGGCACGGTATAGCATGCTGCTCCCAACATGATCGAATAGTAGTTTTCTTAGTGGAAAAGAAACCATGATCTGTGTTTTGTTGGTAAGAACCGCGATCTGTTTTTTGTTGGTAAGATCCATGATCTGTCGATTTAGCTATTCAATCGCGATGATCTGCCTTGGTGTTTCACCCCTATGATTATCCGAATTAATTCTTTTTCAATGTGAACAAGATGCCATCTTAGGGTACATGGCGTGAGATTCGGTAACATTATAGTAGATAGAAGGATGAGCCCATCTCCATTTTATTATCCAACCATTATAGTGCAATAATCTCCATCAGTGTGGTTTCCCCTTTGATTATCTGACTTAATTTTTTGAGAATGTCAAGACACGCTTTCTTACGTAGCAGCTGCCGTAAGTCATAAGAAAAACATAAAGATGGGGATTTGCTGCTTATAGCTCCACTTGATCACAGTAGATGTAATTAATTGCGCATAGCGAGTTTATGTTTCGACAATAGTTATTTAGTGTTCTGCATTGTTCGAGGATGCCATGAAAAAACCTTAAATCCAAGAAAAATATTATGAGAAGACTGAGGACCTAAAATTTTGTAGTACGAGTACTGCATTTGGTCCTTTTTTGCAGCTTTTACTAGCACTAGGAGATAAAGGATAGTTGGGCTCATGGTAAAAGAATTGCTCAACTTATGATGCTCTTTTGCTGGCTTATAAGTTATAACCTGCTATGATTCATACTTTTCACACTACATGTCATTTCAACATAAACAAAATGAGACTAAAACACTCACTATTTACTACTCCCTCCGTCCCAAAATAAGTGACTCAAAAATGACTCAACTTTGTACTAAAATAGTACAAAGTTGAGTCATTTTTGAGTCACTTATTTTGGGACGGAGGGAGTATTAATGAAGTCATTGTGATTAATTTTGCACGGCTTACTGCAGTCTGCACTGGATATGTAAATAGGGTCCAATTTGACTGGATCTTCTGCTTATTACATTATTTATTTTGGTTAGAGCACCTTGCTAGATCTGGCTGGCTTTTCTTTTACTCAATCGAAGTCTCTCTTCTTAAGCTTCTTGTGCTGAAGAGATTTATCATTTATGGTGTTTGAATCAAAACAGTTTTTTTACTGCAGATCCAGCACGTCTCCCACCCTCTCCAACCTAGGCTGCAGATCCAGCATGCCATCGCCACCACACTCTCCAGCCCCCTGGCCGTCAAGGGCTTCTTCCACCTGAAGCCCGCGTCGGGAGAGTAAGGTTGCCAGCTCACCCTATAACGCGGTTCTGCTCCACTAATGGGTTCGTCGCAGGACCACCTGGACCCTCATAACCCCCACGACCTCCTCTCCTGTTGGCGTGCTGATGGGTTCATCATCGGAGGAGAAGAAGGACCGTCGGGAGGTTCTTCTCTTTATCAACACCAAGAGCAAGCAACCACAACATAACACAAGTGCAGGTAACCATCCTCTTCATCCGACCAAATCTATCATCATCTTGTTTGTTACCCACCCTGGGAGTGAAGTGGGAAGTGTTGTTTGTTCTGCTCGTATCATTCATTCAAAATTAGGATGACCTTCATTAGGTTAGTCATGTGCTTTTTGAGTGTTGATGCTTATTGTTTCGCTGGGTGAGCATATTTTGTGATGATAATATGCAAGTTTCGATCTTCAGAGATGAGAGGTTACTATGGTAAATAAGTTCATGTATTTGTGTAGATGGATCTGGAACATGGGAGAGAGCATCAAGATCACGATGCTAGAATGCACAGCCTTCTTTTTCGTCATGAAATGAAAGAAAGCAAAGCGTGTGAAGAAGATCAAATCCAGTACATATCACCGGTTGTTCAAGATGGACAAACAGAAGGCATCCTCAGCAGACTTGGAGGCAGATCCTGAAGCTGCAAAAGAGTCTGCTATGAAACTAGAATTTAAGCACGCAGAGGTAGTTTTTAGTTTATTCTGACAATTTTTCTCTTGTATGTCTCCCTGATAAGTAATAAGTTCACTAATTCTCTTTATAGTGTGTTGTCGCAGGATGAGAAGGACCATCGGGTTGTCAACACCCTCTTCATAGGAGGACCTCCTCTCCCAGCGGCCTGCTCTGCTGATGGGTTCCTCGTTGGAGGATAAGAAGGACCACCGGGATGTCTGCCCCCTCCACCCCTGGTGGCCTGCTGATGTCTTCATCGTTGGACGAGAGGAATGACCCTGTCTTCTCTTCATCAACACCAAGAGCGAGCAACCACGACCCTGGGAGCACTCAAGCAAAGGAGCCCACCACGGGGACGTCCTCACGACCCCCACGACCTCCTCTCCCGGCCGCCTGCTGCCGGGTTCGTCCGAGGACCACCGGGAGGTTCTTATCTTCATCGGCACCAAGATCAGCCACCACCCAACACTCAGGTTAGGCACATCAAATCAAATCAAATATGTCATCCCCACCGAATATATCTATGACCAGGAGTGGGGCGTCCTGTTTGTCGATTTGTTTGAAATTAAATTAGGTACGCAAGCAAGCTGTGTCAGTTCCAGATTTAATCCCCTGTGATCCTAAGCTGGGACAAATTAGGTAGCCGCGCGCCGAGTCTAACACTTTGACATTGTTAAGTTTCTCAAGGAGACTCTGCATCAGGATTTGATCCTGGAGTTTCACCTGAGAAATTACTTGTCATGTTCAGTATCGGTGTTCCTGCCCAGCCTACAGTACACGTGCATATCCTTTGCATCGAGCAGGAGATCCTTCACACCTGCTGCTGCTACATTCATCTCTCTGATATGGCGGCGTGATATGTGCGGCTCACCGAATGTAGTAATTAGACAAAGGGCAAAACTTTACATCGGGTGTTCACTTGTCATGTTACTAATTTATGCCCTTTGAAGCATTGTGAATTGGGGTCTGCTGAACATGTGCTACTAACTGTTAGTTCTTGAAAGTGGCATGGTACAACATGCTGCTCCCACCATGATTGATTAGTAACTTTATCAGTGGAAAAGAAACCATGGTCTATTTTTTTTCATTTTTGGAAAAGAAACCATGATCTGTCGATTTAGCTATTCAATCTAGACGATCCGCCTTGTTGTGTCCCCCCTCTGATTATCTGACTTTTTTCTTCTCAATATGAAAAATATGCAATCTTAGGGGATATGGCGTGAGTTATGACAAGTTTATATAGTTCTGAAAGGACAATCCCATCTCATTTTATTTGGACTCGGAGATATATAGCCGGGTCTATAGTAAGAGCCGCTTTGTGAATAACATCGGATAGCAGTGCAATAGTCTCCGTCAATGTAGTTTCCCATTTGATTATCTGACTTGGTTGTTTGTTCATGTCAACATAGGCTTTGTTAGGTAGCAGCTGTCGTTAGTCATTAAGAAAAACATAAAGATGGGGATTTTGTTCCAGCTTTGGTGTTCCTGCCCAGTCTGCAGTACAAGTGCATATACTTTGCGTCGACCAAAAGATCCTTCACACCTGCTGCTACATTCATCTCTCTGATGTGGTGCCATGATATGTGCAGCTGACTGAATTTAGTAGACACAAGGCAAAACTGTACATAGCGTGTTCAATTGTCTTTCAACTAATATATGCCTTTTGAAACATCTTGAATTGGGGTCTGCTGAACATGTATTGCTAGCTATTATTCATTATTGAAAGTGGCACGGTATAGCATGCTGCTCCCAACATGATCGAATAGTAGTTTTCTTAGTGGAAAAGAAACCATGATCTGTGTTTTGTTGGTAAGAACCGCGATCTGTTTTTTGTTGGTAAGATCCATGATCTGTCGATTTAGCTATTCAATCGCGATGATCTGCCTTGGTGTTTCACCCCTATGATTATCCGAATTAATTCTTTTTCAATGTGAACAAGATGCCATCTTAGGGTACATGGCGTGAGATTCGGTAACATTATAGTAGATAGAAGGATGAGCCCATCTCCATTTTATTATCCAACCATTATAGTGCAATAATCTCCATCAGTGTGGTTTCCCCTTTGATTATCTGGCTTAATTTTTTGAGAATGTCAAGACACGCTTTCTTACGTAGCAGCTGCCGTAAGTCATAAGAAAAACATAAAGATGGGGATTTGCTGCTTATAGCTCCACTTGATCACAGTAGATGTAATTAATTGCGCATAGCGAGTTTATGTTTCGACAATAGTTATTTAGTGTTCTGCATTGTTCGAGGATGCCATGAAAAAAACTTGAATCCAAGAAAAATATTATGAGAAGACTGACGACCTAAAATTTTGTAGTACGAGTACTGCATTTGGTCCTTTTTTTGCAGCTTTTACTAGCACTAGGAGATAAAGGATAGTTGGGCTCATGGTAAAAGAATTGCTCAACTTATGATGCTCTTTTGCTGGCTTATAAGTTATAACCTGCTATGATTCATACTTTTCACACTACATGTCATTTCAACATAAACAAAATGAGACTAAAACACTCACTATTTACTATTAATGAAGTCATTGTGATTAATTTTGCACGGCTTACTGCAGTCTGCACTGGATATGTAAATAGGGTCCAATTTGACTGGATCTTCTGCTTATTACATTATTTATTTTGGTTAGAGCACCTTGCTAGATCTGGCTGGCTTTTCTTTTACTCAATCGAAGTCTCTCTTCTTAAGCTTCTTGTGCTGAAGAGATTTATCATTTATGGTGTTTGAATCAAAACAGTTTTTTTACTGCAGATCCAGCACGTCTCCCACCCTCTCCAACCTAGGCTGCAGATCCAGCATGCCATCGCCACCACACTCTCCAGCCCCCTGGCCGTCAAGGGCTTCTTCCACCTGAAGCCCGCGTCGGGAGAGTAAGGTTGCCAGCTCACCCTATAACGCGGTTCTGCTCCACTAATGGGTTCGTCGCAGGACCACCTGGACCCTCATAACCCCCACGACCTCCTCTCCTGTTGGCGTGCTGATGGGTTCATCATCGGAGGAGAAGAAGGACCGTCGGGAGGTTCTTCTCTTTATCAACACCAAGAGCAAGCAACCACAACATAACACAAGTGCAGGTAACCATCCTCTTCATCCGACCAAATCTATCATCATCTTGTTTGTTACCCACCCTGGGAGTGAAGTGGGAAGTGTTGTTTGTTCTGCTCGTATCATTCATTCAAAATTAGGATGACCTTCATTAGGTTAGTCATGTGCTTTTTGAGTGTTGATGCTTATTGTTTCGCTGGGTGAGCATATTTTGTGATGATAATATGCAAGTTTCGATCTTCAGAGATGAGAGGTTACTATGGTAAATAAGTTCATGTATTTGTGTAGATGGATCTGGAACATGGGAGAGAGCATCAAGATCACGATGCTAGAATGCACAGCCTTCTTTTTCGTCATGAAATGAAAGAAAGCAAAGCGTGTGAAGAAGATCAAATCCAGTACATATCACCGGTTGTTCAAGATGGACAAACAGAAGGCATCCTCAGCAGACTTGGAGGCAGATCCTGAAGCTGCAAAAGAGTCTGCTATGAAACTAGAATTTAAGCACGCAGAGGTAGTTTTTAGTTTATTCTGACAATTTTTCTCTTGTATGTCTCCCTGATAAGTAATAAGTTCACTAATTCTCTTTATAGTGTGTTGTCGCAGGATGAGAAGGACCATCGGGTTGTCAACACCCTCTTCATAGGAGGACCTCCTCTCCCAGCGGCCTGCTCTGCTGATGGGTTCCTCGTTGGAGGATAAGAAGGACCACCGGGATGTCTGCCCCCTCCACCCCTGGTGGCCTGCTGATGTCTTCATCGTTGGACGAGAGGAATGACCCTGTCTTCTCTTCATCAACACCAAGAGCGAGCAACCACGACCCTGGGAGCACTCAAGCAAAGGAGCCCACCACGGGGACGTCCTCACGACCCCCACGACCTCCTCTCCCGGCCGCCTGCTGCCGGGTTCGTCCGAGGACCACCGGGAGGTTCTTATCTTCATCGGCACCAAGATCAGCCACCACCCAACACTCAGGTTAGGCACATCAAATCAAATCAAATATGTCATCCCCACCGAATATATCTATGACCAGGAGTGGGGCGTCCTGTTTGTCGATTTGTTTGAAATTAAATTAGGTACGCAAGCAAGCTGTGTCAGTTCCAGATTTAATCCCCTGTGATCCTAAGCTGGGACAAATTAGGTAGCCGCGCGCCGAGTCTAACACTTTGACATTGTTAAGTTTCTCAAGGAGACTCTGCATCAGGATTTGATCCTGGAGTTTCACCTGAGAAATTACTTGTCATGTTCAGTATCGGTGTTCCTGCCCAGCCTACAGTACACGTGCATATCCTTTGCATCGAGCAGGAGATCCTTCACACCTGCTGCTGCTACATTCATCTCTCTGATATGGCGGCGTGATATGTGCGGCTCACCGAATGTAGTAATTAGACAAAGGGCAAAACTTTACATCGGGTGTTCACTTGTCATGTTACTAATTTATGCCCTTTGAAGCATTGTGAATTGGGGTCTGCTGAACATGTGCTACTAACTGTTAGTTCTTGAAAGTGGCATGGTACAACATGCTGCTCCCACCATGATTGATTAGTAACTTTATCAGTGGAAAAGAAACCATGGTCTATTTTTTTTTCATTTCTGGAAAAGAAACCATGATCTGTCGATTTAGCTATTCAATCTAGACGATCCGCCTTGTTGTGTCCCCCCTCTGATTATCTGACTTTTTTCTTCTCAATATGAAAAATATGCAATCTTAGGGGATATGGCGTGAGTTATGACAAGTTTATATAGTTCTGAAAGGACAATCCCATCTCATTTTATTTGGACTCGGAGATATATAACCGGGTCTATAGTAAGAGCCGCTTTGTGAATAACATCGGATAGCAGTGCAATAGTCTCCGTCAATGTAGTTTCCCATTTGATTATCTGACTTGGTTGTTTGTGCATGTCAACATAGGCTTTGTTAGGTAGCAGCTGTCGTTAGTCATTAAGAAAAACAAAAAGATGGGGATTTTGTTCCAGCTTTGGTGTTCCTGCCCAGTCTGCAGTACAAGTGCATATACTTTGCGTCGACCAAAAGATCCTTCACACCTGCCATGATATGGTGCCATGATATGTGCAGCTGACTGAATTTAGTAGACATAAGGCAAAACTGTACATAGCGTGTTCAATTGTCTTTCAACTAATATATGCCCTTTGAAACATTGTGAATTGGGGTCTGCTGGACACGTACTGCTAGCTATTATTCATTATTGAAAGTGGCACGGTATAGCACGCTGCTCTCAACATGATCGAATAGTAGGTTTCTTAGTGGAAAAGGAACCATGATCTGTTTTATGTTGGTAAGAACCGTGATCTGTTTTTTGTTGGTAAGATCCATGATCTGTCGATTTAGCTATTCAATCGCGACGATCTGCCTTGGTGTTTCCCCCCTATGATTATCCGACTTAATTCTTTTTCAATGTGAATGAGATGCCATCTTATGGTATATGGCGTGAGATTCGGTAAATTTATAGTTCATAGAAGGACGAGCCCATCTCCATTTTATTATCCAACCATTATAGTGCAATAGTCTCCATCGGTGTGGTTTCCCCTTTTATTATCTGACTTAATTGTTTGAGAATGTCAACATACGCTTTCTTACGTAGCAGCTGCTGTAATTCATTAAGAAAAACATAAAGATGGGGATTTGCTGCTTATAGCTCCACTCGATCACAGTAGATGTAATTAATTGCGCATAACAAATTTATGTTTCGACAATAGTTATTTAGTGTTCTGCATAGTCTAGGATGTCATGAAAAGACCTTAAATCCAAGAAAAAGATTATGAGAAGACTGAGGACCTCAAATTTTGTAGTACGAGTACTGCATTTGGTCTTTTTTTGCAGCTTTTGCTGTCACTTGGAGATAAAGGATAGCTGGGTTCATGGTAAAAAAATTGCTCAAGTTACGATGCTCTTTTGCTGGCTTGTAAGCTGCTATGATTCATACTTTTTCAACATAAACAAAATGAGACTAAAACACTTACTATGTACTGTTAATGAAGTCATTGTGATTAATTTTGCATGGCTTACTGCAGTCTGCACTTGATATGTAAATAGGGTTCGTTTTGACTGGATCTTCTACTTATTACATTATTTATTTTGGTTAGAGCACCTTGCTAGATCTGGCTATGTAAATAGGGTTTATTTTGACTGGATCTTTTACTCAATCGAAGTCTATCTTCTTAAGCTTCTTTTGCTAAAGAGATTGATCATTTATGGTGTTTGAATCAAAACAGTTTTTTTTACTGCAGATCCAGCACGTCTCCCACCCTCTCCAACCTAGGCTGCAGATCCAGCACGCCATCGCCGCCGTCACGCTCTCCAGCTCCCTGGCCGTCAAGGGCTTCTTCCACCCGAAGCCCGCGCCGGGAGAGCAAGGTTGCCAGCTCAACCTATAACGCGGTTCTGCTCCACTGATGGGTTCGTCGCAGGACCACCGGGACCTTCATAACCCCCACGACCTCCTCTCCTATTGGCCTGCTGATGGGTTCATCATCGGAGGAGAAGAAGGACCGTCGGGAGGTTCTTCTCTTCATCAACACCAAGAGAGAGCAACCATGACATAAAACTCAAGCGAAGGTAACCATCCTCTTCATCCGACCAAATCTATCATCATCTTGTTTGTTACCCACCCTGGGAGTGAAGTGGGAAGTGTTGTTTGTTCTGCTCGTATCATTCATTCAAAATTAGGATGACCTTCATTAGGTTAGTCATGTGCTTTTTGAGTGTTGATGCTTATTGTTTCGCTGGGTGAGCATATTTTGTGATGATAATATGCAAGTTTCGATCTTCAGAGATGAGAGGTTACTATGGTAAATAAGTTCATGTATTTGTGTAGATGGATCTGGAACATGGGAGAGAGCATCAAGATCACGATGCTAGAATGCACAGCCTTCTTTTTCGTCATGAAATGAAAGAAAGCAAAGCGTGTGAAGAAGATCAAATCTAGTACATATCACCGGTTGTTCAAGATGGACAAACAGAAGGCATCCTCAGCAGACTTGGAGGCAGATCCTGAAGCTGCAAAAGAGTCTGCTATGAAACTAGAATTTAAGCACGCAGAGGTAGTTTTTAGTTTATTCTGACAATTTTTCTCTTGTATGTCTCCCTGATAAGTAATAAGTTCACTAATTCTCTTTATAGTGTGTTGTCGCAGGATGAGAAGGACCATCGGGTTGTCAACACCCTCTTCATAGGAGGACCTCCTCTCCCAGCGGCCTGCTCTGCTGATGGGTTCCTCGTTGGAGGATAAGAAGGACCACTGGGATGTCTGCCCCCTCCACCCCTGGTGGCCTGCTGATGTCTTCATCGTTGGACGAGAGGAATGACCCTGTCTTCTCTTCATCAACACCAAGAGCGAGCAACCACGACCCTGGGAGCACTCAAGCAAAGGAGCCCACCACGGGGACGTCCTCACGGCCCCCACGACCTCCTCTCCCGGCCGCCTGCTGCCGGGTTCGTCCGAGGACCACCGGGAGGTTCTTATCTTCATCGGCACCAAGATCAGCCACCACCCAACACTCAGGTTAGGCACATCAAATCAAATCAAATCTGTCATCCCCACCGAATATATCTATGACCAGGAGTGGGGCGTCCTGTTTGTCGATTCGTTTGAAATTAAATTAGGTACGCAAGCAAGCTGTGTCAGTTCCAGATTTAATCCCCTGTGATCCTAAGCTGGGACAAATTAGGTAGCCGCGCGCCGAGTCTAACACTTTGACATTGTTAAGTTTCTCAAGGAGACTCTGCATCAGGATTTGATCATGGAGTTTCACCTGAGAAATTACTTGTCATGTTCAGTATCGGTGTTCCTGCCCAGCCTACAGTACACGTGCATATCCTTTGCATCGAGCAGGAGATCCTTCACACCTGCTGCTGCTACATTCATCTCTCTGATATGGCGGCGTGATATGTGCGGCTCACCGAATGTAGTAATTAGACAAAGGGCAAAACTTTACATCGGGTGTTCACTTGTCATGTTACTAATTTATGCCCTTTGAAGCATTGTGAATTGGGGTCTGCTGAACATGTGCTACTAACTGTTAGTTCTTGAAAGTGGCATGGTACAACATGCTGCTCCCACCATGATTGATTAGTAACTTTATCAGTGGAAAAGAAACCATGGTCTATTTTTTTTCATTTCTGGAAAAGAAACCATGATCTGTCGATTTAGCTATTCAATCTAGACGATCCGCCTTGTTGTGTCCCCCCTCTGATTATCTGACTTTTTTCTTCTCAATATGAAAAATATGCAATCTTAGGGGATATGGCGTGAGTTATGACAAGTTTATATAGTTCTGAAAGGACAATCCCATCTCATTTTATTTGGACTCGGAGATATATAGCCGGGTCTATAGTAAGAGCCGCTTTGTGAATAACATCGGATAGCAGTGCAATAGTCTCCGTCAATGTAGTTTCCCATTTGATTATCTGACTTGGTTGTTTGTGCATGTCAACATAGGCTTTGTTAGGTAGCAGCTGTCGTTAGTCATTAAGAAAAACATAAAGATGGGGATTTTGTTCCAGCTTTGGTGTTCTTGCCCAGTCTGCAGTACAAGTGCATATACTTTGCATCGACCAAAAGATCCTTCACACCTGCTGCTACATTCATCTCTCTGATGTGGTGCCATGATATGTGCAGCTGACTGAATTTAGTAGACACAAGGCAAAACTGTACATAGCGTGTTCAATTGTCTTTCAACTAATATATGCCTTTTGAAACATCTTGAATTGGGGTCTGCTGAACATGTATTGCTAGCTATTATTCATTATTGAAAGTGGCACGGTATAGCATGCTGCTCCCAACATGATCGAATAGTAGTTTTCTTAGTGGAAAAGAAACCATGATCTGTGTTTTGTTGGTAAGAACCGCGATCTATTTTTTGGGCTAAATTAAACAATTCTTCATTTCTTGAAAATCACGTTATTATTATTTATATATGTGAAAACGTTTTAAAATTCTACAAAGATTCATAATTAATAAATATTATTTTAATTATATGAATATGTTTTCAAATAATACGTGAATATTTTTAAGGTAAGTTAATTTACTTGTATGTATGTGTTTTTCTAACAGATGAATATTCAAACCTAGTTTCTGTTATTGTGGTTATTACTATTTAAATATAAAAATGAACTAACATTTGAAAAATGGGCCGCACTTGGTGCAGCCCATTTAATTTCCACATACATGTTCAATGAAAGATATTTAGATCAAGTTATCCTATACATTCAACTAAAAAAAGGTTATCCTATACATATTCAATTCTCAAAAACAAATATGGCTTGTCAGCCAATTGGCTAGCGCCTCCTTTACCTTCGAATGCAATCGCCACAAGCAACATTTTTTTCAATTTAGTCATTCCCTTAAACCCTTTATGTTGTTCACTGATAAATGGGACCCAACGGCCAGCATGTCCTGCAAAATGCAAAATAATAGGGAACAATGTCTTTTTTGAAGAAAAAGCAGTGGCTGCGCAGGCATGGTCACTGATAGTGGGCCCGATGCCGAGCATGAACTGCTCCTACCGGAACTCTAGCACCGCGTCCCAGCGATACTGACTTCGGCCCTGCCCGCTTCCTTTGCAGCCATAACGAGGTCATGGACTTCTAAGCGCACGCACGCACGCACACATCACTTGTTGGAAAACTGAATCATGTATGCACAAAGATGGTTGTTGTATTAATATTTGCATGCTAATGTTTCCTGTCTTTGTTATAACTATGTAAGGATATTTTGATATCAGGACAGAAGGAGAGATTAATGGAGTAGGGCATTTTGGAGACTGAGCTCCATGGAGCTCCTTATTTTGAAAATTTAAAATTCATAAATTTCAGTTTCAAAAAATTCTGAAAACAAATACAGATGTATGCAAGGATGTCAAGTGTATGTGTGTAAAATTTCATGATAGAATACCTTAAATTGCGACCTGCACATAAAAAAGCAAAATCATGGACTTTGAAGATGAACAGTACATATGCTAAAAAGCCCTAGAATTGCCTTTTTTGTGTACCTCATATTTTAATGTATATGTGTACTATTTTCAGAATATTTGAAGACTGAAATTTTTTTTTTTTCGAAACGGAGGCAAAAGATTTGCCTCATCCATTAATTAAGCAGAAGAGAATTGCCCGGTTAATTAACGAAGAACCGGGCAAAAACCGTCACAAACCGCTGAGTGGCACACAAACGGACCGTGCCAAAACTCAGCCACACGTGTCGAGGGCAGCGCAGCTCCGACTCTAAAGGTGAGATCCAAAGAAGAACTAAGCCAGGCTGGCGCCGTGGAAGATCACCAAACGGACCACCTGCTGCCTGTCATCGTTGCCACAAGGCCCCGCCATCGCAGCTCCGACTTCACCGCAACAAACAAACCGAGGTAAACTCACGGACACGTCGGAGAAGAGTCGACTACCGCAACCACCGCAATGCCTCCGACTTCACTCGCCCCATCATCGTTGCCACAGAAACCTCGATGCCACATCAACGCCTTCCATCATCCAACCTCCCAAAACTCCCACTGGTACCTCTGACCGGATTAACCTCCAAAATCGATGCCCTCAAGAGGGGAACGACGTCAACACGTCGCCAACGACCGACCCTCGGGTCTGGAGTTTCCCCCGGAGTTGTCCCTCGCAGAGAAAGAGAGAGCATCCCGACGACGCCTTCAAGAAGGTCACGGCGTCCACGGACGCCGCCGTCACAGGCTCCAGCCATGGCTAGAAACGGGTTTTCACCCGGCTCTCGAAATCCTCCGGTCGACAGCCAATCCGTCAGCCCATCTTCGGACCTACCCTCGCTGCAACTCCACGCGTCAGCCAGCCCGGCAGCCAAATCTTGCACCCCCATCACCGCAGCAGGATGGGATGCCTCGTCGGCCGCCTCTTCTTCACCCAGGCCAGAGCCTGAGCACCCACGCCACCACCACCGTGCCGGCCGGCAACCACCACACGCCGGCCAGAATCCTCTTCGCTACCACAGCCAAAACGCGCCACAGCACCGCCCGCTACCAGCCGAACTCGAGGCTGACCACCACACACCAGATCCGGGGGAGCCTCGCCCGGATCTGCACCCCGGACGCCGCCGGGACCTGCCGAAGAAGCACCAGCAAGCTCAGTGCCGCCCGCTGCCAACCGAAGACCGGCAGACCACCACACACCAGATCCGCGGGAGCCCCGCCCGGATCCGTGCCCCGGACGCCACCGAGACCAGCCGCACCTCCACCCTCCACCAGCGCCACCGGTCACGACCGCCCGTCACCAGATCCAGGCGGACCTCGATCTGCAACCACCGACGCCGGGGGCACGCCCCACCCGAGACGCAGTCAGCCACGCCACCAGAGGAGCCCGACCAGCACCGCAGGAGGGCCCTCCGCCGCGCCACCGCGACCCGCGAGCTCGCGGCGCCCCGGACAAGCGACCCCGGCCCGCGCCAGGGCCCTGCACGCGAGGGGCGAGAAGACCCGCCGCCGCCGACGACGGCAGGGCTTCGCCCGACCGCGTCCTGTGGCGGCGGCGGGGGAGGAGGGAGGGCGCGGGGAAGACTAGGGGCGGCGGCGTCGGGTTCCTCCCCGTCGCCCACGGGAGCGACGCGGGAGGACGAGAGGTCTTTGCGGATGGATTGTGCTGGAAGACTGAAAAGTTTGAATTTTGAAGTTTTCAAATAAAGGCCTCCACGGAACTCGGTCTCCATTTGGCATTCTCGAGATTAATGTATGAAACTAACTGAATATGCCCTAGAACAAATGGATTTCTGCTGCAACAACCATTTTGACGCTGCCGAGAAAACGGCTTATATTTTACAAACAGTCCAGCTTCGCAACCAATCAACCAACCATGATGGCATTTCAACAGTGTATCCTCTGTTGCAACTACCACGCAGAGATAATTTTCTAGTTTATATTTATAAAAATATAGTAGGAAGAAATCTCCTTAGGTTCCCTCAAAAAAGATAAATAACATGAACGCCTGCCACCACAGAAAAGAGACATGGAGACTGTGAACTATCATAGGAAAGACATGGAGACTCTGAACTGTACTAGCTGTATGCCTGAAGTCAAGATCTAAAGATGATGGCCGTCCACCAGTTCTTCTTTTCCTCCTCCTCTCTCGGCTCCATCCTCGATTTCTGCACAGTACTCAGCGCAACGCACACTATTAGTTCATCACATTACCAGTGCTAGTACTAATAGCAAAATGCAAAGTCGTCTTACCAAATCCAAGGATATCTGAATATGATGGACAAAGAACATTAGAGCTTAAAAAAGCACCAAAATTAACATGGCAAGCGCGTGTTTTAACTTTTAACCGGCAAAAGAGTGTGTTTTGAAGAGCACAAAGTAAATTAACCAAAGCGAAGTGAACTCATATGTTGATACTATATACCAAACAGAGGTAATTAGACGAAATATGTAGTACTTTTATTTTGGAAAAAAAGGGAGGCAAAGGTATCTATTTATGTACTTACCCAGGGATTGTTCATTACCCAGGGATAGTTCTTTTCCCATTCTTGTTTCATAGTTTCCCACTGTTGCTTCCTCATCTGGAACTCTGTCTTTATCTCCTTCTCTCTCGACTCCATCCATGGTTTCTGCATGGTCCGCAGCGCAACGCACACGATTAGTTCATCACATTACTAGTACTTAGACTACTAGTCCTAATAGCACATTGCAACCTCGTCTCACCAAATCCAGGGATATATGAATATGAACCCATGTAAACAAACAAAATCAACATGGCAAATGTGTGTCACGAAAAGCAGGGAGTAAATTAACCCAACTAAGGGGAACTCATGTGGATTCTAGCAAGGGTGTGTCTAGAACCCAGTCGACTGAGACGTAACAAAGTCTCAGTCGAGTGTCGTCAGTGTGTTGTTTTTGCAACAAGCGGCATGACTGGATGCTACAAACGACGATGAAAAATGTTGCGACGGCATTGCAAGCAACAACAATAAATGCTACAGCCGTTCTAACTAAAATGCTACAGCCATCAATGAAGAATGTTGCAACCGGTGAGATGACGCGTGCTACAACCGATGAGGAACGACATGCTACAACCAATAAGACGGATGTTGCAACCGGTAGGAAAAAAATGTTACAAACAATGGCATAAGATGCTGCATGGCCGACTGAGACTTGGTTAAATATCAATCGACTGATTTTTAGTAGGCCCATACTAGCAAAGTGACTATATTATACCCTCCGTCGTAAAATAAATGTCGCTAATTTACAACTTTAGTGGCAGTACTTACCCAGGGACTGTTCTTTTCCAACTTTCGTTTCATATTTTCAAGCTGCCTCTTCCTCGTCCAGAACTCTATCTTCACCATTTCCAATTCTTGTTCCATCCTTGCCGGATCTCGCTCCCAGCTTTCCTTTGCCATTGCAGTTCCTCCGATCATAGAAACACCTAAAATTGCGCTGTAGCACGTACGTACAAATTTGTATCATGGTGAGCCATCATGAGTCAAGCACTGAACCAGTGTTAGGGATGAAACTACAGAAACTCATCTGATCCTGCAGCTGGATCTCTCACCACGTAAGCGATATAAACCCCAAGAAACCAAGTCACTTACCCGAAGATCACGTTACGGACTTTAGGTCCGCCTCTCGGCCAAAGAGGGCCCCTGTAACCCGACGAGGTGGCGCCGCTGTGTCCGCGACGGTGCCCGTGGTCATTAACAGAGGAGGAGGAGGAGGAGGAGGAGGTGCCACCTCCCTGCCGGTTCCCTTGGCCACTTGAAGACGACGACGAGGAGGATGAGCCTGAGGTGCCACCTCCCTGCCGGTTCCCGTGGTCGCTTGAAGACGAGGAGGAGGAGGATGAGCCTGAATCTGAGCCTGAGGTGCCACCTTTGTGTTGGTCACTCGAAGACGAGGAGGAGGAGCCTGAGCCTGACGTGCCACCACCTTTGTGTCGGTTCCCGTGGTCATTCGAAGACGACGACGAGGAGGAAGATGAGCCTGAACCTGAAGTACCACCTCCGTGCCGGTTGCCTTGTTTACTCGAAGACGACGACGATGACGAGGAAGAAGATGAGTCTGAACCTGAAGTACCACCTCCATGCCGGTTGCCTTGTTTACTCGAAGACGACGACCATGACGACGAGGAAGATGAGCCTGAACCTGAAGTATCACCTCCGTGCCGGTTGCCTTGTTTACCCGAAGACGAGGACGATGACGACGAGGAAGAGCTCCCGCCGTGTCCTCCGTGTCCCTGACGGTGCCCGTAGCCACTCTTACTCGAACCCGAGGAGGAGGAGGAGGAGCGGAACGAGGCATCGTACTCG